>CAMQGK010000038.1:1077500-1457500 GCA_947000775.1 Pterois miles | reverse complement strand
CAAAGACTCCTCTTCAGCTGTGCTTATTGTGCACACTATGTCACATCCATTGCTTGCATTGCTCTTTAAGCCCAAAGACTATACAGTATAAGAAGTGGACATAGTCATCATGACGTCACCTGTTGGTTTGTGTATTTCTGTTTTGAAGAGTTTGGCATTTTGGCTGTCACCATCTTGTTCTTTTGGCCGTCACTATCTTGGTTATTTGCAACCAAAAGTGACATGAGAGGGTGGAGCCAAGTAAAACCGAATACTGAAGACATATTTAGGCAACCAAAATGTCACAATTAACTTTCATGAACTGAAAACACACTATGAAAGGGTTGAAGTTGTAAGAAGAAAACATGGACTGCTCCCAGACTGGACAATGCCTGTCAATCACAAGGTAGCCACTCCCTAAAGCATCCCCTGCTTCATGGTCTAGCTGACTCTAAATGGGACCATAATTTACTAAATGAACATCATGCTGTATTGAAGAAGACTTAAAACTAGCAATTGAGACCATAAACTCATGTTTACAATGTTTACTGTGCTAGCAGGATCATTTTCTCATAGACATCTATACAATCAGACTTTTTTTCTTGCAACCAGAGGAGTCACCCCCTGCTGGCCATTAGAGAGAATGCAAGTTTAATGCACTTTCGCATTGGCGTCACTTTTCAGAACCAGAGGTTGCTGCCTGGTTATGAAATCATGCTGCTATTTTGAACAGGATGTCTTGAAACAACACTGCAGCCATCCACAGCTAAGCTAGCAGCAGTGTGAGGCTGTACTGGAACTGAATGGGAACACCTCTTAGCCGAGCATGTTAGCGCTAATCACAAACTACAAAAGAAGGTGATGGGAATGCCATTAGTTTTGCAGGTGCATCCTGAGGGGAACATTGATGTTTATAAATACCCCGACAGTCCATCGAGTAGATACTGACATATTTCAGTGGGTAAAACTTTGACCTACTGGGCTCGAGATGAAAAATTGGGCTTTCATCCTCTGAGCACCATGGATATCGGTACCAAATGTCACTGCAATCCATTCAATAGCTGTCGAGATATTTCAGGTTGGACATACCGATCAACGTTGCCATCCCCACCTAGAGTTACACCATTAGGGTGCAAAAACATCAACATCAAACATCATCAATGACTAAAAATAAGTCAATTTTCTTCTATTTAGGTAGATAAATAGATTAGATTTATTTAAAGGTACAGTGTGATGGATGTTGGTGGCATCTAACCGTGAGTTTACAGATTGCAACCAACTGAAACTTCTCCCATGTGCCAAACATGTTGGAGAACTATGATGGCCTATGCAAAAATGTGAAAACACAAATGGATATACTGTACGCATACTGTACGCAAATCTAGAGCCAGTGTTTGGCTTGTTTGTTCTGAGCTACTATCTACTACCGTTGATATACAGTAAACAGCTCATTCTCAGGTAAGAAAAACACAATGATTCTAATTTTCAGGTGATTATACAGTAAAGAAAACATGATTGTTAATATGATATTTCATTTCCAAAAATCACAATTCATCTATGGCCTTAAAATCATCCAGTGGTTAATCTTTTACTTTGAGTATTTGTCCTCAGAAGACTGAGAAAACAGTTATTGCTGGGAAATGGTCAGTGAGGTCTGATTAACAGTCCTAACATGGTCTGAATATGGGCCCCATATTTCCTCAGCATTTGAACTCACGACACATAATCATGCAGTCTTATTGGACCATTCATTCAAGAATTGTCATCTGGCCTGCAACATAAAAGCCCGGGCCCCTGACCTGCCCACCTATGGCTCCATCCCCGGCTTTCACAGCATCTTGAAATATCAAATGCATATTTCACATTTCTGCACAATGACCAGTTAAAAACACAGCAACACACTGTATCTGAAGCTGTTATTGCTTATACTAAATCACACGTGGCTGGACAGACAAATTAGTCTGACCAGGATGGGCCGAACTGGATGGAAGAAATAGTCTTTCAGTGCTCGACATACACTGGAATATATACTAATACGGGTCTGGTTCAAAAGCCAACACATTGTGGCTGCAGCAGACGTGATGAGCTTTTTTTTTTTTTTCCCGAAGCCTAATGGAGTGTTTGCTACTATGTTTACTAGTCTTAAACATGTCATAAACAACACTAATAGGGTCAGCTCTGCATGTCTGGGGTCAGCGCCAACATCAGCGAGTGCGAGCCAGGAGGAGAATCACAGCTCGGCGCGATAAAATCTCCACCCCCTCAGAGCTTATGCACTTAGCGTCCTCAGTTTAAGCTATGTGCATGTTGTATATCACGTGCAATATAAACTGTGAAGTGGAAAATATTGACTGTATGTCACCTGGTAAATGTCAAATATTGACATTTACAAGGACAATTATGAGAACAGAGGCACGGATATCTCTTACAAGTGTCGCACCGCAATAACGTTCAAGGTCAAGGTTCAGGTTGCCATTGGATACGGCAACTGTAGGCTATTAAAGAAGGGAGAGAAAAAAATAAATGTATTCAATATTCACTTTCAAAGGTTATAATAGTTATCCAAACTGTGTAAGGATTATCCGCATTCCACATTGGAGGGATGAAGTTTAGCGAGTTATCGCACCTGTCATCAAGCTTGTTGCAATTACAGTTGTGTTGTGTGTGTGTGTGTGTGTGTGTGTGTGTGTGTGTGTGTGTGTGTGTGTGTGTGTTGCCACGCATTATTGTGCACATGCATTCTCCTCCAGCGTGTGTGTGTGCGTGTGTGTGTCTAGACATGAATCCAAGTGGCCAGCGTGTGCGTCAGTGTGCCTGACTCATTAGGACACATTAACAGTGATTTCATTTCGGCTGACGCCAACGTCTCTGTCTCATCCCAAATGAGAGAGGACGCGATGACAGCGTGCGCACACATGAGAAAGCGATAGCTCCTTTTGAAAGACGGGGCGAAAAAATAGTCCAAGCTGAAGAAACAAGATTGTGTGTGTGTGTGTGCGCGTGTGTGTGTGTTTCTTTTTTCATCTCTAGATAACAGAATTGCAGCGTGACAAACTCAAAACCCCTCGCTTTCCGCCCAAGGCCACGTTAATTGCATTAATTTGCTCTGACAATTGCACAACAGGAAAAGAAAAGACAAGGGAGTGGGAGTGTGCCTGTGTTGGTGTGTGTGTGTGTGTGTGTGTGTGTGTGTGTGTGTGTGTGTGTGTGTGTGTGCGTTTGTTGCAGAACTGCTCTTGTCATTTTTCAGCGATGATTAAATTAGCAACAAGAGTTCTGTCTGGCTATAATCAATCATTACCCTCTCTCCCGTGCCACCCAATATCACCAAAACCATATTTCCCCCACTTGAGGACAAAATGTTTCTTGATTGTGTGGCACACTTGTCTATAAATATATCAGACAGACCAGTCGCTCCCTGCAGTATTGAGTTTGAGGGCTTTTTTTTTTTCTCACAACATGATTGCGTGTTGGGAGTGGGGGTGCTGCCTCTGTGTAAATGTGTTTGTCTGGAGAGTGTGTGTCCAGGGTTCTTTAACGACTAAACATCTGTTTCAGCATTTCCGAAGACAGATCAGTGACCTGAATACAGCGAGGCCTCGGCTGACCAGCAGAGCATTTAGATATTTTTCAGCACCTTGACGGTTATAATCACCGATGATTAATATCGGCATCAAAGAATATTCATAAAATACTATTTCAGTCAGTTTTAATCATATAACCCTTCGGGGGAGAATCTTGAGGAGCAACAACAATAGGTAGTATTGTGAACTCTAATCAAGTGATCAAACTAGGCAGCGCTGATCAAATACGAATCAATATCCTGTTATTGTTATGCCCATTTCTCTCCTCAGAAGCTTTCAGAATCATCTTGTTGTTAATGTTTAGGTGTAAAATGAGAAAGTTTAGCCATGTTGAGATCAGTTGAGTATAAAATACCAAGCCCCGCCCAGCAGCAGAGCAAACTTTCTTATTTTACATCTTAACAGTAACTACAAGATGTTTCTGAAAACATTTGATTGGAGTTTGTGAGTGATTGACAGCTGCCTCCGTTGAATGAACAGCCAATTGGAACGCTCTCTCTGAAATGATCTGAGATTGGCCAAAGTCTCCCGTCACAGGCTAGATTTTTTTTGGTTTTGGTTATAAAACGTCTACGCATCCGGTCATCATTCAATTTGAGTTTTGAAAAACGTAACCATCAAAATGTTAATCATGCAATGCCGCATGTGGATGTTGTTGGAACAGAAAATGAAACACGTTATCAGTGATTATTTTGCATATTTGTTCTGTATGAATATTTTGAAACTTTGCAGGTCAATTCAGTTAAAATGTGTCATTATGATGTTGATTTAAAACAAAAAAAAAAACATAAATCAGATGGCATTGTGTTTCTTTGGAATATTAGTTTTCTCGTATTTGCTGATTTAGTCGTATATAACTATTTTTTCGGAGACGGCTGTGTAATCCAGGTAGACGTTAAGGAAAATTGGAAAAGAAATAAAGTTACGAAATAGAGAAATTCTTTCCAAGAATACCTTTCAGAAAACGGTAGATGTTGACATAATAATTAACAAGAAGTTTTATGGCGATCCAAAGCTTCAAAATGATGTTAGATTAGGTCATACAGATTTAGATGGTATATAAGTGTGATGAATTTCATGATTCAAACTAATCTTTATGGCCTTGACATTACCATGCTTGTGATATTCTTTTTTCCACATGAACACAAATCATTTAGTGCAACTGGTGCGTCCCAGTCAGCGGCACCAAGCTCCATCCTCCTGAACCCGTACATAATGTCACGTCAGAGCCCATATCAACTTGATCGCTGTGTTCGGGGTCATTGCTAGTGGTGATAGTCAGACAGGGGCCATTGCTCGCTGTGGTGCCTTGGTGCCGCGGTGATTTGTAAGCCGATTTGTTCCTTTATTTCCCCTGGCCATACACATGCAGTCACAGGGCCTTTATACTCGCAAACACACACTCACGCATACACGGAGCAAGCAAAACACACAAAGGCCCTCCCAGAGGACAATCTGTTCTGAATCGCATTACAGCCATTTCCCATTCTGTAGGTGGGGACCGGCCCCAGCAGAAATCAAATATTTATCATGTTGTATTAACCCCCACTGCTGCCCTGCACACTCACACAAACGCACAGCATCGGTCCTTACACTGCCTCTACCCACACTGAATTCATTATCCTATTAGGCCATAGCTCAGGCACTGCGGCTGGTGTGTGTGTGTGTAAACAGATGCACATACATGAATGTGTGTGAGCATGGATGTACACACAAAACACACACAAACACACAGAAATTCTCATATTGCCAGTAGCCTGCTATTGTTGGGCCGGTTAGCTTTAATGCAGTATATGTTATAAATAATATAAATCACATCAAGTTTTTCCACTGATTCCACATTACTGTCAATCTACTGCACTTCCAATTATCTTTCTTCACATCTGTCAGTATGACTACAGCAAGATATCAGGAAATCTACCGGATTTTTCAGGGAAACGTATTTTCTCCCAGATTATGGTCATGGTTTTAAACAGTTTTAAACAGTTTTCAGCAGTTTTAAGCACATGATTAAAGCTGTAATTTGAAACAAAACAGGCAACAAAACGACTTGGTTAGGTTTACTTTAAAAGAAAAAAACATCATGGTTTGGCTTGCTATTTACTACATTTGGTGCGTTATTAAGCTGTAGATGTAAATTCAAAGTTCAAGTTAAGGTTGACTTTTGGTTTTACACAGGACACTAGCAGCAGTCGCCTGGATTAAAGTCCTGTGTTTGTTTGGCCCATCCATCCACCTATAGACCTCCTCCCCTACATGGACTTCGACAGACAATCATTACAAATTATTTGCGATACTCAGCCTCCTATCCGAGGTCGGGTCAAAGTTGCAACAGCTCCAAAAGCTATTTCGGCCATTTGTACCCATGACCCAGCCCTCATGACCATCAGTAGGAACGAAGACTGACCGGTAGATCCAGAGTTTTGCCTTCTGGCTCAGCTCTCCTTTCATCACAGTGGTGCAGTAAAACAAATGCAATACCCCTGCTGCTCCAATTCTCCAATCTTATGTTTCATTGTCCCCTCACTCGAGAAGAAGACCCCAAAGTATTTGAACTCCTTGACTTGGGATAAGGACCAGAGAAGGCAATCCATCGGTTTCCTGCTGAGAACCGTGGCATCACATTTAGAGGAGCTGATCCTCATCCCAGCCACTTGACACTTGGCTGCGAATCAATCCAGTGAGAGCTAGAGGTCGCAGACCGATGATGCCAACAGGACCACATCATCTGCAAAAAGCAGGGATGAGATTCTCAGCACACCGAACTGCAAACCCTCCTCCCCCCGACTACGCCTCAGTATCCTGTCCATGAATATCACAAACAGGATAAGTGACAAAGAGCAGCCCTGATACATCAAAAACAAACATAATCTGCAACAAAATATACTACAACATCCCCTTGAAACGTAATTCACAGTGCCGATCAGGGAGACAGTACAGAAGTAGTAGTCCCCATTGGGTCAATAGTACCAGTGGCTGGTGGTGTTCCTGGGAAAAGAAATAATCTGACTTCAAGGAAAAAATAAATGCTATATTTCTTTTCAAAGTGTGTATCTTGATTGAAAAGCCAAGGTTGATGGGCTTGACATAATGTTTTGTATCACACTTCACTGTTCAGTTACTCACTTAAAATGCTGGAGGACTGCTTTATTATCCAAGCTCAGCATGGGGTACAGGAGCCCACAGTCCACTTGGGACACGTGGATCATTTCACCCTCAATTAAGTGACGAGTCCACCGATGGGACCTCAAACACTTTCTCTGCATTCATTTAACTTCTAAAGATACAATTAAAAAAAAGTTGGTCTGGTTTGGCTGTTGAATACATCTGAACATCTATTGAATTTCTGCAAAGCAGACATTTATCTTCGTCTGTGAGTCCCTGCCTGGACTGGAGAGAGAGGAAGACACAAGTTGTGCACACACACACAAACTCAGCTGTCCTCTATTTTTGAGGGTCTTCTGCTCGTCTTCCTCTTCACCTCACCTTCTCTCCAAGGGAGCAGCATCAGTGCTGGATACATCACCCAGCCACACACTGTTAAAATCAATGAGATGGTTGTTATGGTGATCAAACTGCATCCGTTTTCTTTTTCGTTTTTTGTTTTTTTCTTCACCCCCGTGGCAGGTCAAGACTAATGTACCCTGTCACTGCATGTGATGATAAAGTGTCTTATTACCCAACAAGCAAGAATTTTAAAATTACAATGAATATCTTAAGAAATCAATCTGACTGTTCAGTCGTTGCTGCTTTTGACCTAGTTGAGTGAACGTTTGTTCGCATCTGTGCATGCTCATACTGCACACATACAGGATGTGCCTGTTCTTGTGCATGCATGTGTGGAACTGGGCATGTGCATGTTTGTGGTCAGGAGGTTGTGTACTTGCTGCTGAATGGAACAAATTGAATTTATTTTGCGCATCTCTGCCTGTATGTGTATGTGTTTCTCTGCATGTTTGTGTAGTTTGGTAACTTTTCCTCCTCTTTGTCCTAAACTCTCCACACTGGAGGGTAAAAAGGCAATTAGAAGCGGTGAAAAACAACCGCAGCGTCTCACGCCAACATTCATCTCCGTCCTGCTGCTGCAAAAGCCAACTGGTCGGGCCGTCCACCCCTGTTAGCTGCGAGGTGTTAAGGACGGATTTATCGATGTAAATATTTTGACTCCCTGACTTTGCAGATAATTTCAACTTTATGAGGTAATATTTCCGCCCGCTCTTTTTTTACATTAGGTGAATATTGCACTTAAAACTCCACCATTTAATTATTTGCACTGGCCCAATAAACATGACTTTATGGTGTCCATAAATCAAGCAAACAAAAACACACTTCACACTGTTAATCTCACGCATCCCACCATAAAGCACCATCTATAAAAAAAAGATGTATTTTACACCAAATGTGTGTCGCTGAATACCTTAAGTAAATGTAATAAATGTAGCGAGCACGGTGTGTAAATCTCACGTGCTGCATGTTGTTAATTTGATACATTAGGCAATAATTTGTTATAAATAATTGTTTATTAGCCGGACAATCCTGGACCAAGGCCTAATGATATGTACTTTGCAAGTTTTAAGGGAGGTTCCAATCAGCGCACAACTTTCCAGCAGCAGGAGCGTTTATTAAAAGGAAAGATAAAATGATTGCCGTTTAACTATTCATATAATTCAAAACAACTAATCATTAAAGGGAGGGGATTTTTTTTTTTTAATTGCTCCTTTAAACATGGATTTTAATGCAGGATTTTTCAGAAAATGTGATTATTTCCCCTCAGAACATACTAACATGGAGGGTTTCAGATTACAGCTCTCCTCAAATTTCCTTTTAAAAGCATCAGATTTTAACAAATGAACTCTTGAGTTGCACCGGGCCCTGTTTTGGTAGTAATGAAATGGAAAACAAATGGAATCTGCCAACCATGATGTTTGCAAATGTGAACAAGTAGCCCACATATGGCCTGCTCTCCGCTATCTATTCACTTATTTATTAATTCACTTCATTTTATTCACCCGCTCTCTTGATCAATAAGTAATTAATTTCCCTGGCTGAGGGAAAACAGGCCCTATAATGTCGCTAATGTCGCTCCATGCAGCTTCTGACTTTTTTTTTTTTTTTTTTTTTTGAAAACTTCAAATTTAAATTAGAGGCAAGAGAGGAAAGGCGATAAATAGATGTCTCGCCTCGATTTCTCTGAGAAGGGAATGAGTGTTCCTTTGGCTCTGTTCTTCCTTATACTGATAGCGGACAGCATCTCGTGATAATATTGCATTTGTTTTGTTGGAGGGGGGCCAAGGACCGAGGACTGGGAGAACAACTTTGAATTGAGTTACTGTACAGTTGAATTACTCTTAAGGTGGAGTCTTTTTATCTATTTTTTTACTCACTTACTTTCAACTTCTTTTTCTTTGATTTCATGGACACACAGGCTTATTAACAAAGTCGACTAAACACATTTAACTTGAAGTAAAGATGATGATTTTGTAAAACTTAAGGATCCAATTTTAGATTTTAAGCCATTGCTTCAATGGAGTGTTATAGGAATGAGTCCTAAAACGCAGAAATGAGTGAATGAATGGGCTTTTAGTTAGATGCCTGAAGAGATTTTAACATTTTGTTGCTTTTTACTTTTGACAGTCACATTTAAACTTTTTGTCGAGGAGAACCAGGGCGATGGTAAATCCTGGCCTACAAAAATACATCATCCCTGGAGCCCCCTACACATTTAACCAGTAAACCGCTGTCATTTGGTGCATTATTTAGGATTTAATGTAATTTTCTGATTTATTTGTCTCTTGATAACATTGATAACATTCTCCCTCCCCTGTTCCATTGCATTCACTTCACAACAAGTCATTGCCGGGCACTTACCGTCAAATTCAGCCATTTATTATTTTTTTTTTGCAGTTACGGATAACCCAGAAATACCTGTGATACCAGTGTTGTTTTACTGTTGGCTCACAAATCAAACACAGAGATAAACAAAACATTCATTTTCAAACTGTGAAATTTTTAAAAATGATTCAATCAGTCTTAAATTTTTCAGGAAAAGCCATACTTTTATTTCAAAAAGCTCTGTGGATATATTATTTTTCCAAATATTCATCAACATAAAAATGTTATCAATACGATCTTTAAAAAATGAAAATGATTTCAAATGAAGGGGAACAATCAATCAATCTTTTAAGGGTGTACACAGATATATAGTGTATTCTTAGTCTTTTTAAGGACTTGATGATTTCCTTAAACACCTGGACACAGCTGTATCTTATAACAAATGTTACTCAAACAAGCGTAGATATCACATTTGTTGGGGACTATTTTCATCTGTGGATTTGGGTGCTCGACTGAGTATTTCCAGCAGTCGTACGGTGTATGTGGAATTAACTTAACCCCAGTCAGTGTGTGAAGTGCAGTGATGTGGCTCATTAACATGTTTTGAACAGTTTTTGGACACCACTAAAACCCTATGGCACAGAGGAATACGATTTATGAGGCTTTGGGTTCACACAAAAAAGTTAGATGTTGATTTTGTTTTGTTTTTTTTATAGGATTTCTTGACAATTAAAAAAACAAAATGCTGTTAATATTATTTAGTTTGTTGTTGTATATGATCAGCAATTAAGTGTAATGGCATTTAAAGTGAACTGATCAGAACACCATAAAATGTCTGAATTCATCTAGTAACACCACCATTCATGGCCAAAACACCTTGGTGCTTCTCGCAGCAATCCCCTCCACTCCACCACCACCCCGCAGTACCCGGTCTCCCCCAGTCCCTCCGTAATAACATGATTCATATATTTGATATGGCCCAGATAGATCATGAAGACGCATTATTCCCCGCTCCTCAAGTGAAAGTAGTATTATGCCACGTTGTTGTTAGCGCTGGTGTTTTGGTGTAGACAGGTCACACTATTTTTCTTTTCCAGGTGAACCGTGGCTGGGAGATTGGCCGGGGCAACAGACAGAGAAATCACACCAGAGAGGAAGGGAAATCGGATCAGCGAGCACAATAAAGCAGCAACTCCAAAGAAAATGACCTGGGAAGCAAGCCCACATGTCCACCTCTGTGTGTGTGTGTGTTAGTGGAATATATTTTTAGGGCAAGAAGGACTGCGATACATATAACTACAGGCTGTCGTTTTGTTTGCTCACTCCTGTGGCCAAATGGAGGACATACATCGTCTCTTATTGCCTAAAAAAAAAAAAAAGAGGAAAAGAGCAGAAAAAAGAGGGGCCCACAATGTAATTCCAGTTGCCCTTGGGTGTGGCATGGCGCTGGTCACTCAGGGAGTGTGCTGCAGGAGTCACATGGCTCAGATGGATCGCATCAATTTGCCACAAAAACAATACCCACCCCCCACCTCCTTCTTTTTCTTTCCCTCTTTCATATATTTCTCCTTCGTTCTGCCTCTTTCTCTACCTTCTCTCAGCCCTCAGTCCATCATCACATAATATAAGAGAAGCACAAAATCCACAGCCTGCCCTCTCCCTTTCTCACTTTTACTCTCTCAGCTGCTCTATTTTTTTCTCTTTTTTACTTTCAATTTTTTTCTCTCATTCACCCTCTGTGTCTGCACATTCACATTTTATGCAATAATAAAATCTATAAATTGATCTCTCCCTCTCTCCCTTTTGATCATTCTTTTCTGTCTTGATATTACGTTTTTTTTTTTTTTTTTGTCACTTTATCTCCTTCAGTTTATTACATTTCAAATGTGCTTCACTGGAAATAAACTCACGTTGACAAAGGACAGCACTCAAGGTTAATATTCAAAACAGATGATTGATATTAATTAAAGAAAAAAAAACACTAATATTAATGTTATCAGCTATGATGTAAAAGCACTCAATAACAATCTGGTTCAATTCAAATTCTCCCTGTGTATCTGTCTCTTGTTCCCTGCTGTACGTCTCCCACTGATGACCAGAAGGTCACTACTGCCACCCTGTGGTCATCTTTGGAATAGCATAGGTAAAGTAGATATACTGTAAAACTGCTGCAGATGAAGATGTTGAGCAGAGGAAATTTGCACCAACAAATTGCAGTTTTGTCTTAGCATGATGATTTCATTTGAACTGAGCATTTAAGATTAATTACATTATTTATTTCAGGTCTGAGAGCTGCATTTCCATATGGGACCAACCTGGTGTGACCAACACAACAGAGTTTTTCTTCACTGGTAATCTGTACTTTCTGTTTGGTCATTCTGAGAAAACAACTAGAGTTCAGCAAAAATGAAGTGCGCGCAGTTGAACTGCATCACTGCTTTACAACCTTATAACACAGATGGGGGAAATAAATTATGGTGCTCACATTTTAAATGGAAAGGCCCTGAAAAGCCATTCTTTCAATCAAAGGGCTGTCAAAGTTAATGCGATAATAATGCATTAACAGAAATTTGTTTAAAAGCCACTCATTTCTTTTATGCATTAACAAAGTCACTGGCATCATATGAAACTAGAAAACCTAAGGAATCCATAGGTACCAACCATGTCGAACTAGTTTGCCATGAAGGAGGGTAAATATTGCTCCAAACTTACGCAAAACTTTGACTATGTAAAACTGGTGCGGCCATTTTCAAAGGGGTCCCTTGTGAGAAAAATGGGTTCTGAAAAATGGGTCCCCACCAGTCTCCCCTTTACAGACATGCCCACTTTATGATAATCACAGTCAGTTTGGATCAAGTCATAGTCAAGTCAGCACACTGACACACTGACAGCTGTTGCTTGGCTACATTTTGCCATGTTATGATTTCAGCATATTTTTTATGCTAAATACAGTATCTATGAGGGTGTCTGGGCGATATTTGTCATTGTTTTGTGTTGTTAATTGATTTCCAGTAATAAATATATACATGAATTTGAATAAAGCAGCATGATTGCCCATTCTCACGTTATCTCACAAGAATATTAATACTTGACAAATCTAATTTCTATGGTTCATTTTGAAAAGTTGGTAAAATATCCGATCACACATCTCAATAAATAGCGTCTGAGGATGTTCTATTATCTGATCTTTACTGTAACTTGGACTGATGCTTATTTAGTCATGAAATTTTACTGTTGTAGGGAAACTCTTGAGATTTCAGAGGCTTTATTTAACAGCTAAATATAACAGATGGTAATATCCATATAGGTATTGAAGAGAAGCCTTTACATAGTGTTTCTCCTGTGTGTATATCTTAATTTGCAGTATAATACAGCACTAAGAATAGAAATATTTGCATTTCATGAGATTGTGACTTGATTACAGATGAATGAATTTTCACCTGGCACTGGAACAGCTTTGTGAAGTGAGGAAACAACGCCTTGTTTCCAGCATGGTCTTAAAAACTACAAATTTATACGTTTTTTTGTTGTTGTTACAAAAATGGATGCATGGAGCGTGGAAGATGTGGCAGGGAGGGACCGGGCAAGGAGGTTCTAGGGAAAATTATTTAAAATGTATCGTATTATTTATTGCTATGAAGTGTAGGGATCTGTTTTTGTTTGTTTGTTTGTTTGTTTTTGGTGTTTTATCCATACAAATATATTCAAAATTCAAAAATATTGAGGGTGTTTTAGGGTATTTTAATTCTATGAATAATAACGAATTTTTTAAAAAAAAAAATCAAAATCAAGGTCCACTTACTAGCTTTCTCCACATCTCATGGTCTTCTACAGCAGATGCAGTTTGGTCAGATGTCATGAGGATAGCTCATGTCATCATGTGAGTTAAATATGAAACAAACTCAGTTCAGCTGCAAGAAGACTGTGAGATGCAGTTGAAAGCTCCAGAAAAAGTCACATGCTTTTTTTGTGTTAAATCCTTCTCGTTGGCCTTTGTCCTAGCACCCATGGGCCACTGAGACACACATCATCTTCCAGCCACGAGTCCAAACACAGATGTAAATGTATGTAACATAAAACCTGTACACTTTTGCTTTTCCTTCTCCACCTTTCCTGATTATAACCTCTACACTGTGTCCTCTCTTTCCCTCATTCACATTCAATCAATCCCTACTCAGCCCTGCAGTTGGAGAAAAAAAAAATAAACCCTGAAATAATAGCTTAAACTGAAGTATTACTTTAATACTTCAATAGAAATAACCTGGCTCCAACATTTTGAAAGGAACGGGCTGAGTTGCCCGAGGCTACACTGTAATATGTGAGTGGAAGTATATGGGCTGTCACTTCAGATTAGAGAACAGCCTCAGTGTGCCTTTGACGGAGAGGCAACAGGGGTAATAGAAGGTGGAAAGGATTACAGTTCATAAAAATCACAAATGAATGGACATAGCCAACAATGAAAGATGTCATTTTCAGCACAGGCTTGTTTTACCGCCAATTGGACCTGAATTACAACTATTGTAATTGTGTAGCGAGAGAGAGAGAGAGAGAGAGAGAGAGAGAGAGAGAGAGAGAGAGAGAGAGAGAGAGTGTGTGTGTGTGTGTGTGTGTGTGTGTGTGTGTGTGTATGCGGTATTGAGAGGTTTTGTGTTTAATATCTCTCCCTAACATCTGCACAGCTGCATTGTTTTCTTTGCATTGCAAACGAATCTACAATTAACATTCACAAATAATAAGATAAGATAAGATAAGGCTCTGTTAGCTTCTGTGCAGTTTGGAGATATTGATCATCAAATATTTGATGTGCCAGGTAAAAACATCGTCATTCAACCTTTCTGTGACACAAGAACACCTATAAATAGCAGCTGCAGCATCATCGTAAGCATGATGGACAACAAAAAAGTCAGTGAGAAGGAGATTATCTTAGCGAGCCAACCTGATCTGACTGTTATCGGCCCATTAAATGGCCGTTATCAGTCAAGAGTTGTTGTTGTTGTTTTAGTCCTGTTTTTGGTGATCGCCCATGTGAACTGATAATAAAACCTACTAGTGGGTGCAGCAGGCCCCTTCTGACCCACATCTATGAACCACATCTACAGACATTTATTGAACGAAATGTGCCCCTTTTCTTTCAAGTAGAAAATGTATTGGATATTTTCATGGCCTATAACAATTTTAAAGGTGCAGTATTTGGCAGCATCTAGATGAAAACATAAATGGTAAATGAACTTGCATTTATGTAGTGCTTTTTTAGTCTTCTGACCACTCAAAGTGCTTTACACTACATGTCAGGATTCATCCATTCACACACACACACTGATGGCAGAGGCGGCCATGCACGGTGCCAACTTTACCCATCAGGATCTAATCTAAATACTCATTCACACACCGATGGCCTTCGGGAGCAACTGGGGGTTAGGTGTCTTGCTCAGGACACGTGGACATGTGACCAGAGCAGCCGAGGATCAAACCACCGACTTCCAGATTGGTGGACAACCTGCTCTACCCTCTCTACAAACCTAATCTAATCTAAACCAAGTCCAGTGGCTGCTGATTTAACCCTTACTCTGACACTATGACCTGAATGACTGAGAACTTTCACAGACATAGATCTACAAACTGCTCTTATACTGGAAGTGACAAGCAAAATACCTTTAAAATATTAATAAAACAGAATAGATTTCTATTTCACAATCTCAGTCAATGTGAAAAAATATCTGCAAGATCCTTGCAAGGCCCTTTTTTTTAGTAAAAGTTTGTAACTGGAATATGAAGACCATGACACCAGTGGTAACTGATGCTGCACAGTTAACCTGCTCCAGAGGATCAAACCAAAACCTCCTGACAGTCCGCCTTCTGACCAATCAGATCAATGGAAAAATTGAGCCATCATTCCTACAAGATCCTGACAACAGCACAGTGTTACAGTAAAAAGAGACAAGTAATAGGAGCAATAGGCTTCATGTGTTTTTGTAAATTCACAGCAGAATCACTTGACTGCTTCATGCTTTCCATGTCCTGCAGGGCCTGACTTCTGCTTTCTATCCTGTCATAATTTCTACAGTCGCTAGAGGTCGCTGTTGCTCTTTTATTCCTTCTTTCAGTGATCGGCCATGTGAACTGAGGATAACACCTACTGGTGGGTGTAGCAGGCCCCGAAACTGACTCACATCTATGAGGCTTATAGAGCCACTGATGACCGATTTAATGTCCTGATAACAGTCAATTTGGCTTGACTGCCTGTCTCATGAAATATGCAAGTTTTCTGTATTCCTGTATCGCCTTTCAGCTTTTATTCCTTGAACCTGCACATGCAGAAACATACAGCTTGCACATAGCACTCATGCCTTTTCCAGTAATGTGATTTGTGATCATCATATCACCAAAATAAAGGAAAATCTATTTCCCCTCTACAGGCATTCATTTTCTTGTGCTCTTCCTCTTTTTGAGTCATTCAAGGATATTCCTTCTATGTGATATGGGATTTAGAAAATGATGGTTTTCTATATACATCCAACAAGGTGAGTAAGAGTCATCCCATCGGCTCTGTGCCTATAAAAATATTGTCAAACTGAATATGACATGAGTTAGACAGAAAGTAAGTTAGTAAAGTTTATTTGTATAGCACCTGTCACAGATAAAGATAATACATCAGGTCAATCTTAAAAGTAGCGTTAACAAGTGCAGGGCTCACCGGATAAAATCTCAACAAAGACAAACAAATGAAGACAGGCACAGCCAAGAAAAGGCCAATAAAAGCAATAAGTAAAGAGGTGCAGTTATTCAGACAGATTAGCAAAAGCCTGTTTGAATAAAAATGTTTTCAGCCGCTTCATAAAAATGCCACAGGAGTCTCGGGATCGTAGCGATAAGGGGGATGGGATCCCATAAATTGGATGCGACATCTTGAAAGGCACAGTCACCTCAGGTTGTATTGATAGTTTGGGGGACTGCCAGTAGTTTTTGGTCAGAGCCCGATTCGGTGTGTAAGGGAGGAGGAGGTCAGTAATATACTGGGGTGTTTGACCATGCAAGGCTCTAAAGGTTAGCACCAGTAATTTAAAATGGATCCAAAGTTTAATTGGAAACCAGTGCAGAGAAGATAAAATAGGGGTGACATGTGATCTCTAGGTAGTTCTAGTTAAAAGTAATGACCAGGAGGTCAGCAGACCATTAAGGGAAAGAAAAAGAGAGACGATGCTAACCAGGTGACTTGTGCATCTGAAAAGCGCTGCACTGTAAATGTACTGTCATGTTAAAGGAAGTCATGTAAAAAATATGGGATATGAAAATCCAATCCAAAACCTCTGGACATTCTTCCTTTGAACACACACTGAATTGTTGCTTTTTAATACATTTCTCTCAGTTGATATTGGCATTTATTTAAATGTTTTAGATTGTAATTTTCTCAACTCTTCAGAAAAAGTTTCCACAATGTCTTAGTTTATTCTGTCATGGCGTGATGTGTTTTCACCCAGACAGCTCATATTGCTAAATCTGTTCCCCTTTCTTTTCCAAAGTGCCTTTCAGTTTCACAGCTTTGTCAGGAATATACACATGCACAGTAGAATTTACATCCCTTTAGTTAAGGGTAAAAACACATTGATGGCATATGGGAAACTAGCCTGTGAGATAAGTAAGAAATTAAAACGTGTTACGTTTTCAAAAATGCATGAAACGTCAAATTGAGCAGATGTCTGTATCAACTGTCAAATGGTTGTGGTTAAAGGGGAACGTCGCTTAAATTAAGAATTCCAGTATGTTGTTACCACGATCAGTTAAATCAATATCTGTGAACATGAGCTGCTCTCTCTCAAAGCCAGAAACCAGAGAAGTAAGTCTCAACCTTGTGATGGCGTAGATTATACAGTTGAGAGATTTTGTCGATCCAAAGAATGTTTTTCTTTTTACATCCAAATAAGCTTTATCTTATTGCAGTGTTGTCAGCTGTGCAACAGAAAATGTTCTCATACTTAAAACGTTCCTCTGGGTGCTCTCAGTGGCTAGAACGTCTCTCCTAATTCATCGTCTATGGAGCAGCTCCACAGTTTATACTTAATGACATCACAAGTTTGAGTATTAGCACTCTAGTTTCTGAATTTGAGAGACAGTTGTTCATGTTTATTAATTATCCATCCATCCATCCATTTATCATCCAACATTATAAAACCACATTCAATCTAGAGGAGTTATGGAAAGATATATTATTATAACATGGAGTTACTCACAATGAAGTTTCACACATTTTCTTTAATTAACCCTTTTTCTTCTCTAAGTAGAAAATGTATTTGATATTTTGATATTGCAATGGCCTATTTTGACTTAAAGGTGCAGTTTGTACTATCTTGGGGCTTCGAGATTAAAAATATAATGAATAAATAAATAAATAGCAATTTCCCAATTTTGTAACCTTAATAGTGATTTATTTTTATTTCATCTTGTTATCCAATCTCAAAACAAGTCAGCTATTTAGACATTAGACTTTATAATTGCTATTATTATTTTTTTGCTATTATTTGCTATTAATATTAAAATGATCTAAAGTGTAGGCATGATTAGGGGTTGCCCTTATTTTAATATCAAAATGTATAAAACTAAATATAGACTCACTGTATTTGAGGCATTTTTGCTGAAACCCATTTAATCCTTTTCACGTTTGAGAAGAAAAGCAGGATAATCTATATAGCGGAACAAATCAAAGTCACTATCTATAGTGAGATAATTTAGAGCATGAACGCCTGGTAGATTATTTCTCCTTTAAATTTTGTCTTTGCAGTGACAGTATCGGTTATAAATAGTCACTTCAAACCCCTGAAAGCACCGTTGGCAAATGTAACGCAGTGTTTTACGAGCAGCACATGAAGGCAGCATCAGGCAAACCTGTCAATCAGCGGTCCGCTTGGGTCACCTGACCAAACTCAGGTCACGTGACTGATATTCCATCCTCGCCATTTTGCAATGTGGGACAGAGGGAGGCCACTTTTTTATGGCTAACGAATAGAACAAAGCAGTTTTATGTGTTGAGGACAAAGAGCGGCGAGTCTTTCCGTGCCAGTGAGTATATATATTCTTTAAAAACACAGCCACGCGCTACCCCGTCACACATTAACCGGAAAGATCATTAAAATGCCCTTGTACACTCAGCTAGCACTGTGTGAGACTCGTGTGCCTGCCTCTCTGTGTGTGTCTGAATAGCTGTGAAGCTAACTGGGAAGCTAAGAGTGTGTGTCCTGCTCCCTTTTGCTCACATTTCGTTTTTGTCCTTCCAGTGAAAGTCTCTTTAGTGTCGTAGCAGCTGTAGTAGCATGCCAGCTAACATTAGCTAGCAGAGTTAGCCAAGTGGTTACTCGGTGTTTCAGTGGGAGGCTGCGTCCAGCTTCACTCTGCAGGGAGTGAAAGTGGATGAAATATTTTTAGATCCTGACCTAACAGGTGCTCATCTGAGACTCTGAAGCACATGATGATGTCTACAGAGAGGCTACACTGACGATAGGCACATCAGAAAACTGTACTACAGCAGGCCTAGCTTTTATTTAAATGACACACTTTATGTTATGCTGCCACGAGTTGCTTACTTTGCACACTTACGTTGCTGTTTCTAATAGAAATCCACTGAATTTAGTTTTGCATCCAGTGTTAACAACACCGGGTCATTTCACGTGTAACTTCACACCACACAATTCAGAATCAAGCTGGATAACAGCCATGTGGTAGCCCTTCTCCAAATGCGCATCCTACTGCTTATACGCACAGAAGCAGAAGTATGAGAAAGAGGAAGGCGATTTGTGGTCAGAAAGAGGAAAGTTTCGGATTTGCATAGATGAAAGGAATTCAACCACGAGTTAGGACCATTTCCTTCATAGCTTAGTTTGTAAACAGATGCACATGGTGCTGCACATGTCTGCAAGCCTGTCTGTTGACAAGCAGCGACAAAAGGGCTTATCTTGAATGAGTTTAGCTATCACACTGATCGTGGTGGTCATTTGGGCTCATTCCCTTTTCTTTTAAACAGCCAGTCCCCTCACTACACGTGTAAATAGTTTTCTTGTCCTCATTTTGGATATTTAACTGTTAAAACCAGAGGTCACTGTTAGACTCCTGCTGTATTTTTCACTCACTTTTACTCCTCTTCACTCTGCATTCAATGCAAAGAGATTCAAGGCTCTTTATTTGTTATTTGTCAATTCCAGCAAAGTATGAAAGTCTTTGGTCTCTGGTTCAACAACATTCAACAATGCTCAAAATGCATCTGTATCCATATTAGTAGTAATGGATTGCATCTGTTTAAATCTAGTATACCATATAGCATCAACCAGATTTTCTTTGTTCCCTGCTGTCTGCCAGGTCATGGAGGAGATCAGCAATGTAGCTGTACTCATCACACACTCCTCTTCTACCTCCTCTTCCTCTTCCACTCCATCATCACTGAGATCCTTCTCTCAAACCCGAACTCAGCCAGCGGTAGAGGAGGACACCTCCCACAGTTTTCAGCAGAAGCAAGCTGCCGATTCTCTCATCCAGGTCATTGAGAAGCTCAGTAAAATCGTGGAGAAGCGGCCCCAGCGCCGCTGTTCCTTGGCAGGACAGAAAAGGGGAGGAGGAGGTGAGGAGGGGACGAGGGGAAGCAGAGGAGGTGAGGAGGGGACGAGGGGGAGCAGAGGAGGCTCTCCCTTAAAGAAAATTAGGAGGAACTTTAAAGGGCAGGAGAGTGCAGAGGAGGTGCGATTAGTTGGCAGCACAGCTGGTGCCATTCTTTCTTCATCCTTGTCAAGTAACGGTAATGACAACAACATTGCCTCCAGGGTCACAAAGGTAGCCGGAAACCCCAACAGCAGCGACCACAGGCGGACAGTGACATGCTATCAGTGCAGCCTGTGCCCCTATCTCTCCCAGACGCTGCCACTGCTGAAAGAGCACCTGAGACAACACAACGAGCAGCCCAGTGACGTCATCCTTATGTGCTCCGAGTGTCGCTTCACCTCTAGAGACCAAGAGCAGCTGGAGGCACACGTCAGGCTGCACTTCAGCAAAAGTAAGGAAGAGGTTTTAAGGAAGCAGGATGGTGACTGGACTGGGTGCGGTGGCAGCATAGGAATAGAGGCGATTAAAAGCTCATTGGACGGTTCCAAAGAGCTACCACAGAAGAAGAAATGGTATAGCTACGAGGAGTATGGATTGTACCGCTGCCTGATCTGCAGCTACGTGTGCAGCCAGCAGCGAATGCTCAAGACCCATGCCTGGAAGCACGCCGGCCTGGTCGACTGCTCTTACCCCATTTTTGAGGATGAAGATGAGGCGACTGCAAGGAGAGATGCCCAGGCAGCAAGCACTGCTGCAGCCAGAGAGGAAGTAGTTGTTCTTTCCCCAGTTCTTCAAGATAAAAGCATGCAAAAGCTGCCCACTGCCTACAAGCTCCAGCTCTGTGTGCCAATGGCTGTTGAGAACAAACGGGACGTGCAGAATCATCCGGTTTCCGATCTCAGTGAAAGTCCAAAGACAGCTGAGGAAGAGGAGGAAAGTGTGTACCCCATCAAAGACCTGACATCCGAGGAGCCCATGGTGGAGGTTCAGGTGACTACGGAAGCAGAGGCAGAGATTGATAACGCCTCCATCACGGACAGCTTACTGTCATCAGCTCAGAAGATCATCAACAGCAGTCCCAACAGTGCTGGCCACATCAACGTGATTGTGGAGCGCCTTCCTTCAGCTGAGGATTCTGTCATGGCGACTAACCCACTTCTTCTCAGCCCAGAAGTGGATGGGGACAAGAACTTACTGGAAGTAGAGGACGAAGAGCAGGACCATGTGGGAGCTGTAAAGGATGAGGTGGCCCCTGACGGCCAGCCATTAGGAGCTGATATTAAATCCTCTGTGGGTAGTGACTCTCCACGGGATGAAAATATTCCCCCGGCTGGTCGCAAGAGGACACATTCTGAGTCTCTCCGCCTACACTCTCTGGCAGCTGAGGTCCTGGTAGCTATGCCTATGAGGACCCCCGAACTCCCCACCGCCAGCACCAAGGTAAGTCTGAAGACCATTGCAACTCAGGGACAGAGCCCAAACACATGCCAAAAACTCGTAGAGGTGGCTGCAGCTGGACCGAAGCCTTCTGACGCAGAGGCAACAGCCGCTCTGTTGGACTTGGAGCTTCACAGCGAGCGCAGAGAGGAAGATTTGGGGTCCCTGTGTCTGGGGGAGGGAGACGACGAGGGCCCTGCCACCAAAGCTGGCATCAGCCTGTCACTGCTCACCGTCATTGAAAGACTCAGAGAGCGCTCGGATCAGAACGCCTCAGATGAAGACATCTTAAAAGAGCTCCAGGACAACGCTCAGTTCCAAAACGGAGCCGTGGCCGGCGTCGTCACAGGGAACGGAGCCGGGAGTTACATGTGTAGCATCCCAGGAATGGACGGGCTGGTTGCCTCTCACGATGGTGGTCTGGTGGACTACATCCCCGGCAGTGAAAGGCCATACCGGTGCCGCCTGTGTCGCTACAGCAGTGGCAATAAGGGCTACATTAAACAGCACCTACGCGTGCACAGGCAGAGGCAGCCGTATCAGTGTCCCATCTGTGAGCACATCGCCTTGGACAGTAAGGACCTGGAGAGCCATATGATCCACCACTGTAAGACCAGGATGTACCAGTGCAAGCAGTGTCCAGAGGCCTTCCACTACAAGGTGAGGAGACGCCAACGCTCACATGCAGCATTTAATCCTGTTCATTTATATGAGATTATTGAAGCTTTGTGTCTCACTAGGGACATTTTGGGCTTTTTAATTTTCCATTTCATTTCTTTTGCATTTTTGTTTTCTTTTTTTAATTTTGGAGTTTGACCTCAGCCCCTATAATAAACTGTGTAGCCAATATACAGACACTCAGATACTTAAGGACAAAAATATTTCCACATTGAGTCCACAATTTTTATACCACACCATACCCACCATTACAGCATATACCAGGCTTTCAATCTGGAGCCCTGGCTTCAAACTTTTAGTTTTTACTATTTTCCAGCAGACTGAACCATTTGGTCATATTTACCCTATTTTTGTTTTTTTGTTTTTTTTTGTAAATCTGACAATGGACAAAAAACTAAAAATGCATCAAAATCAATGTTGTTGCTAGGGATGCTAATTAAAAAAAAAAAATGAACTGACCCTCGTAAAGTGATTATTAACTTTTAACCGACAAGATTAGCGCGTTGCATGCAGCGGTGCGCCAGCTGCAGTGGACGAGCACAGCAGACAACTAAGTCTCCAGTTCACCTTCTGGGAGTATTTAGTTTAGTTTAGCAGGTTGTCAGCCGTGTGTCTGCCTGGCTATTATATTCGTAGATTGTTTGTCTTTGCATTTGCTTTTGTGGTAAGATTATAATGCAGACATGAACCTTCCCCTCACCCCCACCCATCACAAACGCATGCACATGTATAGAGCAGATGTGTGTTTGATCGTCCACCAACACTATGATGATATTTGCTATGAGGCGTCTCTGCTGTCAACAGCTGTGTTTATTTCTCAGCAACCCAAACACTGAAGATAAGCTGAGACCTAAAGAGATAAGTTAAATTACCTCCTGCGTCTGTGATGATGACGGGTTGATGATACAGGAAAAGGAGAAAACTATTGATCCCTCTACTATCATGGAACTTCAGTGCCCATCTGCAGCTGAAATTATTCATCATTCAGCAAATTCATCATATTATCCCACAGCTTTGGGAGTTAGGCTCAGAAAGTTATTGTAATCATGAAATCTGACTTCTTAAAGTGGGAGTAAGCAGCAGTATGTTGTTGGCATAACTGGGCAAAAATTCTATAATAAACTTTCAGCATAACGTAATACGAGTGTTCTGAGATACTTCAGCACCTCTTCTTGGCTCTGTTTTCAGGTTTTAAAAAATATAGCCCATCACAAGAGACTTTCGCCAATCACAGGTCATGTCAGAGAGAGCCTGTTCCTATTGGTTGTTGAAATACAGATGTGTCTGCACGTGCCTGCAAATGGTGAAATCCTGATTCAACAGTGCAACATACTGCAGGAAAAGTTGATATTTCAGCATTGGCAACAACTGCCTACACTGCAAAGCAACCTAAAAATGGAAGACAGACTTATCAAAAAGGGAGTCTGACAGTATAGGCAAAGAGAGGTCATGGCTGTGGTAGTGCTGGGAAAGCATCATTTTTTCTCCATCTCTCCTACAGTTTTGCTTTTGACGTGAGCTCACCGTGGATGTATAGAAATAACGGAGCTCACTACTTGAGAGCAGCCATGATAGTTATGGTTAGCAGAAGGTCAGACTATTTTCTCTCCATCTCTAAAACGCTTCACTCAGCCTCGAATTACAGTATGTCATCTCACATTGCTTTATAGGCCCAAAAGTTTGCAAAGAAAACAGGAGGGTAATTGTCATCGAATATATAGCAGCATTGGGATGATGTTTGAATGAATGACTAATACTCCCACAGTTAGTGAGCATGGGATACCACTTAAATTACAGTATGCTGAAAAGTTATTAGCTAGCAGCTCTTCGTCTGTCCTCTCCTTATCATCTCCAGACAGGTTTCTGTATTTTTCTGCATGTTTGTCTCAAAGTGACGGCTCATGTTGTAATCTTTGAATACAGCCAAACTAAGCTCACAGCTTTACCGCCAACCTCCGTTATAGATGTGCAGCCTCAGCAGGTGACGCTACTTCAAACATCACTCACGTCAGTTTACATCAGTGAGACAGGAAGTAGTACACTAATGACACAAGGATTTCAAAATAAAAGCTTTCTAAAACTGTACTGTTTAATTGTGTGGATTGTCTGAGACCTCTCGGGCTGGGCGAAACCATCAGGAAGACCGGTTCTGGCCTGCGGGCCGTATAATGCCAAGGTCCGGTTTAGATTATGTATTATAGAATATTGTAATAGAGGACAACACGTTTGTCATCTTTCTGTCAATACCTCCATATCTACGGTGCTTTTAAATCTATTTTCTGTTACCATAGAGGCCACAAATGAAATGAATGATGAAGTAAATTGGTGAACCATTACGCAACCAGAGTTTCTATTTATTTATTTTACCTTGTCTAAAATTAGCAATTTCATTTGCATTAAATCAAATTAGAAAAAAACATCAAATTTGGCTGTTTATATATATATATATATATATATATATATATATATATATATATATATATATATATATATATATATATATATATATATATTTGAAAATCTTTTTTGAAGGCAATTTCTTTGTGTAGAAAGCTAATAGTGTGTGTTTTCCTTACTTAGAGTCAGTTAAGAAATCATGAAAGGGAGCACCATAGCTTCAGTGGTGACATGGCATCCCTCACCCCAGTCACTGAAACCGTGGCCATGGTGGAGGAAGCTGAGCGGGTAACAGATGAAGGTAAGACCTGTTTTTATGGCCTCATTATGTGCTAAGATGGGAACAGAGATTGTTACTATACCGTATATGTACTAGCTGACAGAGCACATCTCTTCTGTTGCCATGTATTGCATTTTTTTTCCAGTGTTTTGAGAAAGTTGCAGATTTGTTGTTTGTCGTCTATTACAGAATGTGGTATGCAGAAGATGTATAAGTGTGATGTGTGCGACTACACCAGCTCCACATACGTCGGAGTGAGGAACCACCGTCGGATTCATAACTCTGACAAGCCTTATCGGTGAGTTGTTATAAAATACCTTGAAATGCCTCACTATCACATAAAACATACACAAACATGGCACACAGCGTAAAGGAATCTAATAGGTATCTGTGTAATAGAAATCTCATTCACAGCCATAAAGTGTATATTCGACTGGGATGAGCCCTCAACATGTTTCACCTGTAATAGTTCTGCACTGTCCAACACTGTCCACCTTCTGTCAACACTAACTAGAGTAATGACGTCAATCAGACATCAGATAGGGTGCTCAGGTGGAGCACTGTTCCTTATTTGGAGCTAGGGTTAGGCCAGTGCAAATATTTTCAAACCAGGTTAATAGTAAACCAAACACTGGACCAGACCGGTATATCAAATTTCAACACTAGGTGTCGCACTTGACCCAGCAGCTACTCCAAGTAGAACATAAGCTGGATTTCCACCAAAAGCTCCAGAGACTTTTAGTCCCAGGACTACTTTTCAAGAAACTAAAAGGTTCCTTCTGCCCACTGTTGTCTGTGTTTCCATCGCAGTGTAAAGACTGTGAAGATTAGGCAAATTAGTCCGCTGACATATGAAAAAACATGACATGGGACGCAGGCTGCTGGTGGTCACAGCAGTTAACATATTGTAGCCTTCAGTTAAGTGTGCCTGCCTGTATCATGTAAAAAACACCTGGAAATAAATAGGTTTCGACATATATACAGCTGCATGTATTTACTGATGCATGTTGGATGTAATGAATGAAATGCAACAGAGGCAATTTTTTAAATACATTTTTTAATTGAGTTGGAAACCCGACAGCAGAGCCTAATTTTACTTTTAAAGATGTCAAACAAAAAGAGATGTTCTCCCCTCGCCCTAAAATGGCCCTAAATCGATGCTAGAGTAGTTCCTTGTGTATGACTGAAGTGGTACAGTTGAAGCAGCGGTGCTGTATGTGTGTTTCACCAATCAGTGATGGTCATTCCTGCAAACTCCACCCTAAAAGTTCCAGTACTTTCAGAAAGTACTACCCCCCAACCAGGGTTTTTTTTCGGGGGTAAAAAGGCCCCAGAACTTAATTTAGACTCTGGTCACTGCAGTCAAAATGCATGGAGCTCCTCAAAAGGCTCTTTGTTCTGGGGGAACACTCCTGCAATGGAAATGGGTCTATAATGAGATGGAGGCCCATTTCCAGTCCACCCTCAACACCCTGTCCCTACCCACTTCCACACTGTGCGTTCATGTGGCGGGCCTGCCATATTAGCTTTATGCTGCTTCTGCAGTAAATTGTGGACAACATGTCAGACAAGAGTGACAACGTTTGTCCGTTTATAAAACACACCGTTATCTAAATCACGTTGTCGTATTGCTTATTACTGAAACAGGTCTGATGTTAGTCCCTGTTAATTGTGTCCATCTGGGTTGCTGTAGGACGAAGGGGTGGAGAGGAAAAGAGGGAGAGGGTAAAAGTAAAAAGGCTTTTATTGTTGAAGAAGAGCGTGACGTATCCGTTCTGTATCTGTCAACCAAAATTAAACTCAAACTGGCCGCGAGCGGAGGGAAGGTCAAGTGGTAAACACTACACATACAGTTAAGTATGGAAACACTTTGGGTTTCACACATTACAGGAAACGTAGAGCTAGACATCACGGCTAAAGCTACATGCTAACTCTGTCATGGACAGGAAACATTATTGTATTGTGGTAACATGCGGCCAAGCCAGCCGTCACTCTTATCTCCGTGGTCAGATCGGCCGACACTACAACTGGAGAGCACCAATATATTATACTTTATGTTAATGCATTCAAACGGCCCCGATGGGGCTGAACATGGATGCTTAAAGAGAACGGAGCTGACTGGAGAGCTAGTGAACTCCTTGGAGGGATTAGAGGACCTATGCATGTGTGACCACGTCCGGTTTTCAAAATAAGGTGTGAACAAAGGGAACTATATATATATACAACACACATATGGAAATAAGATTGATTTGTTTACTGTATATGCACCAGGAGTATAAAACATTACATGTCCCTTATAAATTAAAAATAAAATCCCACTAATTTGTGAGGAAAATGTCTTTATTCTTTGAATTTTGGGTTGCTGGAAAAAATGTAATAAACAATGATATATTTGTCTTCAGGACAACTCTAACTACATACATGCTGAAAATCAAACCATGTTACTGTAATAATTAAGGTATGCTCCAAAGTAAAAGGTCCTAGAAGTGTATGATTCAACTTTTTCCAATGGTCTAGTATTAAAAAAGTAAACAAAAATTACAATAAATCTTAATATCAAATCGCAATACTTAAAAATCGCAGTACATATAGTATTGATAGTATTGAATCGGGAGATAGGCGTTGCCCCAGCCTGACCTAAAAATCTGTCAGGTTCATATAAGTAAAGATGATAAAATGTAGATTGAAAAATAACATTGAAGCAATTCACAGCAATTGGTGGCAGTTTTAAGAGTTGATGGCAAGACGGCATACACAACGATGAAAATAACTCCGCATTTTATGAGCTAAATGATGACGACTCCCTTAATGTTTTGTACATTGCCCTTTACTAATGAAAACGAGAGAGGGGATAAAATGATGAATATGTTAAATTCTGAATTTGGAGAATCGGTGCATTTCAGCAACTTGGAACTGCTTCTGAAACTGAAGCAGCTATCAGAAATCAACTTTAAAGTTAAGTCAGCCATGCACAGCTGTTTATAATCAGATTCTGGTTGGCTGCAAGATAATTACACCCTGTAATTTATCAAGCAACCCTGTAAAATATATGTGAACATAATGAATAATTTATCAAGGGAACATGCTTCATAGATTGAAACTGGTGCCATTTCAACACCTGCTTGTTTGATTGATGAAAAAGCCTGAATTCAGTTTCAGAGGTGTAAAAAAAAAAAAATTGTTGATAAAATTTATCTTCATAATAATCAAAGTAAAACTATCTAAACTTGGCTTCATGTACTGTTGATATATTACTTGCCTTACCCTACATCGTTTTGGATTTTGTTAGTTTTCTACAACAAACATTTGTTGTTTTTTTGTTGTTTTTAATATGTTAATGATAGTGGCAGAAATCACATATGACCTTTAGGCCTAGTTCTAACTACAGTGACATTAATAAAGCAGACACCAATGTATTTTTAGAGACTGATTGCATATTTCTGGGGACTGATTGCATATTTCTTATCTGTTGCAGATTACATATCAATTTTAGACTTCTGCTAATCATTTTTGCAGACATTATTCTGGTCAGTGGATGTTGCATTTTCAGTGTTCACCTCCTATTTCAGGCCACCATGTATTTGAGGCAGTATTGCTTTGTATGTGCTGGCTTTCATGCAAGTGCCTGAGCTGTGCTTGTCGTTTTAGAAAGGTCCATTAGATGGCAGTACGTGCTCCCTAATGCTCAGACCAGCACAGTGATCTCACTGTGTAGGCACAGCCACATTTCCTCACATCAACACACACTCTGATTAGCACAAAGCTGCCATGAGGTGTGAACACACAGGTGTTTCCTGGTGTGCTGTTGCCTGTCCTCTAAGGTCAAACGTGCACACAGCAGGATTTCTCTCTGCTCTGGAAAAGGTTAGGTGGCACCTAATTGCTGTTCCTAACCAGAATGCTCAGTCATCATGTCAGCCAATAATATGAGAACAAAAGTAGAATCAAGAAATATTGAATGATCCAGGCATAAATATTAGTACACTCAAATAGGTGAAAACAAGAGAGCGTCCAAACCAAGGCAACAAAGAAAACAGCTGCAGATGCCTGTAGAAAGCAGGTCTCAGGGGCGAAAGACTGATATATAGGGCTATCGTGGTGAAGGATCTTCCCCTATGGTGATAGCGATTTGCTCGACAGCATGCTATGCTGTATTTTTTTTTAAATATATTGTTTTTGCAAATTAATTACTTTCTCCTGATTTTAGTGCTATTTAAATAGGCTTCATTGTTTGGCTATTATTAGGTATATTTTTGCTTTTTAAATGGCAATGATAATAGTTTTAAAACTAGTAAATTAGAAGAGTAATTGCTTAACAGTAAAATGCAGAACACAGAAGGGAAATGAGGTGTAAGAGGCGGTCTGTGTGTATTAATTTCTCCACCATTGTTGTTTTTCAGCACTTGTAGTCAGGGTTGGAAATTAACTTTTTTGTCACAAGGGAAATCCAAAATCTACCAGACACAATAGATGGCTGTTGTTTTTTCTGCTGGTGAGTGAAGCAAATGTAGTATCCACTGTCATATTTTACCAGCATTTGGCTGGTGGCTGATGCTAGTTTCCAACCCTGCTTGTAATTTACATGTAGGACATGATGATTGGTCTTTATGGTGTTCGTCTCACCCTTCTACATTGTGATTGGATAGCTGTGTTAAAAGTCACAGTGACAAGCAAAGTTGAACATTTTTTATCTCTGAACGACCAGAAAAAAAAAACACCAAACATGCAGTGCTCAGCGCAGAATAAACGGCCAGCACCTCGTCGTGCTGCTGCCATTTGTAGCATAGTGCAAATACACAGCGTTGCCATTGCAAAGAATTCAGAAAAAAACATGATCATAGAGGTTGCACCCTGCAGGTGGCTTGTCAAAAGCATGGTATTGTCATATTTCACTTATTACGACAGCCCCAGTGATGTGCACTTAAATGTGCAAGCACTGTTGTTATTGTGTCTACATGCTTGTGCCCTCGTCCTTGGGCTTTCATAAGGAAAGATGATATTACACTTTAAATGTTGACATTTAAAGATCCTCTTTTTGCCTTTGCAAATTAAGTGTGTAGTGCTATAAAACTGTACTTTAAAGTCTATTTATACTGAAATGTGGAACGAGTGCCTACACATCTACAGTGTAGTAATGTCAAAAATCAAATCAAATCAAATTAGAAACGCATTGTGGTCTGTAGGTGTGAAGACCACCGAACATGTGCTGTTGTTTAGGCTCTGTACTCCAAGCACTGACTTTCAGCTTTAATTGCAGTGCATTATGGTAATACTGATTGTCTGATGTGATGTGATGTGATAGATTATAAATGCTTGAATATAAAAACGACCCCTTGATATCAGCTGAGAAATGTAAAACGTTATAGTGATTTTTATGCAGAAAGACGGCAGCGCCCCCTTTCACTTGTATGTTCACAGGCCAGTCCTGACCTCCCCACTATGGTGGCGATGTCGACGTACAATCTAAAAGCCAATGCAGCATCTACGTACAGTACATATCTATGGTTCTATCAGCCCACCTATTGCAGAATTGAATTGAAAATAAAATTATGAAAAGCTAATTAAAGACAAATTATAACATCTTTCTTTTCTTATATTTGCAAAAGCAATGCATTACCTCATTTAATCCAGCTAAATAACTGCTCTGTTGAAACAATGTGCTGTAAAACTATTGTTCCTCATAAATTCTTGTTGGTTGGTCAAAGCCGTCTTTTTAAATATTCTAGCCCCAGTAAACCATACATGATCAAGAGCGACTCTTTGTGTTGTCTGACTTTATTTTAATGCAGTGCAAGTGGCCGTGAGTGTAGCCTCTGTCTGCTGTCCTTGCATATTATTTGCCTTGAGGCAACTAAAAAGCCAGTTTCATCTTCCAACCGCAACATCCTAAGTGCAGCAAAGTTGAAAATATTGTGATCTATTCTTTTTCTTTAAGTGGCAATTTCCTCTCTGTTTTGCTGTAAATCCCTTATCTTCCTTCAGGCTACGAGTGTAAAGGAGCGAAGCGATGACCTCAAAAGGCAGCGTGCTAAACTAAGACGCTCTATCTCCATGCTCTCCCTCTCTCCCTGTCTCCGTTCTCCATCTGCCAGGTGCTGTAGCTGTGATTTTGCCACCACCAACATGAACAGTTTAAAGAGCCACATGAGGAGGCACCCTCAGGAGCACCAGGCAGTGCAGCTGCTGGAGCAGTACAGGTGAGAAACCTCAAACACAAATCCACCACAGACACGAATGGCAGACAAAAAAAAACAAAAAACGGCGGGGTTATCGCAGTCTGTGTGGATCTGGACCTGTGTGTGACCACATTTGTGTCTCTCCTGGTGCCAACAGACTGGAGAGTTGAGAAATGGGCTTCTGATTGCAAGGTTAGTGGCTGGTGGGTGGATAAAGTGAATGAGAGTGAATACTCTCCTTCTCCTTGAAATGTTAAATATCTTCAACCTTGAACGAGGCAATGATTGCAGAATTCCACTTCACTGAATGCTTGTTCTGTATTCTACCGTCATCGGTACCTGCGAGGCTGGAATGCCCACGTTTTCATACAGCAAGGATGACACAGTCAGTGCCGTTCGGGAACACTTCATAATAACCATCATTTATAAATGGCAAATTAAGTCAACTTATTTAGTAGTTATTTTACTGTTACACAAAATGACAACTAATAACGTTTGCTAATTATTGCTAGAATTTATTTTAACTCTATTTAAAGTTTAAAAGTTTCGTGGAATGAAATTATTTATAAAACAAAAAAATATATAGATGGATATTTCTGACTTGAATTGAAAATAACTGGTTTGAAAAACTATCTATACATTATTTGGATGGCTATTATAAAGTTGCAACTGATGATTATAATGCCTTGTTAAATGGTTAATAAATACTTTGTAAAGCATCTATAAATATTCATATAGACAGTTATCTGGCAAAAAATTGAATCGAAGGCAACAGGACTTAGATTTGTCTCTGAAGACGTTTCCGTCAGACTAGTCCCCACTAGTCTGACTGTAGCGTTCGAACTGATGAAGCCACTTGGATAAGGAGCGAAACGTCTTCAGAGACAAATCTAAGTCCAGTTGCTTTCGATTCAATTTTTTGCCAGAATGAATATGACCTGGATGAATGAGAACATTCACAGAACTATATAGACAGTTATTACTTTCTCAATTGTTAATAATTGGTTTCTGGTCCATCTAGTTATGTAATGTTTATGGATGTTTTACAAAATAATTCTTACAAATCATTTGGTAATCATTAACAAATAATAATGTAATTGTTATCGGCACTTATCAGCTGTGATACAATATAAAATGTATAAACTTCATATAACACACACTATTGATAAAGTAAGAGTTCATAAAGATGTGATTTGTAATACTTTTCGTTTTGTGAGATGACTTCACAAGTGCACTGTGAATCCTATTTCCTCGCTCCACTCCATGTCTCTGTCTCTCAAGCTCAGTTTCCCCTGTGGAGTCTCGAGTCAGGATGATTCCTCTTGATAGAAAGTAGAAGGATTAGTCGAATGTCAGTGCGTATATTAAATCAACTTGGACTTGATCCGCTCTCACTCTGTTGCTCATCCTCCCTCCTCTGTGCCATCCATCCCCCTCTCTTCCAGGTGCTCTCTGTGTGGCTATGTGTGCAGTCATCCCCCGTCGCTCAAATCTCACATGTGGAAGCACGCCGGAGACCAGAACTACAACTACGAGCAAGTTAACAAAGCCATTAACGAGGCCATCTCCCAGAGCAGCCGGTAAAGCACAGCACTGTCTGTACTTTGGGTTCCCTTCTGGTCTAATTTCTGTACTTGCAAATATCTACAAGCAGTACGCCACAGGTCACGCAAAACCTTTGTAATGTGTGCTTCCTACCTTCCCTTTAGACCTCTTGAATACAGCTAAAGTTGCAATATGCAACTTAAGTTTATTAAAGGGGCTCTCTGTAGGATTGACATGGTAGTCTGTGTTACAAGGTGGTCTGGCACAAACCGATTACATTATGCACTCACTGTTGTTTTGTTTTGTTTACAAAAATAAAACTAGTTCATTATATCACAATAAACCAGTTCATTTTGACCCTCCATACGGAGCCTCAGCTCAGAGTAGCAGGTGTCATTTCACACACACAGGACGAGAGAGAGTTGACAGACAAGAAGGTGTGAGGCAAAAAGCAAAAGCGCCTATTTGGCATTATTTCAAATTTAGAACCAATGCTAGAAGGGGACCGTAACGTTAATAACGCAGTCCCCTTACGGAGGACGCACAGATGACTCGAATGGCGGTTGATTTTGATCCTACTGTTAACTTTTCTGGTTTCAGCCTCCTGACCATGGTCAGAAGGCACAGGGGAGACGCCGTAGGTTTGGTCTCCTGGGCCGGAGCCGATAACATTACTGGCTCCAGAGTTAACCCTCGTCACTCTGCTGCAAGGCAACTCCGTGGAGTTTGTGTTGGGAGTCTGAGTTGTGGTGGGGGGCTTGGCCGTTTGTTGGCTTTAGCAGACTGAAGACTGAATCTGTCTTTCTTTCTATTAACTGTATGCTTTCTTTTAACTCTTATTCCACTAATTTGATACTAATGACAACTTTAACTGTAGGCTATTGTACTTCAGTTTGTTTGTTTTCTGAAGAAATTATTCAGCAACTTTCAGCAAATTGCAAAAGCTGAACTTCCAACATGTTTACTCCTCATTGTACTCATTAGTTCATGTTTTGAAAGGTATAGTGTGACACCAATAACTGGCAGGTGCTTTAAGAATACACACCGCATCATAACATAACAGTTTATGAGCGGTAACATTTATTTATCCAACAGATAGCACACAGGCAATTTTACATTTGTGTCAGTGGGTTGAATGAGAGTGAGATTTACAACTCAGTCATTTATTCTCGCTCCTTCTGTGTTCTTGATGGTGATTCCATCCATTCTTTCCCTCAGGGCTCCTCAGAAGCTGTCCGCGGTGCTGGAGTCGGTGGCAGAGCGCCCTGCGGTGGCCCAGCCCTCAAAAGACAAAGCAAGGGGCCCAGTGGAACCGCTGCCAACACCCACATCGACGACAGCAGCTGGCCTGGCTGTGGACAGCTCAGCGGGCCTACCCACACCCACCGCAGACCCTTCACAGTGGCCTGGCGAATCCCCGAGCCCCCAGGGGAAGGACCCTGCACAGCTCCAGTCTCAGTCCCACCGCCAGCCACGCATGGGCCAGACCCCCGCTCCGGGTCCGGGCATGGAATACTGTGTGCTCCTGTTCTGCTGCTGTATCTGTGGCTTTGAGTCCACCAGTAAAGAGCGGCTGATGGAGCACATGAAGGAGCACGAGGGAGACATCATCAGCATCATCCTCAACAAGGAGCAGCAGCAAGCAGAAGCACAAACAGCAGAGTGAGACCTGCCCTTCCCTCCCTCTCTTTATACTCTCTCACAATGAGCTGCTGCCCACTAAAGCATTTCATTGTTTTTCTGTAGGAGGGGTGTAACGGTATGTGTAATGGTATTGAACTGTTCGGTAAAGGACATTCGGTTCGGTCCGTGACATTCTTTCGGTACTTCCTGTGACCCAAACGGCTGTTTATGTCCGCTACTCGCACACGCAGTACAGAAATTTCTGGAGCGCGAGTTTTATTTGGAAAGTTTTGGCAGCGCACCAGTTTTTAGTTCGCCAGGTAAATCAAGCTCACTGGACAACAGTTTGTGTCGAACCGTGTGCCGACACTGTTAAAATGAAGTGGGGTCAATTAGCGAGCGAAACAAAAACAGACTGGACATCGGCTTCCCCTCCCCACAGCGTTCAGGCAGCCTCCCACTGCAGATTCAGACTTTGCCACGGTCACTAATGATAGCGCTTACCGCCGTGTGTGCGAACACACTCAGTGGTCAGTGTTTTGAGCGCTGCTACAATGTGCCTTCACGTATGTATTTCCAACACAATCTCACAGCAGTTCGTGAAATAGCCACAAAATTTAATCTAAGATTTGTCGACACAAAGTTCCCTTTTTTTCAAGACATTCATCACGACTTTCAACAACGTATTTTTCGTGCATTTTCCTATGAATGTCCAGCAACACATGATGCATGTGTCAGTCTTTTCAAAATAAAGCTTCTTTGTTAGGTTTAGGAAAAGATAGCGGTTTGGGTTAAAATAACACGTGAAGTGTCATAGCTTAAGTATGGATTTTATGTGACAAAAACTAAATTAGCTATTTTTTGTTATTTATCTTTTATTGACTATGTCTGTATTTGAGTGCATTAGTTATTATCGTAAGACATGGCCAATGAGCAACTACAGAATGGACAAATTTTCAAAATACATGAAAAGAAGTAATTTTCTTTGTTTTCCCCATTGTACCAAAAAACGGACCGAACTGTAACCCCAAAACCGCGGTACATACCGAACCATGAATTTTGTGGACCGTTACACCCCTACTCTTCACCTCAAGGTGGTTGTGGTGGATGTCGAGGTATAAAAATTTCACATCTGCTACGCTCTAGTATTGTCATGTCAGGTCGGTTGTTAACTGTATCTGTGTTTCCGTTCAATTGTTTTCAGCAAACTTTTGAAATGCTTAGGTGCATTTCCATCAACTGGTTAGAAGCGAATAAATTTGGCTACAGCGTAATTTAGTCAGAAGTTGGCGCTGTAGGCTGTGTGATCGTAGTCTGCCAGTAAACAGAGTAGAAGAACCGGAAACAATATAAATCGGCTTGGCCATCCAACCGTCTACAAGAGAAAAAATAGTGGTCTAAAGGATTTTGTTTCAATTTAAATTTTTTTGTCATGTCAGCTAGTCGGTCATGTTTTATGCTGTCCGGAGACAATGACAAGCTTTCAAACGTGGGAATATCCAAGAAGACGCCGACGATGGACTAAGCTTATCGGTAGTGTGAGTTAAATGTTCTCCACATCCGAATTTATGCAGCAGTTTCCATGTCCCATTTAGCTCATCATCTCTTTTTTGACAACGGACAACAATGCCTCAAGCGAGCATAAAAAACATTTTTTCACAATTGAGGAAGTTGTATCGAATGTTGCCGTTTCCATGCAGCTTTTCTCATGCCATACGTGAATGGAAACACTGCTGTCCAACACAGATGCCTCGAACATGAGTTGAGAAAAAAATGATGAAATTATTTAAGTGGAATAACCTTTTGAAAGGAAAAAACACATCAATGTTATAAGCTGTTTGTGTCAAATAACGACATTAAATAGACACAAAATGTGTCTGTAGGGAAGGGATTTAGATTTCAAAGGACAAGCCCTAGCTCTAACCCAAGTTTATTTTTCAATATACAGGGACAAGTTCATACCTCACACAACCATGCAATCTCTCACCAGAAATGGGAAAAAAAGATTCACGTATTTTCTAGTCTAATTCAATATATTGACCATAAGGCAGCTCTTTTATTGCTACTGTAATATTTAATGTATTTGATCCAACACAGCTGAAGCTCTAGTTAAGGAGGTACAAACTCACCAATGCCTAAAGGCATGCATCACAGCTTGAATATGATTTTAATATTTATCAGTTGATTTTTATGCATGTTTCCGTTATGCCAATTTAAAGAGGCAAATGTTTATTATTTACGTTTTTTTTTGTACAAGTGACTGTAATTCGGCTTGTTGCACCTTTAGAGGAGAAAGTTATAGATCTCAAAGGGGAAGTGGAAGTTGATGATTGTTGTCTACTGGCGTCAGAGCTATTGGTTTTAATGTTGACAAAAGGAATAATCGAAAGGGAAGTTAGCGTAGGTTGGGCTGTTTTAAATGAATGGTGCCTAGATATTTGAAAGCAGGAATATGTTGTATTGAACCAGACACACCTGTTTTCACTTGTGACTGTGGTGCTAGGCTCACTTTAAGAGTTGTCACTGAAGTTCTAGTCTTTATTTTTGTTCAGCCCATGCAATTTATGTTGTATATAATAACATTTTTATAATAACCTTTGCTCTTTTCTGTCAGTGTTTTTAAATACGAACTTTCTAGTGTGAAACGCAACTTGAAATGACTGCTGTCCCAAGTTACCAAACATGCCTGAAATAAGAAGACATGGATGTGAAAATAAATCTTTGATTTTTTTTTTTTTTTTTTTTGGGGGGGGGGGTTATTGCCGTATGGTCCTCCCACACTAAAGGAGTGTAATTGACTGGAAGCAGGAGTGTAATATAATTAATGCAACTCTAGTATGGAAACACTCAACTCATCACAGTGAAATGGTGATAGAGCAGAAACTTCGATCAATGAAGGCTTCGTGTTTACCGTGATGGATTGTCGCGCTGTGTGGAAATTGGTTTTCATACAGAATGAGCGGCAGCCATTGGCTTTTTCTGAAAGGAGGAAAAATTAAACTCTAATATCTCAAATGATACTGACTGCAGAATACACCTGGTTGAATGTCAAGAAAATGACCACTGACACAAATCTGTGTCTACTCACCCAGATGCATGTTAGGAACAACCAAAATACTGTACGTATGCACTTTAAAGGGATAGTTTGGATTTTTTGAAGTGGGGTTGTATGAGGTGCTTTGTATTACCGACAGTAGATGGGAGTCAGCACGATCCCAGTTTGAAGAAACAGACAGGAGTTACTGCACAAAAGCAAAGTAATGTACTGCAGCAAAACATATTATAGCCACCTAAGATGCTCACCTACAAATTAATATCATTTGTTTTCTATATTTAGAATATTTTCATCACTTTATCTTTCCATCAGACAGCCCTTTCCGACAGGAAACTGAAGCTGTTCTAATGTATATACATCTATACTCTTCAAAGCCACCAGACTCCATTATCAAAAACTGTATTTTTACCTTGCAGAATATGAGAGTTCCTGTCTACCGATGCCTAGATAGGTGTGAGACTTTAGGAAATTCAAATAGCCCTTTAAAACACCACTCACACAGTAACACTAACTAACCGATCGAAGCAGTGGTGGACCAGCAACTCTGTGTTCTGTGAGGTAGATTTGCTGTTTTTGTCAAAGGAGTCTTGGGGCTTAAGAGAGTGCGTAGATAACAGATTCAGTTCCCCATTAGAAACAGCTGTCTCACAGCAAGGTAAAGTGGTGAAAATATTATAAATATAGTCAGCACTTGGGCCGGGACACACTGGGAACGTGAGCTGCGGGTGTGTGCGTAGCGGAACCTCGTACTTTGTATTTTAGCGCCTACGTTAACAGGTTAGAGCAGCTGCACGGCCCACATGAGCAGAGCTGCGTCCGTTCAAGAGATTTGAGGCCTCACCTATTTGTTTTTGTGCATGGTTCACAGCAAAGATAGACAATGAAAATTATCTTTTGGCAGTATATTTACATGATACCAGTAACATTACTGCAGTTTCAATGTCTATATCTGAATTCATCTCAGACATGGGGAAAAAAAAAGTTAATATGTATTTTTAATCCAACACTTAGCGAGGTCGCCGTTGCGTTACATGGAGTCCTTCTTTTATGAGTCTAAAAGCCTTTTGCTGCTACCCCCGTCCACAACAGTGTGTTGCTTTGCTCGGTCTCTTTCTGGAAACTGGGGGTGTGCTGACCGCCATCTATAGCAGGTAACACATTTGTACCTCATACAACCCCAATTGAAAAAATCCGAACTGTCCCTTTAATGTTTGAGTGATTCATGTCAAAGTGTGCCATTCAGTCCAAACACAACTGTGGTTTCTAGAAAGCCTTACAGGAGAACGTTCCTGTTTCTGCTACAATCTTGCCTGAAAGTTCCCAGTCAGCATCTCATCGAAACATTGAAAGTAACAGAAAATAAAACTCTTAGATTCAAGATATAATTAATATATATAAGATATTAATATTCTTTCAAACCCATCACTCATCTCAGCCCATCTAATGTATCATGCAGTCCCGTTGTATCATCTACATAGACAGAGGCTGAGGATATTAAGATTAAATGAAACATCCATAATGTATGCCTCCCTCCGGCACTGAAATTGTGTCTGCACTTGTGCATGTGACGATAAAACAAAATGAAATCTCTATCTCAAAGACCTGTTACTTGGCCTGGAATTCTAATTATCATAGCAGGTAATTATTGTGTGGGTTTTAATTTACATTTCTACGTGGCAGAATTAAGGAAGTTGATGACATGTCTAAATTAAAAATATATATAAATATATAAGTAATATAAGTGGGCTTTCAGTGCTCCTCCCATCTAATTAACCAAGCCTGTGAGAATTAAAGACTGGACAGACCACACCCACATACAGACACACCCCAGCCCTCTCCTTTTAGTACAAATAAAGTGGTTTAGATAATCTGGCTAAACTGTTTGTGTATAACACGTCTGATCGTCTTGCTTTGTGGTGGCGATGTCCTCATTTTGGACCTTAGCAATTAAATGGCTTGCCATATATATTTGTTGTTGTCAGCAAATCCCATGAAAAGACCAAAACCAATGATTCATCAGTCCATCTGACATTAATACAGAGGCAAAGCCCTGCCCCCTCCTGAGGACCACATGGATCCTTAATTCAACCTCATTCAAAAAACATGTATGTTTGAATTGTGTGTGGACTGAATCACACATTTGTCAAATATATGTTTTCATTCTCTTTAAAAAAGGCAACATTATTTCTAATAACAGTTTGGCACTGTAGGTTTTGTTTCTTGTTAAACAAGCTATAAATAGTGTATTTGTTAGGGACTAATGCATTAATACACATCTGGTAAGGAAGGATTGCTCAAAAGTGATCATTCATCAAAACTGATTGCCATTGATTGTTAACACAATAATAACTCATTAGCACAAAGTTGTTAAAGGTCAGTTTTAAAGCTGCCGGTATCATATGAAACGAGCACCTCCTAAAAATCCATTGGTGCCAACCATGTCGTAGTAACTTGTTGAGAAGGAGGTTAAATAATGCTCTATGGCCATTTTCAAAGGGAGCCCTTGACCTCTGACCTCAAGATGTGTGAATGTAAATGGGTTCTATGGGTACCCACGAGTCTCCCCTTTACAGACATGCCCACTTTATGATAATCACATGCAGTCTGGGGCAAGTCATAGTCAAGTCACTGACACACTGAAAGCTGTTGTTGCCTGTTCGGCTGCAGTTTGCTGTGTTATGATATAAGCTTATTTTTTATGTTAAATGCAGTACCTGTGAGGGTTTTTGGACAATATTTGTCATTATTTTGTGTTGTTAATGTATTTCCAATAATAAATATATACATACATTTGCATAAAGCAGCATATTTGCCAACTTCCATGTTGATAAGAGAATTAAATATTTGACAAATCTCCCTTCAAAGTATAGATAAATTTGCAATTTATTTGGGATTAATCACGATTAACTATGAACAGTCGTGATTAATTTTGGTCAAATATATTAATCAATTGATAACCCTAGTAACAAGTAATCGGTTGTTTTTAATCTAGGGCATTGCCTATATCGCATAAATGACGTGCCTGATAACTAACCTTCAAACACTTGTTTGGCCAGAGTTATGATTATTCGGTTATAAGAAACATTTAAGTTTTATAAAGACATATGTTTGTAATACCACGGACATGCATGCACTCCCTCTAGTGGCAACCAGTTTTTGGCGCATGATCACTTTTTTGCATCAGCACCGGTAGCAGGGTGGTGTACGTGAGACTTACTCAGAGTAAACTGTGGTGCTCATCCAGTGTAACGGTGTGGCTCACTGATGTGTTTTTGATGGACAGTAATGGAGATGGCACAGAGGAACAACATACATACTACATCAGGCTTTGGATGTGAGACAGTATTAGTAACCTACAAGTAGGATACTAAACATGCTTTGTTGAAAATAAGAAACTTATATGATGTCATTGGACTTAATTTGGTGTATACAGTATTATCATAACCTACATAAATGATGGCCAAAGCTACCAAACATGGCATCCAAGTAATAACCTTACTGAACTCTGTGGCTATACAATATACAGGTTAATTGGAAATAACTCAATAAATTGACAACAAACCAAGCACAGCAGTGTCAGCCAGACCTGGAAATTTAACAAGTAGTCATGTCCCACAGCTTGTTATACTGAATTATTAATACAACATAGCTTGTGATAATAACTCAAGTCAAACTAAGTCATTTCAGATATATTTTTAGAATGTTAGCTTAATAAGTGAAGACAAAAAAACAATCAAATTGTGTTGGAATTGATATAAAGTTGAGCTAACAGCTGGCAAATGCATCTTGGGTCATTCCCTGGTGCTAAATGCAAAGTGGGACTTTGCATGCAGGGATATATTTTATTCGTTGTCACAAATTGCAAAAGTGTGTCAGCACAGGCAGCAGCACTGCAAGTATGAAAGCAAGTGTCTGTTTACCACGTCAGTTTTAATTTTCACCGCAAATACATAACTTTTTGCCATGTTAGCTTATTTGAAAATAGATATTACATTGTGCCTTTTTGATTCAAGGTATTATTCGTGTTGAAAGTCGAGTTTTCTTTTCTTCCAAAAACTTCAACATATCTAATTGTTCTATCAATAGATCGATATTTTGATGTGGGCACAAACTAGTCAGCCAGTGATACTGAAGTAGGTTATAATGAGAATGCTGGGTATTATCACACACAGCAGTTTTGGGGTCAGAGAAACAACAATAAACCAAGTATGTAAAACAACTTTTTTTTTTTTTTTTTTTTTTTATAAATTGTTAGCTATTTTACCTAGTGATGAGCTCAAACATTTCCTTCTGTAAGGGTGTACATACTGTAGATTAATACTGCATAACCTTAAAACTGACATTTTTAAAAGATGGAATCTATTTTTTATGATCTTATAAAAGAAAAAAAAATGTTTGGGGGGTATTTTAGACTGACTTTTGGCTCTGTTCTTATTTACTCCCAGTCTGTTTTGGGGAAACTGGTGGTTTTAGGCAAAAAAAGAGCTGTGTGCATTTAAACCAAAGGAGGTGGAGAAGATATAAACCCATATAACAGTCCTGATCAGCAGATTTTTGCTCATATTCAATTTTGTAATAAGGTTCGACATGGAGTTGTTTGAGACAGCAGTGACACTTGCTTTATGTTTATTTATTTTTAGATCATAGGCAGTATTATGTCACTACTTTGCCAGTGTATTTTTGTTAATAAAGACAGAAATAAATGACTGCTTTTGTCTCTGGTCATGTTTGTGAGATGATAGAAGGCCTCTGAAAGGGGTTTTTGAAGCTGCAGTCAAAATGTCTCTCTCTAACCTTAAGAGAAATCTGAATGTAAAGTTCCTGGCAAATTACTGAGATAACTTTCAGGCACCGCTAGTGATTTTCACTATTCACACATGCACACAATATTCAGGTACATTTCTGTCTTGCGCCTTTTCACATGTTATGGTAAAGCATCCTGCCAGCTTCTCCGAGACCATTTGCGTTACCGCACTGGACGCCTCACACATGGGCATGTTTCCAGTAGGACAACATAGAGGTAAGGCCTCAGTATGATCTTACTACAACCCAGGCAACCCTTACCCAAGGAGTTACCCTTTTCCTTGCCAAGGCTCCCGTAGCTCCAGCGTTGTACGAGAGTATGTTCAGCTGCTGTTCACATGTAAACCTTCTTCGCTTCAGCCTTCAAAGTTCTTATTCTGATTTTTGCCTCTACCACCAAGGTCTGCACCCATGGCGGCTCTATCCAGGCCTGCGTCGAGGCTTCCATGCTTACCGTGGCGGCCCTCCTACTTGCTGCAGCAAAACTGTTCTTTTGATAAGCCAACCAGGGTAGTCCTGGCCCCTCTTCCAGTAAATTATTCCCATTGTCTCTGTGGCCCTGTTTAGTTGTTTAGTCGACCAGGCTAGCCCATGGTTAGCACACTTAGCCATGCCCACTTGGGCATGTTTCCAGCAGGACCACATGGAGGTAAGGGCTTGCCACGATCTTACCTCAGCCTGGGCAACTCTTACCCAAGGAGTTACCCTTTTTCGTGGCCACTGCTCTTGTGGCTCCAGGGTTCTAGCCAATTTTAGCCACACTCTTGTTTCTGCTCCTTCAGGAGCTGTATTTAGTGCATGCCTGACCACCAAGGAGCTCAAGAGAGTCATAGTTACTCCTGTTGTTTACTTGTGCGTCATTGAATTTCTTCCATCCTGCCAGCTTCTCCGCAATCCTGCTTTGTTACTATTGTGTCTGTGGTCTAATTTAATGGGTTAGTCGACTAGGCTAGCCCATGGGTTTGCTGAAGTAGCCATGTCCATGTAGGCGTCTTTCCAGCGGGACCACATGGAGGTAAGTGCTCACTGTGATGTTATCGCAGCCTGGCCAACCCTTACTCAAGTAGTTATCCTTTTCCTGGCCATAATATCTGTGGCTCCAAGACTGTTTACCACATTCTTTTTCCTGTTCCTTCAGGACCTCTATCTCTAAGGGAGACGCCCACCACCATCCTGAGAAAACCCATTTTGGCCGCTTGTACCTGCAATCTAGGTCTTTCGGCCATGACCCAACCCTCATGACCATAGGCAAGAGTAGGAATGAAGATTGACTGGTTGATGGAGAACTTTGCTTTCCAGCTCAGCTCTCTTTTCATCACAATGGTGCTGTAAAGCAAATGCAATACCGGTAAGGCTGCTCCAATTCTATGGCCTTTCTCATGTTCCACTGTCCCCTCACACAAGAACAAGACCGTGGGGTACTTGAAACCCTTCACTTGGGGTAAAGACTCAATTCTTACCTTGAGTAGACAATCCATAAGTTTTTGGCTGAGAACCGTGGCCTCAGATTTAGAGGTGCTGATCCTCATCCCAGCCATTTTACGCTCGGCTGTGAACTGATCAAGTGAGTGCTGGAGGTCGCGGACCGATTATACCAACAGGACCACATCATCTGCCAAAAGCAGTGATGAGATCTTCAGCACACCACCGAGCTGCAAACTCTCCTCCCCCTGACTACCGCTCGATATCCTGTCCTTGAATATCACGAACAGGATTGGTGACAAGGCGCAAACCTGGTGGAGGCCAACCTTCACTGGAAACGAGTCTGACTTACTGCCGAGAACCCAAACACAGGTCTTACTCTGTACAAAACCAACTATCAATTTACATTTTGTCTGCCCCTACCCACCCCAAACACTGTGGCAACCGGTGAGACACACATACGTATGCAGTGCTTGTGTGTGTGAGTTTGGACTATAAATCTCAGATATTGTTGCTACTACTGTGACTACAACTGCTGATGCTGCTGCGAGTACTACTACTACTAGCAGTCTACTTCTACAGTTTCATCAGGGTTCTATGCTGGATACATATATAGCTTGATATTTTATCAGTAGAAAGTGCGTCTTTATTGAATTATTATATCCGCCTGTACCACGGCTGCTGTGGGTAGAAATGGAGCAAATGTGATTAAAAAAGTTATTTTTCATAAAACCGTCACTACACCCTGACAGTAGTGCATGAGACAGGTAATCTGAAAAAAAAAAGTCATGTGCCTCTGTGGCCTGCGGTGCTCCTAATGACATCTGCAAAGTTTCACAGACCAGAGGAAAACAACCTGTCTGATCTGATCTAGAGCCTGCTGTCTGTCAGTCACTTGAAAACTCAGATCAAACGATCAAATTAGGCAGCTCTGATCAAATATGAATCAATATTTTGTAACTGCAATGCCTATTTCTCTCCTCAAATGTTTTCAGAACCATCTTGTAGTGTTTAGCTGTAAAATGAGAAGTTTTGTGACCCGGTAGCCATATTGAGGAAATACAAAGCACCGCCCACCAGACAAAGCATAGCCAATAGGAACGCTCTCCCTCTCCCAGATGTCGCTCATGATTGGTCAAAGTCTTCCTCCTAGATTTTCGAAATCATGAGAACAGCCATGAGGAAGCACAGAAGTCTGGTTTTCCTCCAGAACACTTAAATGACAATATTCTGAAAGGTTATTATAATTTTTGGCCAATAATTGGAAAAGAATGTTGTCTATCGAAGCTTTAACGCATCGAGCGTCTGCTTCAAACTCCTGCCTTGTGACAGTCTTACGCTTTTATTTTGAAGGCAGGCTCTGTTGAGTTCCGGTATTGTCCCATGGTTAAACCCAGTGCGGTATGAAGCTGACCGATGAATTCTAACTAACTGGAGGGAAAAAAAGAGGAGAGGAGGATGAAAGAGCGAGGGAGATAGAGAGTCAGGGAGGAATAGGGGGAGAGAGAGGGAGGATAGCTGCCGGACCATCCTACCAGCCGCTGCTGTAGAGGAGGGTGAGGCTTACAAATGTACCGTTGGCGCAAATCGTATTCGTCTTTGTTGCTGTCAAGACAGAAAATCTGGCGTCCATAACAGGAGCGCGCCTTTATGCAAAATGTCCATTCATTACAATAAGGCTGTAGAAGTATGCGACACAATAGGAGTTTAAACCTGCCTTATCGTACTTTATGGTGTTCTGTGCTTCACTGTTTGCATCACTACTAGTATCCCTACTTGCACATTTGCTGTTATGTTTAGCGTAGCCTGCCATTTGGCTTAAAATACGGCAGCGTTAGGATGAATGTAGTTAGCCGGTGATCTGTCTGTTTCGATAGATGGGACCTGATGTTTCACGTCACTCTGGCCGCGACGTGAGCAGGAAATGCCGCTGTAAGCAGGCCTGTCCACCCCATCTGTCTATCTGAGTGGAGGGCTGCAGACAGACAGTGAGGGGGGAAAGCAAACAGCGGTGCACGTCGTTGTTTGCTTTGGCTCATATTGCAGTAGTGCACACGCTGTTTGTGCGTTGAGGATGCATGTCTGTGTGATCATGCGTTAATCATGATTTGTGTATGTGTGTGTGTGTGTGTTCAGACACAACCCCCCCCCCACTACCCCCTCGTCTGGTTGCAGTGTTTCAACATGACAGCCCTGCGTCAGAGGAAGGGCAGTAAGGGGAAGGAGCCCCCTCTTGGTGCAGAGTTTCAGTCCCAGCAGCCCAACTGTTGCACCGACCATCATCCAGAGAAGATCTTGCACGGTGAGTAAAGGAAGCTCTCGGTCACTCTTCTGGTTAAGGGGGGAGTGAGTCAGTCAACCAAGTCAAGCTGGGTTGCAACCAACATGACAAATGTGAGCATTTTAAAAGAAAAACAAAGGTATCTTTCAGGCAGCTTTTGTGGCAAGAGCGCCGCCATATTGGAGCACCCTAGCCTGTGACGTCATGAGGATGGTTGGCTCGGCAGATTTACGCAGATACAACAGTAGAGACCATAGCCTCATCTCATTTCCTAATTTTTTACCTCCTCGTTTCCTTGATCCTCCGCCTTGTGACACGGAAATCGATGTTGGCGCTCCATCTCGGAGGACATCCCGGAGCATCAGATTTGATGAGTTACATCATTTCAATTTTCCCTCAAACATTTAGCCTAATAAATCATTTCTAGTGTCAGAATATCAATAACTAATATAAAGGTATTGTGCCAGTAGAAGTGGTTCCTGGTCCTTTAAGCAGGACACAGTAGCAGACTACAGCTGCTATTCTTGTGCAGGTGTTTGTTAAACAGGTAACAGGCTACAGAAAGAAAACAATGAAAACTGTGTGTCCTTATTAGTAGTACAGTTCAGACGTAAACAGCTGTTTGAGCCGACTGACAGTGGATCCAACTGTGATCAGCTGCTGCTGTCATCGGAAACAGACGTCTCTTCACTTGACGCTTGAGGGCAGGACGTCCCATGTCTCTAAAAACATTTTACCTCGCTTCCTTTCTCCTCCTGGCTCGTCCTCGCCTCCTCCGCTCGCATCCCCCCTTGGCGGGACTAAGACGCGAGGAGAGGAGCCAAGGAGAGGAGTCCAGCCTTATAAATTAAGAACTGAAAAAGGCCTCATGAGAGACTGAGGAGACACAGGACAGAAGAAAACAAGAGAGGACACTACTGCATTGCTCTTGGGTGTAAAGATGAGACTTACAATGTTAAAAGCAAGGGCAAAACAGTCCATTTCATAAACTGCCACTGAAACGGAGACCACTAACATTACTGCAGCTGACTCTCTCCCCATCTCCCGTCCTCTCCCCTCTCTGATCACAGACTCAACATTAGCATACAAAAACTACCATCACAAAGTAAAGCTTATCTCCAAAGCAAACACAATAGTGTTTTGTGCGTTTATTTTCTTACCGACCCTGTCTTTGAACTATCTGAATGAGACAGCAGATAAGGACAGACAGGTGATCAGAGAGGATGGGGAGACAGTCAGCTGGACTCAGTCAGAGGGCTCTTTCAGTGACAACAGCCAGCGCTGCAGTCCGTTTCAGCGGCAGTTTATGAACTGGATGGTTTTGTCCTTGGTTTAAACATTATAAATTTCATCTTTACATCCAGGAAGATTACAGTAGTGTCCCACATTTTGTTTGTTCTGTCCAGTGTCTCCTCAGTCTCCGTCTTTCATGGTATTTACAGTTGTATCTGTGTAACTCAGCTGAGCCAGCCACCCTTGTGACGTAAATGCTTACATTTGTCATGTTTGTTATATAATTGTTCATTAGAGTGAAAATCCTTTTAGTAAGCCAGCTTCAACTTGGTTGAATGTTTCATTTCCACTTTAAAGCCTGCACTCCTACACCTTTTGTGCCCATGCATATGCAGTCACTTTGCTTGGATTGCATCCTCAGAAGACATCAGGCATAATGAACCAAATCTCTTTTTTCAGCATTTGCATTTTCATTTATTGAAATGAATGCCTTTTATATTACAAGTAACCTGTTATATTTAGCATCCAATGAACAAACCTGGTGTTGTCATGTTGATTCAGTGACGTGGTTGAGTGCAGCACTTCCACCAAATGCAGCCATTATAAATGTGCTTTACTGTTTCTGTCACTTTTCATTTGAACCACCGAATGCAACACTATGAATGCCCTCCAGGAGAGGCTGCCTAAAAATGCCAACCAAGTGAAGCTGGTTTACTAAATGGATTTCCACTCCAATGAACAATTATATAACAAACTTGACAAATGTAAGCATTCAAAAGAAAAAAGATGTTTCATCTGGCACTGCAAGAAGCCACCGACTATCTCCATATCTCCCATCCTCTCCCTCTCTGATCACCTGTCTGTCCTCTGCTGTCTCATTCAGATCATACTATAACATCTCAATGTGTTTTCTGTGCAAAAGCCCTGTATGGAAATCAATAATCATGTAATGTTGGCTGTTTTAAAAGTTCTTAAAGTTTCACTTAACGGCAACAACTTCCTGACGTGTTAATGTTTCTGCAGGTGATTGGTCATGGAGGGCAATAATCTGGACATCAGTTGGTTGGTCCGTGTCTGTCGGCCTTGGCCTGCTGTGCTGTATCTACATGGCCACGCTACATGAGAACGACCTGTGGTTCTCCAACATAAAGGTAAAGGCCCTTTACTGTTACCATCTGTGGGTCAAGTCATTTTTTCCCCTTAACATTGATGTTACTGTGAGAAAAGATACACCATCAATAAAACTCTGTTTGGTATTGAGTTTATATAAATTGAATGAGTCCCTTTATAGTTATCCATTTAATGAGTAGATTCAAATAGAAAACAAAAAAGGAATCAACGCTTAAACATAAATATTGAGTTGATATGAAACTTCGAAATGTTTAAGCTTTAAAACAAGTTAAATTAATTAGATAATCAAAAATGCATTATTAATTAATTGACCAAAAATTAATTAATTTCATTTCAACATTTCTAAACTGAATTAATAAAATGTAATTCTACATATCAATGATGTATAGGCTAATAGTAACTAGCTCCCGTAATCAGTGCATTAATTTGAATTTATTCAATGCAGTCAATTAAATGTAAATATTCTCATTTTTAGGACTAGCAAACCAAAGTGGTGAATTCATGTTATTTTAATTTTTGGTAACATGATCTTGAATTTCCCGCACAGCTAAAACAACTCAAACAAAAACACATCTTTGTGTTGTATGTTAAATCTAACCATAAAATGGACAGTACAAGTACCGTCTTAAGGAGCAGGGGCCAGAATTATGCCAAAGAGCTTACATCAGATTACTAAGGAAGGCTGAAGCATGTAGGGAGAGAGGACGGACCCGTCAGTCTATATGTATTCATTTCACCTCTATTGTTGTTGTTGTTCAGCACTTAGACATGTAGGATGTGATGCTTGGTCTTTGTGGTATTTCTCCAGCACCTCCTCCATTGTGATTAGACAGCTGGATAAAAAGTGACAGTTGGAACACTGTGTTTTACCCAGACTTGTTTCACCTCTCAATGACCAAGATTCAGTAATTTATTGCCATATCAACCGCACTTGATTAGGAATTTGTGTTGGTGTGCTGACCAACAAAACTTGTAATCACATAACACACAAAACAAAACATACTGCCACAATAACAATACAGTAACCGTGCATTGAGTACAAAAGTGCAACCAGATGGCTTGTACCATTTGTCAGTTGTTCAAGTTCCTCCAAGTTGTCAGTGTCCTGCAACAACATGAATTTGTGATCAGTGTCATAGTGTAAAAACATTTATTGTAGGCATATCGCATCACTAGACGATACATTTTTAATAAAGGGCCTCTGTGTCAGCCATGTGGATGTGTGTATGGATGACAAATTAATGCAGCGTTTCAAATTCACAGTTCCACAGTTCATAGAAAACTAAACAACACCCTCTGACCTGAACCCTCATAAAAACCAGCAGGTGTTGTCTGAGAGGCGTCAGGCATCAGAAACCCTGTAGGGTTCAAACACAGCTAGTAAGGTAATGTATGGTTGTTGGAGGTCTCTTAATATAGATTTAGTATTATTAGACTATTATGTTGCAGGTCTACAGTAATAATAATGATTGGACCATTAAAGAAGTTCTATTGGTCCATTGATCCCAGTTAAGACTATAAAAACCCTTGGATGGTATTGTGTGTTCAGCTTCAGACTGACTTACATACTGAGCTTTTTCATTATCCTGTAACACCAGTCCCATCACTCTGGGAAATCACATGTCTACTTCATTTAAATTTATTTAACAGTAACTCGATTTCACTACTGCTGAAGTTCTTTTTTTGGTGGCATCTCTCTAGTTCTTTGGCATGTGCCAGAGTATTCGTACTCGGCACAACTTCTGCCCTTATATAGTGTTTAGAGTGCATTACCTGTGCTAATTCCATCCCTTATATATTGTTTATGGTTGTACTTATGCTAATACTGACCCTCATACAGTATAGTGTTAAGTGGGCTTCACCTATGCTAATACCAGCCCTTGTATAGTATTTAGGGGGTGTTAATTATGCTAATACTGACTCTTATACAATTTAGTGTTTAGGGGGCTTTACCTATGCTAATACAAGCCCTTTATAGTGTTGTGGTTGGTGTTACCTATGCTAATACCAACCCTTATACAGTATAGTGTTTAAGGGGCATTACCTCTGCTAATACAAACCCTTGTACAGTGTTTTGGTTAGCGTTACTATGCTAATACCATACTATGCTAATACCAATCCTTATATAATGTTTAGGGGTGTATCTATGCTAATACCATCCTTTATAGTTTTTTGGATGACGTTACAGTATAGTGTTTAGGGGGTGTTACCTATGCTAATACCAGCCCTTATTGTCGTTACCTATTGCATGCTAATACCAATCTTTATAGTGTTTAGGGGGCACTACCTATGCTAATATTGATCTATATATAATGTTTACGGGGTGTTACCTATGCTAATACCTGCCCTTATTTGTGTTACGTACTGTATGCTAATCCCAATCTTCATATAGTGTTTAGGGGGCACAATTTATGCTAATATTGATCCTTATATACTGTTTAGGTGGTGTTACCTATGCTAATACCAGCCCTGTTAGTGTTTTGGTTGGCGTTACCTACTGTATGCTAATACTGATCCTGATATAGTGTTTGGGGGCGCTACCTGTGCTAATACCGACCCATATATAGTTATGGGATTATCACTCAGCACACCTGGGTAAGAGCAGATTTGGATGGTTAAGAATGTTTGGTGAATCTGGAGTTTACCATTATTAAATTCAATTTATATAAATATAAAATGAAGAGAAAATTTAGGAGAATGTTGCTGCATGAGGCCCATTATGTGATGACTTGTTGCCAAGCCCTTTGTCCACTGATCTTGTACCATAACGCAGTGGTTCCCAACCTCTATTCCTTGAAGCCCCCCACCCCCACTTGTACCTGAAAAAAAGTCTTCAGTTTTAAGGTCAATGAGTGTGGCTAAACACCAACAAATATGGACTGAAGCTGAATATCTTGTTGGATAAAAACATGCTGTGAATTTTGGTCTTTACAACATTCTGGAGTTATTGAAAAAGTTTGGATCACATGATTCGGAAACAATCCTGTGCAGCCACTACTGGAATTATGATCTTTATACATAACTGTGCAGAAATACCAGCTTTAAACAGAACATGGCCAACTAAGTAGCAAAAATATCTTTTAAAATCATTTTATATAAAGGATTTTGGTATAAATAATCCTCTAAGTGTGTTATGGCTTTAGTCATACATGTGCAAATTTAATTTTGACAACCTCAAATTAGACAACCCACTGTGATCTTAGGCGCCACCCTAAGGGGGACTCAGACCCCAGGTAGGGAACCACTGCCATAATGCATATGTAGATGTGTTAGTGGTTTAGTAAGAGCTGTAAACCTACTTGTTGTATGTCTAACTGGCATTTTAACACCAGCTATTGCCACTTACTGTGCAAGCCCAAGAAGAAGATCTGGGGATGTTGAACACATGGACCCTTTTATGTCTTTTATGAGGCACTTGTAAAGAAGCAGCGGAGCTGGCTAGTTGATGTATCTGACACTTTTATACGGATATTATCTAAGGATTTGACGTCCATGTGTAAGATTCATCAAACACGTCACAGATATGGATATTTACAGATGGAAAATGTCTCGCAATTTAAAAGCTTAGAAAAAAATCCACAAGCATTTTTTCTTATCTCAAGAGGAAATATAAGTCCAACTTAAGTGTCAATCAGACACTTCCTGTCATCCAGTGTTCTCTGTTAAAGACATGTTCCGAACACTTCATCCTGAAATGGGATGATTGCTTTTCCATGTGCTGCAGTGGATTCATTTTCAAGGCTGTTAAATAAACCACATGAAGTCCTGAAACCTTTTTAGAGTTTGTTCAATGTTGTACAGCAACAGAACATTATGCCCTGCCAGATATGATGTCACTTTTAAATCCCCTTCCAAAGCTTCACCAGCACTGGTTCACACTGAGATATACATAGCAGACTTTGATATGGTTGACATGGCAGAACCGATTGCTCTGTCATTCATAACTGGGGCAACATGTAAATGAACAGTGTTTATTTCCATCTTTTGGTTTTTGCCTTATTTAGTGGTGCAGTAATAGTCATTTATTTTGGTAGATGAATGAGTCAGCCGAGGAAAGGAATGCAGGTCATTTGGCCTGTTATAGTGTCATGTTGTGTGGTTTGTAGGGCTGTACTGAATGTAATTTATAAAATTTATATTCAAAGCTTCTATTGAGGTTTTTGAATGAAGCTTCAAATGTATATCATCATATTTCACCCTAAAAAAAATCATCAAACACATTTCTCAGTTTGAATGAAGTGATTCATTGGACTAAATGAGTTAGTCTTTCCTTTGAAAATAAATATAACTCGTCAGTGCATGCTCCTCTTTGTGTGCGGCCAGTGGGAGAGCAGTTTTTTTTAGTAAAAATGTAGTTTTTGAAAGAAAAAAAAAAAAAAAAAATTATTTTTATTTCCGAATTAAATTTTTATTTTTTCTTTTTTTTTTTTTTTTTTTTCTTTTTACCCGCCAACCCAACACACACCCATCCATATATAAATAGATATATGAGAGAGGGGGGGGGTGCCTCCTCCCCCCCCCCCCGCCGGGGGGGGGTGGGTTTCTTCCCTCCGGCCCCCCCCCCCCCCCAAAAACCCCCCCCCCCCCCCCCTTCCCCCCCCCTTTTTTTTTCCTTCTCGTTTAACCACCCCCCCCCTCCCCAACCCACCCCCCTACAACTAGCTACTCCCCCCAAACTAAAGCTAAGACTAAAACAAGACTAAAGACTAAACGCCAACAAATATGGACCGAAGCAGAATATGTTGTGATATTTGGAAATGGTTACAGCTGTCTTTTTTTTAAAATAACTTTTTGCATTTGTACTTAACGATCTGGAGTTATTGGAAATGCTTGGATTACATGAGTCTGCATGAGGCATTCCACTTGCCCCGGGTAAAGCATTAATGTCAAGCTATGTTCATTGTGTAGTTATTTGGCTTCATTTTTTGGGATTTGGGGGGCTGGAGCCGGGTACACCCTGGACAGCTGACACATTGATTGCAAAAAGATTTTACACTTGCTTGATGTGATTTTTGCCTTTGTTGAAACAGAGCTGATACTCAAAGTGGATTATGGAAATGCCTTTGCTGAACAAATTTTTTATTATTGAACACTTAACTCATTTGACAGCTGTTTATGCTGTCTGCATCTTCTTGAATGTTCCCATAATGTGTGAATTTTTGTCTTCATCTCAGGACAACATGAAACATGGCCAATTCTAGCTAACATGAAATTGAAACTTCCCCAATTGACACAAATTCCTGAAGACCTCTCTTCATTTGTTTATTGTAAATGGTTAGATGGTCAATCCGACTTGTTTTGTTTCTGGTTTGCAACCTCTAATCCTTCTACTGTATTTATGGATTACAGCCATGCAGTCTATAGCAATAACTTCTGACCAAACTACGCTGTAACCAAGTATATTCACTCCAGACCAGTTAAGGAAATTTCCTAATTCAAGTTTCTATTTTTTGTGACATTTTGAAAGTTTGCTTGACCATTGAACCATGGCTACAGTTTGGTGGTAGTTGTTCTCTGCCCACAAGGAGTGATGAGTCAAAATTAGTGACCATAGCAGATAGCAGAGTTTCATCTGTACGTTTTGGCTGAGATTTTGTGGAAGCATTATCCTAATCACTGAATGGGCTTTGCTTTTTGTGAAGACACAGAAGACGGAGTGGGGAATCAAACAAAACAACTGAGCAGGCAGACCCTGTGAAATCTTCGACTCAGAATTTGTCTCATTTGTAACTCGCTGTGCCAGCCAGGTGCTTCATCTGCTTCACATGCAAATGTGAAATGACCCACATAGAGGCAATCTGCAGAGGATAATTTGTGAGTTTTTGTCACAGAGAGACAAAGCAGCACATTGGAGTTAATTGTGCGGATACCGTACGGACATAGTTTTTGGTCCTGTGCTATTTTTTTTGTGTGTGTGTGTGTGTGTGTGTGTGTGTGTGTGTGTGTGTGTGTGTGTGTGTGTGTGTGTGTGTGTGTGTGTGTGTGTGTGTGTGTGTGTGTGTGTGTGTCAAGGGAAGAGGCAGACAGATGCTTTCATTCATAATAAATGCAAGTCACTTTACAGACCTGGCGAGCATTTCCCTGAAATGTTCCCACATAAGTGGGCTCCTGGCTGACATCATTGTTGCACATTGTGTGTGTGTGTGTGTGTGTAGCGTCTAGCATTTTCTTCTGTTAATGTTATCAAAGCCACTGTGTAAGACTGCGTTCACACAGAGGCGGCTAAATCTGAAAAAGCTGTTTACATGTGAGGCAACATGGGTCCAAACTAGCAAAATGCTCAAGCAATTGGAAAATAGCAAAATCTCTTCTTCTACTACTTGATACAAAATTAGTGTGCATCATAGCCAGCACCTGGGAGGAAGTGGGACAGACACAGCCCAGTTGTAGGTAGAGATGTTCCCATGCCATTTCTTTCCCGATACCTGAACTTGTGGTCCAATCTGATACTAGCATGATTAAAAAAATATATACAGTATATAACTCTACATAAATAAATGAAGCCAGGAATAAGTAACAATTCTGTGGCGAAGAAGAATTGATTGATTTAAACAAACTGTTTAATACATTATGGCATTGAATCAGTGTAGCCTGGCATACTCACTGGTACCTGATAGTGAATTTTGGGCAGTATCGGACGTATTTCCGATATTGGTATTGTATCGGAACAGCTGTAGTTATGGCCCTAGTTTACTTCATCCGAAATGGACTGGGACTATGTCCGGTAATTTGTGTTCCTTTACAAAACCAACATCCGACATTCACACCAATCAGTCCGCTAGGTGTGTGGAGTTGAGAACATAAGTTGGGAAACTGAGGACAACACATTGAATGTCCTCCAGGAGAGACTAAAATGTGTGCAGCTATCTCCATATTTAAACAATATGGAGTCTCCTCCATCTCAGTGATGGACAACTTTTCACTCTGCCGTCTAGTGTGGCTGTGCAGAACAGGTATAAACACTTCAACGAATTTCCACATGGTCTGACAACACGCTGTATGAAGTTCTTAGGCTGTGTTCAGACTAGGGACGGCAATCGAGAGCCGGTTTGTAGTTGTCAGAGTCTCATGCCTCTGTGATTATTGATTTATTTTATCAAAGCTTTCTGACAGTTACGTGTGCACAAAGTACATAACATGCACAACATATGCATGTCTGGACCAACATTTGTCTAGAGCCTTACCGGTGGGAGGGAATTGTTAAAGAATCTGATTGATGAGAGGGATCGGTAATGGAGTCAGTATTGATTAAAATCTTATCCATTCCCATCCTAGACAGACATTCAGACAGACATTAGCACAGCTCTCTCAATCTTGCTTTGCCATCATGTGACAAGGCACTGTGTTTGCCAATGAAATTTGTGCAAGAGCATATTCCGGTTAGCTTACTTTTTAAAATTTGAACAGCGTATTTGTGCTGTTTGGCTTGCAATTATGGAGACAGAAGATAAAATGTTGACATGATGGCTCTATTACTCTCTCCTTAATTTTACAAGTGCACATTCCCCCTATGTGTCAGACTCTGGAGGCAGTTTTAAAGCTTAGTTTTGGGATGCAAAAACCACTAGCCGTGGTGGGGATGAAGACGCAAAACGGATGGAAAAAGATTCATGTTTGTATTTCGCTGGCTTAGTGTGAACATACATACAAGTCCACCTGCAGCGTGTGCTTCATTGTCCAGCGAAAAACACTTTTCCAGCACTTTTCTAAGCAGCAGCAAATGGTGTAATGTACAGCTAACATGCTGTTCAGATGCTTTTCGTTTCCTGCCCTTAGAGATCCACTGTCTCTCTCTCTCTCTCTCTCTCTCTCTCTCTCTCTCTCTCTCTCTCTCTCTCTCTCTCTCTCTCTTTCTCTCACTTTCACTCATCCAATCTCTCTCTCACACACACACACACACACACACACACACACCTGTCTCTAAGCGTGTGCAGGTCAAGTAGGATGGAAAGGACCGTGAAACATGCTGGAAAGTAATTTGTGAGTTTTGGAGTCCTGCCCGCTCGCTATTTGTACTTTGCGGTTGTTGCGGTGTGACCTGACCCTACGTGACTGATGGTATCAGAATGCTGGCAGTCTGTGGAGAAGCTGTTGTTGAACAGAAATGGGACTGGTTTTAATAATCGCACATGTGGCATTCTCATCCATTGAATTGCAGAGGGAGCATGATAGCGATGTTAGCCTCAGGTTAAAAGGAGGGTTTATTACGTTTTTTTCTCTCTTTCTCTTCCTCACACACCCTTCCACTGCTTATTATCATCGGTCCACAGATGGAGTGAGACAGCTGGCTTAATCTTGCCTCTTGAAATCATCAGGTAGGAAGCCATGTCCATGTCGGTCCTATAGTGCGGAGTAATTTCAGACATGTGCTCACAGCTTGACGCCGGTTCCAGATCCACAAACCCTCTGACAAATGTTCCCCACATTTTCCGAATGATGTTCCAACATGTTTCCCTCGCTTGTCCCCACCCCCTACCCCCACCTCATCTTATTCTTTTTCTGTGTGCATGTGTGTTTTTATAGACAAGAGGTCACCAGTAGTGACTCTTCTTTTCTTTCCCTCCCTCTGGCTGCTCCAGTTATCTACAGCCCTGTTGTTCGGAGACTTGCTATGGCTCAGTTTTGCTTTCCTCTTTGTATGCAGTAGCATTAGATTTATTGAGAACGATGTTCTTTGTTTAAGCTCTGGATGACATAAAGCAGAGGGAATACGATGCAAGGCCAACGCTGGATGGACCCTCACTTGGATTCTTCAAGCGCTGCATCAGAGTTATTCAAAGAGCCACAAAGAGGAAATGGTAACAGAGAGAAACAGAGAGAAGAGGATCAGTGCCTCCTGAGAAGTGAACTGTCTTTCAGGGTAATGAGCAATGTGTGAACTTGTTAACTAGGCCTATTCTTTATGACCTTAATTTAAACTGCGGATTAGCCATCTCATCAGAGTTCTTGGTGAAAAGCCAAGGCTTGTTTTGCCTCGAGCAAACTCAAAAGGATTGGGAAGGAAACTATAGCTGCTCATTCCCTCGGAGAAAGCTTTTTGCATATTTCCTTTGGCAAGGAACTTGAAGCGATTAAAAAGCTAATTTATTTGGACCGACTTCAAGAAAAGAAAAACACACCGCATTTACATTTATTGCAGTAATGGATTTGGATCAGTTCTACAGCTCAGCCCAAGAGCATGCTGTTTATCTACCTGAATTCAGCTCATCAAAGGATCCAAGACTGTACTGATAATCTCCGTCTTCTCAGGCAATGGAGCTCCGTAAGAGAGTTAAGCTGAGTAAGCTACAACATAATGATGCTGATGAGAAAGATGCGGCAGCTGAAGGGAGATGCAGCGGTAACGTGATGTGGGGGACAAAAAGGTCTGTTCCAACTCAGGAGGGTACAGGGGAGGTTTTTCTGCTCAGAGGATCCTGCGCTTGTTCCGGTTCAGGCATTTTACCCCGGTGGCCTCGGCAACAGTGCATTTCCATGGCAGCCGGGTTGTTATTAGCCGGGCTGCTGGCGCTGACTCAGGCCTGGTGCGTCAACGCCATACACGAGAATCTGCTGTGGTTCTCTCAGCTCACGGTAGGAGTTATTGTACTGTGTTAATTTGAAACTTTGATGCATATCGCAGACAAGCTCTCGCTCACAGTTACCGCCTGCCAGAGATTCAGTCAATAACAGCACAGATAATAGCTGTTAAACCCCTCATCTGTCCAATCTCAGCCCACAGTAGGAGTTTGTCTGGTGACTTAAAGAGAGTCCTGCTGGGCCTCAGTTAAAGGGATAGGAATTGGGTATTTTGAAGTGTGGTTGTATGAGGTACTCATCCATGGTTGGTGTATTTTTTACAATAGATGACGGTTGATGTGCCCCTAGTTTGGAGAAACAAGCAGGAGTACGAGGGCAAAGCAATATCGTACTGTGGATGTGGCTAACAGCAAAACATATTAGCCACGTAAAAGTAAGGGAACAGATGGGGAACTGACTGAAAATGAAACTTATCAATGGTCACTTAAAAGTCAGGTGGCTCGGATGACAAAAAACAGTATAGATACGCTTCACTTTTGTTCTAAATATATCATACACTTAACTTTTACTAAGTGGGCCTTTCTTTTAGGTGTATAAAATACCCTGTCCACAGCAGTACTTTGCTTTGCTCCTGTGCTGGTACTTCTGTCTATTTCTTCAAACTGGAGCATGCAGACCATCATCTACTGTACATAATACATTGACTATGGCTAAGTACCTCATACAGCCCCACTTAAAAAACTATCCAAGGACTAAATAGATACTTGGTTTCTGTGTTTTAAAAAGGTATTGTAATTTTGACCTGAAGAGGTATACTGTTCCAACAGTACTACAGATGGGAATTACAGGGTAACTCATTGTATCACAACAGTGATAATGTGATACAGTCAATATACAATGTCCATGATTGTTAGTAACTCATGATCTGGGTTGTCCAGTATTTGAAGGGTTAGTGTCATAGTGTGACCGCAAACCCCAAATTTCTCTCATTTGCCACTGAGAAATCTTATCTGCCACTTTTTAGATCTATATGCTAAATGAAGAAATAACATTCAGGGTAAAATAAATGCATAAGATGAAATAAATACATGAATAAAAATAAATAAAAGTACAAAAAATGCAGTACTCAGACATTTGCATTTAGACATTTAATGCAAACAATGTTGAATATATTAACACAAAAAAACATAACATGCATGGTAAATTCCAGTGTTCAAATTACATTATTTTTCAAATTATTAATTATTTTTTGGTGGTGGGAGGTTTTGTACTCATGCATGTGAGTACATGAATGTGCCCTCTTATGTGCAAAAATGCACTGTATACATTTCAGTTCATACGGAGAATACTTAGCCTGGGACAGCATAGACACAACAATTATTCATCATTTTAATTCCCTTTTTAATTGCTCTCCATGGTCGGGAAGCGCCAGAATCAGTTTTAACGTGTCGAGTTGTGCCAAGTGCCCGAGATGGACCACCTCCGGGGCTGGGCCAAAGTGTCCCAGTCCCACCTCCAAGCGGGTTGTGGTGACGTTTCGCCGACCATGGCCAATCCGTGATGACCCCCCCCTTCTCTCCATAAAACAAGCATGTGTTGGTTGGAGCGTCTGTGGCTCAGAGGTAGAGCTGGTCATCCAGCAGTTCGAAGGTCAGCAGTTCCAGGTTCTCCAGTCCTACAGTTTGGAAGCCTCAAGTACAGCATTTTGGCCATCACCATCTTGGATTTTTTGGAAGAAGTGACATGAGAGGGTGGAGCTAAGTACAACTGAACACTGAATAAGACATTTTTAGGTGACCAAAATGTTATAATTAACTTTTATGAACCTAAAACACCTTGAAAGGGTTAAAGTTCTAAGATAAAAAAACACGGACAACTCCCAGACGGGGCAATGCCGTGGTAACGGCCTGTCAGTCACAAGGTAGCCACGCCTTAAAGCATACCCTGTTTTATGGTCTATTTGACTCTAAATGTGACCATAATTTATTAAATATACATCACTCTGTATCGAAGAAGACTTGAAACTAGTGAGACCATAAACTCATGTTTACAGTGGTAATAAATCAGAGGAGAACTAAGCTCATTTTCTCATAGACTTCTATACAATCAGACTTCTTTTTGCAACCAGAGGAGTCGCCCCCTGCTGGATGTTTGAAAGAATGAAACATTTGCTTCACTTTTCAGACCCCTGAGTTGACCATTGGACTGATATCTGTGCGTCAGAGAAATATGTTTGTAGTAATCTGTGTTCAGCTCTTTTGTAGCTTCTAACCAAGTCCCTGTGGTTTAAAGTTTAGTTTCTCTCCTCTGTCCCTGATATCTGCTTTATTTTACTGTTTCACTTTCAGCTGTATAGGAGTTGTGTCAGGTTGCTGAATCACCATCATTTCCTGATTTTGCTGCTTCATACTGAAAGCTTTTAAATAGCCTAACAAAATAACTGGGGGCTTTTATTGTGAAGAATATATAGGAAATGAAATGTGTTGAACACAGAATAAGTTTGTTAGTGGGTATTCAGTAAAAACAAGTAGCAGTAGTAGTAGTAGTAGGGAGCAATAGTTGGTAAACTTAAAAGGTGTACATTTCTCCACCTACATGAATCACAGAGTCAGGAAGATGTCAGTCAAGCACAGCTTGTATATGCCCGCTATGTCCTAGAAAGAAGTCTAATTAACACCACCTTTGTGGTTGGACCATGGCTGCGGAGGGTCACAAGGGTGAAAACTCAATGTTTTCTATCGGCATTGTTTTCACACTGTGTTCACAGTGCCAGTCTTTTTTTTGTGAAGGGGATCATCATTTCTTCCTGTGTATTGTACTGCCCAACAGCGTACCAAATACAAATATGTATGTACAATTTTAGGACTGTGTGTTATGAACTAGTGGTTCTTTGTTGTGCACCTTAGGTCTTAAAGTACTGCTGGTTTTGACTCAATTAGAGAGCGAATGTGTGGTCTAGCTGGTGGAAACACCTGTGTCAGTCTGGGTCACTGGGACACTAAGAACCAGCTGCCTTTGTAGCTACCCGGTTGTAGTTTATCCTCCCTGAAGCTAAAGAAGCACACCCACTGTCAGGTATCTACAGGCCTGATATGAGCGTCTGCAGGTCAACTAGGACTGGAATTAAATAGCAAGGCTAATTAAACTCAGACAGCAGTTCCACATTTAAGATGATGAGCTGTATTGTAGCTGTAAAGGCTACAATACATGCCTTTGAGGATCCAAAGGAGTATTTAAGTTCTTGGTTTGAACAACGGAGCCTTCCGCTCAGTGTGACTGGTTGATGCCTTTACTCTTGAAAGCTCTTTTGCTGCATAATATTCACGTTCTCTGTGAAAGTACTCAGTACAGTTTGGAAAAATACATTGAAGGGCGACTTAATCGTGCCAAGAAAACGCCCCCGGTGTGTAAAGGCTTTAAGGTTGGGGCTACAGGCTATAAAGGGACATTAAAAGATGGTTGGAATATGGGACAGTTTGTATGCAAAATGCAATTGAATGCTTTATCATGGTGGATTTGTGTTTTATCAGACAAGTTTTAATGCAAATGGAAATCAGTAGGGCTGTCCCATTTAGTGTCTTTTGGTCAATGTTAAGGATGTTAAGGTTTTTATGTCCATTAGTTCTTTTTATGGTCTTTTTATGAGGGATGAGCTTCTAAGCATAAGCCATTACTGGAAAACGATGACACAATGTAATGGCAACACTAATAATAGTCTAAATATGCTTTTTAATAAATTTTGAGATCTCTCAGAATGAGCACGTTTAACTGTGGAGGGACAGTAAATACTGCAGAGTTTCCATTAACTCGCATATATCACTATGTTAAAGATCTTCCTTTAAACCAAGCACAGCTGTAAAAACTATTTACAAACTAAACATGATAGATTGACGACTGAGATAATATTCTGCAGCTGGTTGTACTTTGTTTTTACCTCGCCTGTGGAACAGTAATCATGCATGGCAAACAGGAAATTTCTTGGGAAAACATCATCAAAGGGCATTCACACACACACACACACACACACACACACACACACACACACACACAGTTACCTGTCTCATTGTCATGTTGAGGATTACAAGTGTATTAGCTGCTTTGCCTCTATCCTCCATGTTTCTGTCATGCTTTGCCAGGATATGGGTCTCCCATATTTCAGAGAACAGAAGTCTTTGGTTTCATGCAACTAAAATCCCCTTTTTGCCTTCAGGAAGTGGAGCGGGAGATCTCCTTTCGGACCGAGTGTGGACTGTACTACTCCTACTACAAGCAAATGTTGCAGGCCCCGTCCATACAGGAAGGTATACACTATGTTTATGGTGATGCCATTTTTTTCTGTGTATACACCATCCAATACCAGCCAGTTCATTTATGTCATGCTTGATGTTATGAGCGATATTGACTGTTTGCTAAACCCTTCACCCAAACAGCGATTGTCAAATCAAAGCTAAGTAACCGTAACAAGGTGCAGCAGCCCTGTCAAGCTTTAGTTTCTCCACATGCTGAAGCAATGTCCACAGGGCCCTAGTAAGAGAGATACTCTGTACATAAAGAGTTTAGAGTAGGGCATATTTTATAAAACCAAAAACACAAGAGCAAAATTGTAAGGCATGGATTATGGATTGGTGTGTTTATCTCAGAGCTGACCAATTTGGTGCTCTAGGCATTGCAGCCAATTCCACCACCAATCATTGTGTTTATACAATCACACAGAAACTGCATCAGTTTATGTCTTTGAGATGAAGCCATGCAGGTCGCTTTCAGGTTATTTCCTGAATACTTGAATAGCCTTTCAGCTTTCTGTAAGGAAGGGGAATAATAACTCTAGCTATTTATTAGGGTGATGCTGCGGGCAACCCAGAATACCGGGCCAGCTTACTAGGTATTTATCTGGCTGTGGACTTTTTTGTAATGTTAAAATAGTATTAGTAAATAACAGTAAAATTTGTATTTTTTTTCTTCAGTTATTTGGGGTGCCCCTGTAGACAGATGACACCCCTGACATTCGCCTCTGGCCGGCTCTGGTTTATCTGATTTAACATAAGCTGCAAATGTTAGCAAGTCGGGCTAACTAGCTTACTGCCATAATGAAAATGTTCTTTTGACAGTATATTGACTTCATCCCAGCAACATTACAGCAGTTTCTGTGTCTGTCTATAGCTGTAGAATGTCAGACAAAAAGATTTTACACTTCCTGTCTCCATTTCAGAATAAAAGTCCTGTAGCATTTGTTGGTTGAACCAGTCAGTGCCTATGTTAACACAATGCTTTTATTCTGAAACATTGGCAGGGAAATGTTGTGACAAAGCAGTTACTTGCAGTACCAGCTTTTAATTTTGTAGACAGAGTAGTCATAGCCTTAACAGAAATGTAATAGGCTATGTTAATAAGTTAAAAGAAGGTCAGGTGAAGGGCAGTATTTTTCTGTTATGCTGTTTCTCTCCTCTCTCCCTCTGTAAACAAAAACTATGTGACTTCTTGGCTACTACTCCTCACTTCTCAGACTGCTCACCAGCGATGGATGACGTAAACCTATTGTGGAAGTAGCGAAACACACAGCGCTGTATGATCGTAACCGTTTTCTGTCTAAAATAGATATAAATGACATTTATAATGAAATAAAATGGCCATCATAAAAGGCATACTGTTTGAAAATACACAGAAGTACGAAAGCAAAAGAAGTAACAGTCTGATCATATATTTCTCTTCATCATATGTATAATACTCTAACTATTATACTAACTCTACACTGGCAGGACAAAGCTGTTTCTTTATTTTGTCTTGTGGATTATCAACAGCTCAGGAGCCAGACTTTTTAGCATGATGTTAGTAAAGATATATTAACGTCCATTTTACAGGATTCTTGCTTTAAAATGGGTCTGCTAGAATCACTAAAAAGCCATCCAAACAAATGGAGCTAAGTTAGGTAGCTAGCTACAGCTGATAAATCTGCCAGTGACAGACAGCCATCAGGCAGTATTTTGATAGTAGTTATTTTATGAAACGTCCAAAGTTATCACAACATTAATTTTTATCCTCTCTTACAAGGAGAAAGAGGCTTTTTTTCCCTCCATGTACCAACTAGACCAAACACATCACTTCAATTTCTTGTGACGCACAGTCTGGTCTGAGGGAAATTGGTCTAATTATTTGTTCCCATTATCATGTAAAATTCCTAGTTGGAAACAGGCCTAATTTCCACGAAGCCAAATAATTGAGCTGTAGGGTAATCAGTTGAAGAACTGGCTGACCTCCCTTTCTGTCTCACTCTATGTTCATTTTGTTTCCTGTCAGCAGAATGGCTTCATGTGCAGAACGGTTACAGTTTTAAGGGTACGGGAGAGATGGGTAAAAATACAGGGATGGCTTAATGGAGAGGAAATAAAATGAGAAAATACAACATTGATGTAAGCAAGGGGAAAAAAGTGAGGTGGGAGAAAGCAAGCAATGATGGAAAGGTATGTGAATAAAGAAAAGGAAGGAAAGATGCAAAGGCAGGGATGAGAGGAGAGGTATGAGGACAGAAGGGAAGGATAAAGGAGCTATGTTAGGGAATCAAGGAGGAGAGAAGATCGGACATAAGGAGGAAAGACAAGGGACAAAGCAATAATGACAGTTTGAAAGAAAGATGAAAAAGGAATGAATGGAGCGGAGTGGGTTGTGTGTGGGGGTAGTAATGTGTACGTTGTTTATGTAAAACAGTGCTGGTTTTCATGGTCTTACATAGATCAGGAACACAGCAGCGATCGGGCTGACACGTCCCAGCCTGCAGCAGAAACTCAGCCCTCTGCTGCGAGGTTAGTGTCACGCTTTGTTCCAGTCAAACCAAATACATAGTAATGATACTGCAACGTCGAGCAAGTTGGAATTATGGCCCCAGTGTGTCTATGCGCTCATATAATGGGAGTACCAGTCATTTTGCATGCCACGATAATGCCATTGTTAAAGTAGAATTCAGGTTTGGTATAATATGGGTCTTATTTTAGTAGTTTTGGCCAATAATACTCACCAAAGTACTGTCTAAGATAGAGGAATACAGCTACATCATCAGGTGCTAAAATTATAACCATCACAGTTTACAGACTGTCCTGAACACTGATATGTTCATGTGTATGGTAAAGTCCAGTTTTCATTGTTGACTTGTGTACATGTTTGTCGTCTGGCCACTCATGCTACTTTCTTACTTTCTTACTTTGGTGAGTCCAACGTTATCACGACTGATGGAAATAATGTCAAAACTTACAGGAACAAGACCCAAGTTTATAATAAGACCTTTACACCTGCAGTAACATAATTTCTTGACCATTTGGGAGCAGCAGAAACAAGCTGTGAACACAGCGTTGAAGTATTATCACCTTCCTTTACGTTGCTATGACGAAATTGTGCTTTATTGTTGGTTTATTGACATTCGGCAGATATGGAGTAACATCAGCATTCCTTTGGAGTTGTGTTTGTGGAAACCTGAGATACGTAATATACCAAAAAATGTTGTAGCTGCTAAATTGTGATTTGAATAGAGATTAGAATTTCAGCATTTGCAATATAAATAAACATGCTGTCACTTTCTGAATCTATTTTATGTTAATAATAAACACTTATAAGTCATTGAAACTGTCGGCACTGTTTGACACCGCTCAGCATCGTGGGCGTAGTTATAAATGCTGCTAGCATGGTGACCTCCCACCCTACTCCATTATGACATATTGCTTCGGCTGTCAAGCAAACATGCACCGGCCACAGCCTGGCCAGAAGCATTATGTTCTCAGGTTGGCCGAACCTCCGTCCGTAACGTTCTCATTAATGCGACATCTCAGGAACAGTCAGCGTTCACAGGACCTTCACCCAGGAGACCAGTGTTAGTACCCCGTGTGAAACCAAAAGTCAGAGTTGATCTATTTGTCACATAACTTTTGTACTTAAGTTACTTAAGATGATCTTTTCCTGAAGTTAAGTAGTTTTGTTGTCTGAGCCTAACTAAGCCAATCTTTTCCTTAACCTTCACTAAGTTTTATTTTGAAAACACTGGAGTGGAAATTGACACGTGTCACATGTTGCTGAACACTCATAGGAAAACAGAAAAATAGGCTGTTGAAAGTCCCGCTGAACATTACAAATTACAAAAGGAAATTTGTGTCAAGGTACGTGAATCAAATAGATAACAAACTGCTGTGAGACTGTGTTGTAATATACAGTATACTAGAGAATATTGCCTTCCTCGTCCCAGGATTTCCTGCAGGATCTTGTTTAGCAGGGTAATACACCACTCAGATCTCCTGATGCATCTCCTCTCATGATCAATTATTTAGTCAATGGCAACCTAAATTATAGCCACAATCAATTGGATATTTGACATTTGCTGTATGAAATAGCTCATTGTTTTCCCCCCAAAAGGTTAATGTTTATTTTATAAAAAGAATATACCTTTTATGACGTTAGTGGAGATTTATGGGCCTTATAATCTACCTTGAGATGAGGGAGGGTGCTATAAAACATTGCTGACATATTTAGATTTTTGGGAGAAGAAGCAGTGCAACAGCACTTACTTATTTTAATTGAGGAAAGGAAGTGATGCTTGAGGGCTTCCAGGGCTGAACGCACTGACGGGTTCAGACACCCATTGTGCTCTCAGCAATTACGGAATTAAATTCAAGCTGCACAATCGGTTGTGGTTTTAGGGGTTGACAGAAGTTTCCAGCACTTTTATTGTTCTTTAACAGCGGCGCACTCTGTAAATGAGCAAAGTGAGCTCTGAGAAACATGAATCATACCCCTTCCTCCCAGTAATAATTGTTATCAGTCTGTGTCACCAGGAAGAAATGGTGGCATTTTGAGTGTGTGTATGTGTGTGTGTTCACAGGGCTTTCAGATTTGATCCATGACAACTTGACAGAATCCAAGAGGACCATTAATCTCCTGCAGCGAATGAATATCTACCAAGAGGTCTTTCTCAGTGTTCTCTACAGATTGTTGCCCATACAGGTACCACATCACTCAGCTGTCAGCTGTTTACAATCGGCTTGTAGAACACAAAAGATTAGAGTAATGACCGCCGCGATTGCAAAAATGATTGACTGTCTTTGTGACTTTGCTTGTCATTTTGAAATAAAGCATTCTTGTTGTGTGAAAAATGTAAAAATAATTTCACAGTCCAATATTTTCATCATTGTTAACCAAGTTCCTGGCACTGGTGTGAATGATAGCCGTATTAGGAGGCTGTCAGGCATTTGAGGTGCTGTGGCATTTTACATTTTGGTCTTTTGTAGCTGACATGGCTTGGCACTCTTGCACTTGTCACACTGGAGGAAAAGGTTTCTGTATTGGCATATCAATTAACTGAGAACCAGTTACTTAGCTTCCTCGGAGAACTCACTGTGACAAGAATGCCAGCGAGTGAAGTATCAGACCAAACTTTGAAAATGCCATAATGTTCAACGAGTGCCATAGTCAGCCGCTGTCACTGCAGTCAACTCTGTTCAATTACAGCCCTAATGAACTAATGGTGTGTGTGTGTGTGTGTGTGTGTGTGTGTGTGTGTGTGTGTGTGTGGGGGGGGGGGGGTCCAGTCGTATCTGGAGCCAGTGTATTTCTACATTTACACAGTGTTCTCGCTCCAAGCGGTGTATGTGATCGCTCTGTACCTCACGGCATGGCTCCTGTCTGGTTCCTGGCTGGCTGGTGCACTCACTGGGGTCTGGTACATCCTCAACAGGTGGGTAATAACTCTGCATTCATGTATAAACTAAAATTGTAAAATCTAAAATTGCTTATTTATATGTTAGGAGTGCATCCAAAATATTAAAATGAAAAAAGGCAGAAAAATCACCCTCACATGTTTGTGCCTCTGTGAATTTGGTTCAGTATTACCTCTGTCTTTGCGTTCCAAGTCTGTTTTGTTTTTCAGATGCGTTTTTTTTAATCTGTCATCTGATGAAAAAAAAACACAGAAACCTTGCACACTGAGTCCAATCTGTTTTATTATTCTATTCTTTGTGAAACTTCACAATACAAGACAAAACTGAATTAATTGCGTGGGTGAAATGGATAGCGCTAGTCCCGAACAGGGCTAATGAATGAATAACATTAGCAAGAAGCTATTGTTTAGCTGCCCAGAGTACAATCGCTGCTGTCTAATCTTTCGTACCTCCTCACCTGCCACAATCTATTTTTAAATTCTGCATCTCTGCAGTCTTTTATTTCTTCATTGTTTTGTGCTGCGACACAATGTGAATGTTTGTTGTGCCATTTTAAATGATGACATTAGCACGGACAGCGGCTCTGAGTGGTCAAACACTTCTCTTTCCACAGATGCGGAAAAACACAGAAAATCAAACCTTTTTCGAAAATGTAAATGATGGACGAAAGTTTTTGAATCTGTGTGTAAACATGATTGACACAACACACTTGGAGGGTAAAGGCCTTTACAGGCTAAGGCAACTAATTTGAGGTTTCTGAGCTTTCGCACTACAAGTATAAGCATCAACCAATCACTTGGACCCATGGTCCATGACAACAACACAGAGGCTCCGTAGTCCAGACCAAAACGACAGATTGTATTACTCCTGTCAACCTTGACAAATGCAGCGTAGATGACATCCACTTCTTCCATTTGTACCTTCATGATAAAAACCCAGGAGACACACTGTACACTGCATGACTGTTTGCCAGAGGCAAATTCACTCCAAGCATTTTGCTAAAAGGAAACTTAAACAGCTCAAAGTAGTTTAGGCTTTACAACAATTTACCTCAGACAGACTGCCAGACGCTGCTCTGGCCTCCCTCTGCACAAATCTATTCAAACCTTTTACTGAAAAAGTGCTGCAACTGTTGTAAATTTGCATTTCTGCCAGTATGAATATGTGACGAGTATTTCACAGTTTCATGTTGTTTATTCATGACGACTCTGTTGATTAAGCCCTCAATTCTGACCTGTATGTAAAGGGGATTAAAAAGACCCTGAGTGATTTTTTTTTTTTATTATTTTTTTAGCAAAAGTGGCTTCAGCCATCTTTCTGCTCACATAACATAATGGAATGAAGAAGAGTACTGTAAACAAGCAAACATGTCAAGGCCTCTTTTTAAAATCATTATGTGCTGAATCTATTACATTATTCAACTTTTTTGTGCTAGTTTATGGTGTAATAATGTTCTCATAATGCAATAACTATTATGCCCTCCTGATTTTCTTATATTTTTATACAGTTATTACACTTAGTTGCCCGGCCCCTTTTCAAGTTTTTTTTTTGGTATGAGTGGAGTTACAGGGTGGTAAATGACTCAGCCTGTTGCACTGAATGGGTTAAGGACTATTGTACGTGCTAAATCTGTGGCCTGTGGTGGGGCTGGAACTCATTTGTGCCCATTGCATTCAGACTGCACATCAGCAGTGGAAATTACAGACCATGACGTCGCTTGGTCCAGCCAGTTCACCTTATTTTAACTCATTCCTCTCCATTAACAAACAAAGCACAGGAAGTTGCAAACAGTGCAGTATGTTTCTCATTGTTTAGTTCTTTGTTGTGAGTTGGACATTTCAACGTGATTTTTAATGTTGATGTCCACCATCCACCTATGCCTCTCTCCTATCAGGGTAGATACCACTCGTGTGGAGTTCACCATCTCCCTCAGAGAAAACTGGTCGTTGCCATTCTTAGCGCTGCAGGTCACCGCCATCACCTGTTACCTCAGGCCTCAGCTCAGCGCCTTACAGCAGGTACACACACACACCCACACTAAATCAAAGCTACCACATACAGTAGATAATGTAGTTTAAATGCAGTTTAAATGTTTTAAAAGGACACACAATTGTTAAAGCAGTAGAAACAGTAGTGACATCTATACATATAATACAACTTTGCAGTCAAGCAGGATATATAGATTGAGGCCGTATGTATTAATCATTCCTTGTTATAATTGGGTACTGAAAGATCTATTGGTGTTAAGTTGTCTGTGAATTGGAGTTGAAGCACAAGTTCACATATTTTATTAGGTCACCCAGCTTAAAATCTGATGTTTAAGTAACACATCATCTTACAGGTCCACTAATTTCATGGTAATTAGGTGATAATTAGCAAGTAACCTACTTGAAATTTCTTTGGAATTTTTGCCAAATTACCCCAATTACTTAATTATAAACATTATTTAATAATTATATGCTAAAATAGCATATAGTGGTTAAAATAGGGCCTTAAGATATTACCATCAAAAGGACATAATTAATAATGTTCATAATAAAAGTAATTTTCAGTAAATGTTGAAGTAAATATTATCTGTAATTGTTCGACTGCTACAAGTGTGTGTGTGTGTGTGTGTGTGTGTGTGTGTGTGTGTGTGTGTGTGTGTGTGTGTGTGTGTGTGTGTGTGTGTGTGTGTGTGTGTGTGTGTGTGTGTGTGTGTGTGTGTGTGTGTTCCCTCCTTAGAAGGTGATGGTGTGGTTGATGTACGTGACGACGTTCTGTTTCTGTCTGACGTGGCAGTTCAACCAGTTCATCCTGCTCGTTCAGGCTCTCATCATATACACTCTGGACTGTGTGGACTTCTTAACAACTGAGCAGGTACGCCTCCAAGAAGGACCAGATACTTAAAGGGTCAGCTCCATTGATATATTAGAAGGACTGGATACAGCACTCCACAATGGCGCCCATTGAGCTGAATGAAAATCAGGACTGGGCGATAATTCAATGTGATAATTTATTGTCTTTCAATGAGATCATAATATAATGAAATCATACATTGAGATATGGTGATACACAATTATGGAGACTGAATTAACAATAACAAGCACATACTACTGCAGATTGCTCAGAAAATCTGAATAAATGAGAAAAACACTCAACTTCATGTGTCAAGTATGTCTTTCACACAGGAGTGTAAATATGTGGATATTTCATATACAGTATTTATTTATTTAATTACTAAAAAGCTATGAAGGACTGCCTGTCAAAATCATAAATAAATTAATAAAAATGAATGATTCCATGAATAATAAATGTCACTAAATGTAGCAAAATAATATTAAAAATGTAGCTATTAATTAATTGATAAAATGTGAAATAATAATAATAATAATAATAATAATAATAATATAATATTTATGTTTTAATTTGCTTCTTTTTATCTTCATATTAATTCCCTAATTTATTCACTCTGCTGTTTAATTTTCCCTTTTTCCCTAAAATTAATTAATGAATTTATGCATGTATGACCCATGCTGTGACCTCATGATGACACGCGCTGAGTGACAATCATCTCATTTGCATAACGAGGCTGAAATGCATAATGAAATGTAAAAAGAAACATGTAAAGAAATGTATAACGGAAAGAATTCGGAAATACTGTATGCAAGTGTGGGGAAATATAAGGGGTGAAATGAAAAGGGAAAGCTGTGCAGAAATAAATGAATACATGCATGCATTTAAAAACAAATATAAAATGAATAAAGATCTATACAAAAATAAATAAGTTAATTAAAAATAAATACAAAAATAAAAGAAATAAATTTAAAAATTAATTAAAAAAAATACATAAATAAATTAAAGAGAAAATCGAACAAGAGTAAATCGATAAGGGCATTAATACAAAGATAAATAAATAAAGAAGAAAACAGAAATATTATCAATTAATTAGTGGTTACATTTATTTTTGATATTATTTTTGCTACATGGAATGACATTTCTTTATTTCTCGAGTGATTTATTTATTTTTTTAAAATTTTATTTATTTATTTATTTATTTTTGATTTTGGCAGGTTCTGTCCTCCATAGAAAACATGCTATATTGTGGCATATATCCTTATTGAGACATAAAATGACCCACGTTGGGACAGAAGATTTTGCCGTATCGAAGATTGCTCGCCGTGCACATCAAGGTTTTCTAGCATCTGGTAGCTTTAGTCCTGTAGCCTCAGCACTCGGTCATACCTTCCTCTCATGTCTCAAAAGAGTTGTATTTGTGCCACTGTTTGCAGGTATTTATACACTATAGGAAATATAGTGTTTCCTTACTGGTATCTACAGTCAGGTGACATGAAGGACACTGGCTTGAGCTTGACAGCACTGCGTGTGTGTTTCTCTAGGTGACCACTTTGTACCTTGTTCAAGTGAGCAGTCTGCTGAGTGTTTGGCTCCTCCAGTTCTGTAACTCCATGATATTGGGATCACTGGTCCTGAGCTTCATCGTAGCCGCGCTCTTCATCAGACACTGCCAGGTTAGTGTGTGAAATTGAAACGGAGAATAAAAGTGAGAGTCTGAAATCAGAAACGGCAGGACATGGGAATATAACAATGTTGGTGTATCAAAGTCACACAGAGAACTATCTAGACAGTTGTAGTAGCTTGTTTACAAAACACAGATGGAAGATTAACCTGCACGGCATGAACAAGCCCGTGCTGCAGTCTGTTTTTGCAGAAGATAATTCCAATTTGTATGCCAGAGACACATTTTCCTGTCAGGTCTAAATGCAATTTAGTCAAATCAGATCTTATCACAGTAACAATTACAAAAACATTTAATGTGACAGGATGAAAGTGGAATGGAGGGGCAGATGGAGGGAGGTTGAAAACCAGAAATTGGAGAGAAAGATTTCATTTCTGGCTTTAGATAATCTGTACACAGTAGCATATGGTGTTCTTGTGAAATGTTTCATCAAAAACGGGTATGCATAACCCATTCTAATAAGTTTTAGAGTTGTGGACTTTAGTCAGTCTCAACTTATGAATCTGATGATTTTAGACTCAACTTGCAGCATAGCAACTCTTCATTTTCCAGACGACAGATTGAACTTTTCTGTTTTAATCTTTCATAGTTTATATGAAAAACTCCTTCAATAGCAAATTCCATCAGCTGTAGCTAATTAATAATAATGACCAAAGTTAAATGCTTGGCTGCTGTCTGTTTAATGTGCAAGTCGGTATTCGCACTCAGCCAAACATCGTTAGTCAGATAAAAGAAGCATCGCTCTATAAGATGACTCTATTATCATGGACAGTGTGTTTTTTAGCTCAACAAGACCAGCAGTGGTTGCTTTGCATCAGTTCCAGTTGTTTGGATCTCTCAGACAACAGTTCATCTTTCATTCGTGTGATCAACTTAAAGGGAAACTTCACTATTTTTTCAACCTGGGACTTGTTTTCCTATGTTTGTATTTGGTTTGGTTAAACCAAACTCAGGTCCATTTGCCTGGTTAGTACATTTGGGCTGGTGTTAAAGCTGTTAATCCAGTCCTGGTGCGGACCATAAACAACTGACGTCTCGGTCTGCTTCCAAGTGGACTCTGGTGCAGTTCGTTTGTGGTGTGATTTTTAGCAGCATTTCAAAGCTAAACTACTAATGAATCCATCTGCTGATTGTGAAGTCTTTTCAGGAAGCAATCTATATTCAAGACCATGTATATAAGCATATCAGCGTATGTAATTCCCCTGATTAATAGGTCAAAAGCTGTTAAAACTGCTGTGCTTGTGTATCCAACTCTGTGTCCATTGTCAGTTCATTAACTCCATTAAAAAGAGTGTGACAGCGATCCCACAGTACGCCGATCATGTGCACCCCCAAACATTTAGACTATGCATTTGCACTTCTAAACACAACGTTTTGGAGTTGGACATGACTTGAGACTTGTTGGAGACTGAACTTCATAGCCAAGACTTTAGAGTTACTTGTGACATGCAAAACAATGACCATGTCCCACCTCTGGGTTGAATATTAAAATAAAATAAAATAAAACACTGTAGATGGCGAAAATGGCTTTAGAACATTATGATTATGATAGAAGTATATGATGGCTATTTCTATTATGTCTCATAAGTTTCACCAATTTTTGGGTTGATACCATTTGTTACACAGATTTGGTGCTAAATTTAGAACTTGAAAATAATAAAAAGATCAGTAATCCCTCCAAAATAACAATTAAGACACCAAGACCTTGAGGAACGCAATAGAAAAAGCCAGGCTGTGATATGGGATCAAACACTTTTGACATTTGGAGATTTCTGCAAGAATTACATTTTTTTGGTGATTGGATGGCGAGCACTTCTGTTTTGTAAACTGTTCAGAAACCTCCTTATTTTGAATGTAGCAAGGAAAGCCATCCATCCCCTGAATGCTCCAGGTCTCTAGTTTGTGGCTATAAAGTTTAATGAGGCTGTGATTATCCTAGAGGTCACCACAGGACATTTTATACAATGTGTAGATTTAAATAAATTTCAAAAAATGGTCTCACTACAATGAAACGGCTACTACGGGGACTAACATCATCACACATGATGAAATATGTAGAAATATTCAAACATCATTTTAGAACAGACAAAAATAGCACATTTATACTGCATGCAAGCAACTTATCATAAAGTCTGCATGTCTGTAAAGGGGAAACTCGTGGGTAACCATAGAACCCATTTAGGGTTCTAGGTTAAGGGACCCCTTTGAAAATAGCCGTGCCAGTTTATCCTTTGCCAAAATGTTGCCTACATGTGGAGCGGACCAATGGATGCCTTAGGTCTTCTAGTTTTTAATCTGTATCTTCACTAAACCTCCAGCGCTAAATACTGAATCTGCTAAAGCCTGCGGGTTTCAGGGGGTTAACAGACAATCATGTACCTAACACAGGGTGTGATCAGGTGAAGATGTATGTGTGTATATGTTTCCCTCAAATTTCTAAATGTAAAACTGCACTGAGAATATAAAATATCGATGATTATCGATGAATCTCTTGTTGCAGTCCGGTCTGAAGATGGGAAGCCTGCTGGTTCGTCTGGGCAAACTGCTTCTCCACAGCGCCATGGTTCTCCTCCTCACCTTCACCATCAACTACCTGGCCAAGGTGCTCCTCTCATCTCCCTCCCTCCCCTCCTGTCCTCTCTGCTCCCCCCTTTCCTGTTTTACTACTGCTGCTTACTACAACACACACTCTCCCACCTCCCTCTAGTACAACCCTCCTCGTATATCTCAAACCTGTAGGCATGATGCAAGCTCACCGTATGATCTCAGCTTGGTTTATTCACTTATTTATACATCTCAGCATGCTGATCTTTCGCCGTGATAAGATGACCTTATCTCTCTGTGTGTATGTGTGTCCACAGAAAGCACTTCAGCTCAGATCAGACGAACACATCTTTAAATTCATCAAGTCAAAGTTTGCCTTGGGGCCGACGAGGTATGAACACATACCCCTAGATGCAGATACACAAACACAGATTCATGTGCTTCTGTTGTTGAGGACAGTCTCTCTTATAAATCCATATTTTGCTGGAAGGACGGGGTCACACACAGCAGCAGGTAGTGAGCCTGCACCCATACACCTCTTGACTTGATCCAGCCTGACTGTATTATTCAATAAGCACTAGTATTGTAGCACCTGGAGTGTTAGTGTGTGTGAATAATAGCTGTGAGGGTAACACCACCTGGCCTCCCATCGACCTGATGCTGTGTGTGTGTGTGTGTGTGTGTGTGTGTGTGTGTGTGTGTGTGTGTGTGTGTGTGTGTGTGTGTGCGTGTGCGTGTGCGTGTGCGTGCGCGCTGAACAGCTCAGCCACTGGATAGCTGTTCCAGGGTGGCAGATAACACAGCTCACACCCAACGCCACACAACTGGCACCTTCAATTATTCAGGAGGCTGGAAAATGCAATGCTTACTCTACGCTCCGTCTCTCCCTTTGTTCTCGTTTGTCTCACTCGCCGAGACTCATTTCTGTTCTTGTTTTGTATGTCTTGAGTTTTGTGATATCACAATTCTCAGTTCAATTACTTATCGTCTGTTTACCAGAAAGCAGTATTGCCAATATAATGTGGAAAATGTACCCGTTTATACTGTATGTTCATGCCTTATTGAGATAATAGATCCAGTTTGTTTTGAGAACATTTGCTGTATAACATATTTGTGTCTCGCTTTCCAGTCAACCTGATGGAACACAACTTGTTCCATAGTGAAAAGAACATGTCAGGAAGAATACACAGAAATGTCCATTTTTGCAGCTCTCTTCAGTTCATGATGGATTTTAAAGGGGATTTTTGCGCTTCTTTCTTTTCCTTAACTGCGTTATATAGTTTTTTGTGCATCTAAAAGATCTGCAATGTTACAAAGCCCAAAATCCACGCCAAAGGGAGTTAGCCCAGGGCCAGACCGGCCGTGTGAAGACCACATGGCTGCTGCGTGATTCATGCGTCCCTTGTTCATACCAGCTGCATGTTAGCTGCTTTTCTGCAGTGTTTCTGCTGCTGCTGCTCTTTCTGCACAGAGTTTGACTTTCATAATGGCCATTTCATGTCTTTATAAATGTAATTAAATGTAATAAAATAAGTCATTGTCTTTTTGCTACCAATGAATAAACCGTTTATATTTACATACAGAGCGGATTCTCTTGCACGTAGCTGGCCGCCATGTTTCTACAGTAGCCCAGAACGGACAAACCAAGCACTGGCTCTAGAGAGGACTATTCACGTTTTCATGTCAGCCACTACACACTTGGCAACACGGGAGAAGTTGCAATCTGTTGTAATCTAGAGGTCGCCAAATCTTACACACGGCACCTTTAACTTAAGTACAATTTTGAGCCACTTTATTTGAATTTTTTTTGCTTATTCCATCACATTTATTGAACAGAAATGCTATATTTGGTGCATGTTTTGAGGCTTCCCTTAATAACTGTACCTTGTATAAGTGCAAGTGCCATATTGCACATCATATTAGTGTTGATCTTAACATCGACTCTGCCCATGTTCCCTTTATTTCAAAGTAAAAGTGGACCATAAATCAAGATAACTTCATTAGCAAGTCGATTCTCCGACTGTGTTCATAGAACCAAATTAGTTTGATGAGAATTAATGTAATCGTTGTAGCCTAAAAAGACTGCATTAGCATGGTGCAATTTACAGAAACTTAAGCTTCTTGAACAGATTATCCAAAGGATGATCCTCGACACAAAATACCTATTACATTGACAGTTTTAACAAGTAAGTTCCCTCCCTCCTCTCCATGTCATCTTCATTTCATTTGTGTCCATCCTCCGTTTCCGTCATTTAGGGATTTCGATGCCAATCTGTATCTGTGTGAGGAGGCCTTCGGCCTGCTGCCCCTCGACACACTGGAGCGCCTGGCCGGCACCCTGCTGCTGTACCCCTACGCCCTCACCCTGCTGCTGCTCAGCGGCATGCTGGCAGTGGCTGCGCTGCAGAACCTGAGGTAGGCGATGGCCGGACAGGAAGTGCATGAAGGGAGGGAATACGGAAGGGAAGTTGGGATGTTGTCCTTGTGCAACTTTTGAAACTTGATGTCACTTGAATAGATCATTTGCACTCAGTCGATGTTATTATCAAGTGGCGGTTAAGTGATTTCCTCTCATCTGTTCCTCTGTTTGTTAATGACCAGCTTAGTTTGTGAGTGTGTGCAAGTATGCTACACTTTTGGTGGACACCTAAACAGAGCTAAAAGGAGAGTGAACATTAGAGTAACCTTCATCAGGTAGATAAAAATATGACTCCAAATAAATGATAATGTTGCCTCATATCTGCTGGGCAAATACAACGCTAACAAGATTTCACATCTAATTAAAAGGTGGTAATAGGTGTATATACTGTATATGTAGAGCTGACATTTTCTAGGGTTGAAATATTATGATAAGAATATTATGTTAGTACTTCTTAACTATTTTCCTTTTTTTTAAAAAAAAAAAAAAAAAGAAAAACAAGGACTCAATTTTTCAGTGTTTGGGTGTCTGGAGTGCCTACCAACCCACGAACTGTGAAATAAATCCAGTCAGTTTTTTTGACCCAAAGGTAAGAACCTGAAAATGAGCATGTCCCCTTTAACATAATTTTACACAGTGAAAAGATTAAAAAAAAATGGAAATAACATGCTTGTTAGCTCACCTTCCTTCAAATACAACCCACATTGACTAATCCTGTGAATAATAAGCTTAGCCACACATTAAGAAACTTGAAAATTGTGTTCCTGATAAATATCTGGTCCTTCATTATAGTAGTTCAGAAATGAACTAGAAATGAGTGATAGCTTAGGTTATCACTTAAAATATTAACTAGGGCTGTCAAAGTTAACACAATAAACGTTCACATTTTTTTAATGCTTTAATGCAGCTTGCGATTTTTAGCTTTTAGAGGACTCAGTTAGTACCAGTAAAACCTCTCCATTTGTACCAACCTTGTCATACTACCTTGTCGTGAAGGAGGCTAAATAGCGCTTCAAACTCCAAAGTTTTGGCGAGGAAAAACTCTCATGACCGTTTTCAAAGGGGTCCCTTGACCTCTGACCTCAAGATAAGTGAATGAAAATGCCAGACATTAACAAAGTTGAAAATTATGCTCTTGATAAGTATCTCGTCCTTGTGCTTTTGTAAAGGTTTCCAGTTCATAAATGAGTGTGATGTTTCAATGGCGCTCAGCGATGAACAACTTTGTAGGCATAAAGGGAGTTTCAGTTTTGGGGAGGACATCAGGATGGCCATCGGAGGCAGGAAGCCAGTTACAGTGGTAGTCACCATCTCCATGTCTCTGCCGCGCTTCGCTGCAGATTTAGTAATGGCTTTATTGCTTCATGCTCTGGAAAACAGAATATTCTACCAGCTGCCTTATTTCAAAGCTTCATTTGCCTGTGGTGCAAGGTGAGGGGCCGCATTGAACTAATCACATTAGCATTTCAACTCACCCTCTGCTGTTGGAGGGCTAGAATACTAACCTCGTAGAACAAAGGGCTATTTGCCAATTCAGGAATTAATTTAATCCAGTTTACCCGACCTTACATAGAAAGCAGAGCCAGATTGGATTTGTATTCAAATGGAAGCCAGTGTCCGTCTGATTCGGCGCAGGAGGCCGAATCGTGGGAGTGACATCATTGCCCTCGGGCGTTTGCGCTGTTTGTCAGCGTGCTGACTCCTGCAGACACAAACGGTCGTGGGTGTGCATCGCTGCGTGTCCACTTGTGCGTAAGCAGCTAATGAAATCTGAAAAACATGCTACTGAAATCTGAATAATCTGAATATATCAATTCCACCCACCTACCCTTCTGCCTCTCTTCTCAAGCGTCTGGCTGTAATGTTTTATGTATGACTGTTGTCTTTTGTCTCGTTGTCTTTCTTTGTTTTTCAGCAAGCCTAAAGGAGGTTCAGCTGAGGAGAAGAAGGGTGCCGCAGACTGGCTTGTGGTGGCTTTTCGCCCAGATGTGGCCTACAATCTGTTGCATACACTGTTCTACGGCCTTCTGGCTTTCAGCACTATGAGGTGAGCTCAGGCTAACTGCAGGATGATGTACACACATATATCTGGATTCACACACATTCCCAAGTAGTCACATCGGTTTAATGCCTAGACGGGGACTCTTGCAATGCACTTTTCCTCTCGACGGCTTGATTCTTGATTGTGCATACTCATGAGCAGATGCTGGAATCCTAAGAAGTGTCTCTCAAAGGCTTTTCACCAAGTGTCTGAGTGGTCCACTTGAGCCTCGATCAGCCCTCCACACCAAGCACCATCCCACAGTGTCTCTCAGATAGGGACACCACTCATGACAGGAACAGAAAGAGTTGGCACAGTGACAACTATATGGCTGACAAACCTGCATTCATCAGTGTTTGTATTTATTTGTACTACCCAAGACAGTACAAGTACACAATTGACCCCTTGTTAAGCCCACTGTCCCTTAGTTACTGTTGCTCCACCTGTCAAGGTTGTGCATATGCAGTTGACAGTGATGACTGCCTTTACACGCCGACAGTGTTTTTTATGCATCTGCACTGGCGACAGTTGTAGCAAGAGGCGTTATGTTTTTGGGTTGTCTGCCTGTACGTACGTCCCATCCATTCTTGTGTATGTGATATCTCAGTAACACCTGGAAGGATTTTCTTCAAATTTGGCATAAACGTCCACTTGGCCTCAAAGATGAACTGATAAGATTTGAGTGGTCAAAGGTCACTCTGACCTCCCATCCATCCCACTCTAGTGAAAGTGACATCTCAGGAATGGCTGGAGAGAATTGTATTACAAGTGGCAGAAACATCCACTCGGACTTTGAGGATGAACCGATTAGATGTTGGTGGTCAAACGTCATTGTGACCTCACAAAACACACTTTTGGCCAAACACCAAGAATTTGTATGCTAATTATGACAATTATACACAAATATCAAATAGGATAAGATAATGAAGTGACATTTTGGACAGACATGTAAATGTAGTTTTTGAGCGATTCATTCGCATGCGTTGTCATTAGTACTTTCACACAGAAAGAAATAGTGCCGTACTATTTTTTTATTTTTCCAGAACAAGGTTGATTTTTCTTTCGCACTGTGAATAAAGGGCATCAACCAATCATGCTGTGCAGAACTGGTACTGCCTATATTCATGAAACAGCAACACAGAAGCTCCGTATCTGGCAGCAAACTGTGTTCTTTTCAACCTTGACAAAGGCGCCGCAGACCAGATCCACTCCTTCTGTTTTCACCTTTCACAATAAAAGCACTAGACAAATAATATTTGCCTGCAGGTATTTCACATTTTCATGCTGTTTGATCATCATGCCACCCGTATGCAAAGTTGGGAAGTTAAAATTAAATTGCTGCCTATTCAACTACATATATGGAGAAGCAGAAAAAGTATTATCCATGGCACTTTCTCTCTACTGTAAAATATTTCACCTCATGTATTGCTCCTTTTCCACAATTAGCCCCGCTAGCCTTCCCTCTTATGTTCTCCTCGTGTCTTCTGTTGCCTCTCCCTGTTGTTGGCACACAGCAGGTGTTGGCAGGTGTCCTCTGTGGATCAGCAGCACCGCTGAGGCCCCACTTATACATGCCGGCCTCCCCGACTCCTGCTCTGGCACGTAGGCTTTACCATTGAACAGAAACATCTTTCTTGCGGGCGACTTTCATATCCAGCCACTTCTTCTTCTTAAATCCCAGAATGTTTCCGCTCTCTGAGCTGGCAGCTTCTACTGCTGCTGTGACATGCTGGCTCACGACAAATTTGCTCTTACTGGTCACACCAAACAATATTGGCGGACTAACCTCAACCTCAGCAACAGATGCCTCAATTTTCCACTCAGTGCAGTCTCTCTTTTTCATGTACAGTCTCTGTTCCCCATTTTTCTTTGCACAGAAATTTTCTGTGGTTCTTCAAACATTTTCTCAGATGTTTTGATATCACCCAGTTCTGTTGTTAGTGTTTAAAAGTTCTGTTGATCGCCAGGTTTTAACCGCTCACCTTGCTGTAGTGAAATAGCGGTGTACTTCAGCACCCTGTGACATTATTGTTCGATGTCTTGAAACTTTCTACCAAAGTGGGTAGCAAAATGCTTTTCAATCTCGGGTTAAGTTACTCTTTTAAAGGTTATCTAAACAACATTCAGAGCATTTGTAGAGCATCAAACAACTATTGTCTATGTAAAGATATGGAAGAGTAATGTCTACCTGAGCAAAGAAAGTCTCTCTCCTTCTGTGTGTGTTGTAATCAGAGCTTCTATCTGCTTCATTTACATAGCTTAGGCCGGCTGTGCGTGCTTTTCGTACATGTTCGTCTTTGTGTTGTGCCCCACTGGCTAGCTAATCGCTGCCATTCTGCGCTGCTCTCATACGGCAGTTACTGCTCATAACGCCGTCCCAACCCACGACATCGTCACAGAAGCATAGTCCGGGACTGTCCTGGTTTCAAGCTGGGTGTTACACCTTTATTTAATTCTCGTTATCTCAACCTGTTTCAGGGACTGTACCGCATGTATAATCCCTACTGCTTCCAACCAAATGACATTAGGGCTGCACCAAATGTCCTTTCCCAGCGGAAGGGAGCTGCTCACGAAACAGCACAGTTTTCGCCCCAAAGTTGGGCTTTACTTGACGCAGAGAAAAGCCGCCGTGGCGTGGCACAAGCTGTTGGAAATAATGTGTTTCAGTAGTGCCGTTGTCATGTTTTGTCTGAAAGGGCCTTGTGAGTGGGAGAAAGAGAGAGAAATGGAGAGTACAAAGAGAAAGAAATACTCAAGCAGGGGCAAAAAAATGAATGCATCAATGAAAGCTGATTTTTAGTTTATACCAGAGATTCACACAAGTTCAAGCCAGAGGGGCAAATTATTCAGTTTTCTTTCCTGAGAATTAAAATTAAAAGTAGGCCTATTTAACATAAAAATGCTGTTGCAGTGTACTTATTATTTTGCTATTTTTATTCTTTTAAAGTCACCAGAATGCAGGAAACAAAGTCTCTGAAACTCAAACTTTTCTAGGGAGGACCCTCAGACCCCCTGCTTTGATATTTTTCAAGTCTCAAGATTGACAAGTATTCATGTGGATGCAATTAATGTCAGAACTATCACTACGCATATTTCAGAAGTAATTTATGATTCAGGGCCTTTCTGCAGATGATGTTGCTCAAATATGTAGCTTATTATAATGATCATGATATTGTAAAATTGCAGTCCAGCAAAGACTTGTGGTTGATTGTGGAATCTAACAGGCCCAGATACAAGCCTCACGTTCATTCAAGCTGTTTTCAAGGGCATTATGAACTGTATATAGAAGATTGCTTGTAAATGGCTGGTTTTATAGGTGGGCCCCTGGTGGTGTTTATCACGGCCATTTTCTATTATCAAATGGCAAACCTTGTTAAACCCGTGTGACCTCTCCACAAGTTATCAGTTTGCTTTTGCTTATTGATTTATATATTGAGCATATCACATTAACATTTTCCTATAAAAACAATTCAGTGTGCGACTGTTCATGTACTGCTCCACCTACCATTCAAGTTGTAGTATTTCCCTGTACTGTAATTTCACTTTCTGAAGTATCAGACTTTTGGATGGATACATGCAAATATTTTAAGTGGGGCTGTCAAAGTTATAAAGCAATAATAAAGCAAATAATTTGAATTAGTTACTTGAATGCATTAATGCAACTTGCAATTTTTTAGGTTGTAGCGGGCTCAGTTGTAATGCTAGAGTGAAGTTACTGGCAGTTCTGAAGGCAAAAGGGGGTCCAACCTTTTATCAGCAAGGTGTACCTAATTATGTGTCCGGTGAGTGTACATACATTTGTATAAAGAAGGCATATTTTCCTATTCCCATGTTGATAAGCGTCTTAAATACTTAAAAAATCTCCCTCTAAGGTACATGTTCAACTGATAAAGAATGTGTGATTCATTTTTGATTAATCCCTATTAACTATGGATTGTCATGTCATTAATCAGGATTAAATATTTTAATCGATTGACAGCCCTAATATAATATCTTACTGCTCTGGGTATTGGGCCTTACATACCTACACAGCAAAATAAAGCACAAGAAGAAGAAGAAGAAGATAGTCCTTTATTAGTCCCGCTAGGGGAAATTCAATTTTTTCACTCTGTTAACTAATACACACACATCACAAACAGGTCCATATACATGCAACAATTGAGAGGTGTCAGAGTGAGGGGGCTGCTCCTGACAAGCGCCCTGAGCAGTTGGGGGTTTGGTGCCTTGCTCAGGGGCACCTCGGCAGTGCCCAAGAGGTAAACTGGCACCTCTCCAGCTACCAGTTCACCTCAGTTCTTGGTCCATGTCGGGACTTGAACCGGTGACCCTCCGGTTCCCAAGCCAACTCCCTACAGACTAGCTACTGCCGCCCCAACATGCCACATGAAGCGGTGTATAGTACTGTATTTGCACTTTGACTTATTGTTGTCTCTGTATTGTCACACAGTATGCATTGTGCCGTGCAGTTTTTCCCTTTTCCTTTTATAAAAAACTGGTACTTGTTGTTAGCATCATTTCATGCTGTAAACACAGGCTGCCATGGCTGACACCCACAATTCTTTATTGTGAACATATAATTGCTTTAACTTTCGGCTCTCTTGTGCGGAGTGTCGAGAAAATTGCAGAGATTACAGCTGGAATCATCACTTCTTTTCCATGTATTTAAAGAAACCTGCTATTACTCTGTGCAAAAGAAAAGGGAAAATTTAGATGCAGGTTTTCAGTGATTCACTAAGTAACATAATTTGAATAAGACATTGAGGGCAGTGCTGCCAGGAGCTGGGTTACTCTGAACACGTCAGTGCTCCGTGTTGTGGTCTTCTGGTATATATGGTGGCATGTGAGATAATGCACATCTCATATACAGTATTACCATCATTTATAAATGGCAAATTAAATGTTCATGTAACTTAGTTAGTTTACTGTTAACAAAGAAATAAAAAAAAATCATGTTAACTAATTATTGGTAGTGCTACAATAATTTTATTTTAACAGTTTATTAATGCTCACATTGTAGCATTTTATACAAAATATATATACGTATTTGTATCATAAAGATATTTGTAAACCTTAAAGAAATTGTTTGTAAATACAAACATAGATAGATATTTGTTGTTAATATTTGGTTTGTAAACCACCTGTAAACATTATTTGGATGGTTATTATAAAGTTGATGATTATAAAACCTTGTTAAATGGTTAATAAATAAAGCACTTATAAGTATTATTTAGATAGATAGTTAATAGTTTGTCAGTTGTTAATAACTGGTTTCTGCTCCATATATGTAAGATAAGATAAGATAAGATATTCCTTTATTAGTCCCACAGTGGGGAAATTCACACATTACAGCAGCAAGTGGATAGTGCAATAAAAGACAAGAAGCATAGATTTAAAAACGGTATTAATACAAATAAAATAAATTAGTATATACATAATAGAAAAATAAAGGCAGAAATGTGTCCATCATATCAATAAATAAATAATTGTCCAGTTACTATGATTTGAGCAGATTATATAATTGTACATATGAGTCCTTATTGCACGTATGTCCGGAGAGTTTGTTGTGAATGTGACTGTGACTGTGGTTTACTGGGAGCAGTGCTGGTTGTGGAGTCTAACAGCTGCAGGCAGGAAGGACCTTCTGTAACGCTCCTTCGTACACTTAGGGTGTAGCAGCCTGTCACTGAAGGAGCTCTCCAGAGCTCTGATGGTATCTCTCATGGGGTGGGAGTCCTTCCTCCATCATGGATGACAGCTTAGCCATCGTCCTCCTCTCTCCCACCACCTGCACTGAGTCCAGAGAGCATCCCAGGACAGAGCTGGCCCTTTTGATGATCTTATCCAGCCTCTTCCTGTAATATATAATGTTTATAGATGATTTCCAAACAATTTCTTAAAGGTGTACAAATTATTTGGTAGTCATTAACAAATACTTAATATAGTATCTAAAATATTATGTGTAGAACAATAAACTTTTAATAAATGGTTTACTAATTTAATCAGAAAGTAATTATTGTCGCTTATCAGCTATGATACAGTATATAATTTATACTTTTTTCATATAACACAAACTGATGATAAAGATAGATAATAAATTACTAATAATTAGTAAAATATTAATTATTGTTTAATTGTTTCTTAATAGTAAGTTTAATAGTTTTAATAAATTATCAATTTACCATTTATAAATGGTGTTTATTATAAAGTGTACAGTATACATATAGTCCATACAGTGCATTTCTGTTACAGTCAGGTATTAAAGCGCAGATTGAATCCACACAAAGGGAGAACAATGTGAGAGCTCTTCATACAGCAGCAGCGAGGTAGTGCAGAAACTGACACTTTTGATTTCAGCACTTTCTCTAAAATGCTGATGAAGAGCGAAAGGCCAAAAGGTGCAGGGAGCCATTCGTTTCTGTCAGACAGCTCCTTTGCATTAAAAGACTACTGAGATTTATTTCCGTGAGGCTGCACTTCTTCATCTCTCTCTCTCCCTCTCTCCCTCTCTCTCTCTCTGTCTCTCTGTCTCTCTCTCTCTCTCTCGTCTTCATCTCTGTACCTGTCAACAATTTCTCAGCTCATTTCATTCAGTCTACTTCTCTGCTGTTCACTCAGTCTTTTTCTCTTTTGTTTAGAGCTCTTAACTCCTGTGCTTTGAATCAGAGCTTGGATAATAAAGCTGTGTTTTAGACACTAAATGAAGTGTAACCACAGTGGAGCCATTTCACCAAGTGAATTCAATGTTCTTTACTTGTTTCAGGGTACATCCTTAAGTCCAAGCATCAAAATGAAACTATCTGTACTTCTGTAAGCAGAAAGGTGACCTGCTCAGTATTGCCTCTGTCTCCCATTCAGGATGAAGTATATATGGACTGGCCATATGTGTGCAGTCGCAGCCTATGGTGTGTGTGGGAAGGAGCTGTGGACTCTGCTTCTCAGCACCCTCAGCTGCAACAGCAAAGTTCTGGTAAGAGCTCACAACAACTGCACTTCCAGCTCCGAACATCTGCTCCACTGTTTTCTTTTTCTTTAACATAAAAAGAGTGATACTTAACTTTTAAAGCTACGTTCGCTATACAGGATATTCGCTGTTTCATGATTTGACTTTCAGTTTTAACGTCTCAGTTTGATTTTTGATTTAACTTCTTTCTTCCAGCACTGACGGCTATGCCAGCTCATTGGTTTTATGCCCTAACAACTGTCATTTACACTTTCAAATTCTTGACATGACCACCATGTTTTTTTGGAGGGAATGTACCACACTAAGGCCATATGGTAAAATTTAAATAATGTCTTTAAAATGCAACAACAATAACTTATTTCACCAGTCAGTTAACTCCTCGCTTCTGCCCCTCAAACACAGACTGGCCAATCATAACGTAGCATCAGCCAGCTCTGCCGAGGGTCTAACAACTATACGGCTCTTATGCAATTGTTTCATAAGAACGTTATAATCAATAAGTCATTATTTAGATCTGAGAATAGAGAGCGTGTACTCAATGCCAACCTCTGATACCGGACAGTTTTTATGGTAAATTTTGCCATTTTGGTCAGGGCTCTAAAAGCTTTATGGTTTGATACCCAGTTGTCCATCACCAGTCTCTAGGGAGCATGCCACCGATTTGGACAACACCATTGTGAGACACTTTTGGAAGATGTCTCCTTCCGTGCTGCTCTATAATTTGCTGGTTTGACATGAAAATGACCCATCATGCGGCCTTGAAAACCATCTGAATCCACAGCCTCTGCTCTGGATTGGTGATACCATTGTCAGTGAGGCCACTAGGTGTCAGTGTGGTCATAACATGACAACCAGCATGGGATCAGATAAAAACTGATACTTGGGAGCAGTGCTGCTCTGTCTGCCAGTCATCTCTGCGTTATCTCATTCTGTGCCTGTCTTCATTTGGAGGTATATCTCTGTCTGACTCTCACTTTCCAGATTATATTCTTTCATTTCATTCTACTCTGTTCTCTTTCTCTCATTTTGCAGTTAAGGCTTGTCAGATATGTAGTTCCACTGTTGATGATCGGATGCCTGTATTACAAGGTATGCCATTTTACTTTGTGGTTTTACGCTCATGACTGTATAGTTTGTCTCATTATGGAGCTGTTTGTGAAAGCAACGATATTAGAAAAGGAAAATACCTAAAAATATGCCAAAGAAAATGATGGCAAGCAATTGGATCATGACAGGACACCGGAGTGACTGCTTCCCTATTAGTTAGTTTGCAGTTGGAAGAGTCTAAATGGCTGTCACATACGCTGCTGTATTCAGCGCAGTAATGAGATGTTATTTAAGATCTATCACCATGTTTGACACTCTGCTTTAATGGCTGCTTACACAGGGCTCTCATCACTTGTCTCTGTCTGTTTCCCTCTAGTTCTGGCCTAAGCTGATGGAGGAGTTATCAGAACTGAGGGAGTTTTATGATCCAGACACTGTGGAGCTCATGACCTGGATTAGGTACATACACACACTCCCAAATCCACATCAGATTTAAGCAAATTTGATTAGCCTGTTTCTGTAGATCAAGTTTCAGTTTGCCCGATGTCCTTGATTAATTTGTGTGAGCGTGTGTGTATTGCACATGTGTATTGGTGCTTGTTTGCGGGCGAGTCTGGCCGATTAGAGATGAGAGCCGATGGGTCTCCATGAGTAAGACTCGGGGGTGCTGGAAAGGACCCAGCTGTTGGCAGAGCTGTACCCACCTCGGGGGTCTCCGTGGCAGGGCTTTCCATCAAGAGCGTCAGCGGGGTGGGATCAGAGATGGAGCTGTGATTTGGAAAGGCTCCGTACAGTGGCTGTTGTGCTTGTGTGTTTTTGTGTTTGTACATCTGTGCGTCTGGACGTGGGTTGCGTGCCATGTTGCGTACCATGTTGCTATGCAACCACAATGTCCAGCCAAGGACACATCACATCACATGCAGCCTGCCCCCCATAATTCTTGTCACTTTTCTCTGTTATACCTTCTTCATACCAGCACAGTGAAGTTTAACTTGAAATGGTGGATGATCTAAAGGCACAAATACCAGAAAGAAGGGTGTAAAAGGATCCTGAGCATCAGTGAGAGGAAGCATCTCCCAAATATTGTTTTACCAGAAATTTAGCAGGTGACACCAATACCAGTGAAATTATTGACACCAATTTGATACCACAGAAAAAAACAAAACCAAAACAATAAATTCTGTGTACTTCAACATCCAGTCCTTTATTACCATTTGAATACTGCTATTTATTATGAAGTTAATCAGGTCATAATTTCCTCTCTAGTATCTATTATATTGCTGTCTAAACATCTTCAAACAACAAACCAAAAACTACATTTTACAAAATTACATTTGAACACATCATAACAGACTTGCCCTCCCCATTTGTGATTTGACTCCAGTGTTCAGGCTGTAGCTTGGTTTCTGTTATAGTGTTGTATAAGTTTAAGGGTTGGAGCGACTGACATTCAGTCACTAAGTATAAAGAACTGTGTTTCTAAAAAGCAAACATTCATACTATTTGCTATTTGATAATAATGAGCGTTTCAGAGAGAGACTTGTTGTTGTGCTTTATGAACTATGGCACACACAAAATTTACTGTTCTTGAATTATTTTAATTTGACTATGTTTTCTTAATAATAAAAGCCTTTACACACCAGGGGCATGACGAATAAATGACACAAAATACTTGCCTTTATTGTGAAAGTCAAGAACAGAGGATCTGGTCTGTGCCCAAAGTGACTATCTGCCTCTCTCCTTGCCGTGTGTTGAAATCACTGATCTGTTGTTCCCAATGTAGTATTATCAGGGGAAAATAGGGTGCGTCCCCTGGAAGCGTCAAGAGTAAGTTTACTGCGTCCCAAACACATTTTGTATCATCCGCAATACGATGCACTTTTCCCCAGTACATGCGCTGTTGAAAAACAGGTACCGTCACATTTTCATTTTCTATTTTGAGTCGGGCTATCGGGCAAGTAAAACATCTCATGTACATGCCCAAAGGTCAACTGGCTGAAAAAGCATATATGTCAAGCCCTGCCTTAAGATCTCCAAGCCAACTACACAATCATCTGGACAAAGATAAGCTAGCTAATGTAATGTTAAGGGAATACTAGGAAAAAGGTTGGCCAATACTGCATAATTAATCTGCCGCCATCTTGCAAAATGAAACGTTTGTGTCTGACTGTATGCTATGTACTGTATACTACTGTTATTGCTGTAAACCAACAACGGATGGCACTCTTACTCTTTATCCTTTAAAATGACAACTTGCTGTCGGTGACGCCACGTTCCCTATTGAGAGTTCAGTTTAGGATGAGCAACAACTGATACAGAATGGTTTGTCGCGTTGCTCAAAGTGAATATCTTAAACTTTTTTTGGGGGAAAATAATCGCCTAAGCTTCGTTGTTTCTGTGTTTTTGTTTTCATGTTGCTCTTGTTGGAACTGAGTGTCTTTTTGATGACTGGCCAAAACTTTCCTTTGAAACAAAAATGCTAATTAAAAAGCATAAAAGTGCAAAATTAGACCCCTTTTCAATTAGGTCTTTCCCATAAATGATCACTGCAGTTCACTTCCACACTGAATAAGTCATCATTCAGAGCTCATTATTTCCATCCTATCATCATCAGCATGATGACACTGAGTGGACCAGATGTGGTTTTTAAGAAATGGCCAATTTTGGTCTAATCCTATTAGACTGATAGTGGAAAGGCGTAGAGAGAGGGGGAGAGAGATGGATAGTGAGACAGAGGAGGAGAGGTTTGGGATTTTGAATGTATTTGTGTGTGTGACATGGGTTCCCATCCCTCCGGAGCTAATCCCATTAGGCTCCGAGGATTAGGGGCTGCCTGGAGTTACCTTGGTTGGGGCTGAGAGCAGGGCGGAGCGCTAAGCTTCTTGCTGCTGCGCTAATTACATTCCAGATGAAAGTGTTAAGATGGAGAAAGGGGCTCGTGTTACACTGTATTCTCCAGCTGGCTGAGACCGAGGCTATTTAGTTTAACATGGACATATCATGGGAGACTCTCAAACTGGCGTAATGAGGGTCAGAACAAAGATAGATCCATGCGTACAGAAGAGAAGATGTTTCTGGGCAGGCTATGTAAAGCTGCCAGGGACTCATTGGGGTAATTCTAGCTGTAGGAGATGTGTGTATGAATCATGTGTGACTAATAAAGGTCACAGAAAAGGATATAATGTTGAAACCAGAAGATAAATTTAGATGCCGGGGGATCTTTATCTGCTGTGTTGTACTTCTGTTGTTACAAGGTGTTACTGCCTTTCAGAGGCTGTAGCAGGTTCAGTGTTAGAGCTAGAAAATCTAATGACCCCATTGGTACCAACCATGTCATGCTAGCTTGTCAGAAAAGAGGCTAAAGTCGAAAATTTTGGCGAGGAAAAACTGGTATGGACATTTTCAAAGGGATCCTTGACCTGTGACCTCAAGATATGTGAATAGAAATGGCTTCTATGGGTACCCACAAGTCTCTGCTTTACAGACATGCCCACTTTATGATAATCACATGCAGTTTTGGGCAAAAACCATGCCGTTTTTTTGAACGTAGTCCAATGGCCAAATGTCAGAAGTTTTTGATCCCAAATCACAGCATGGCTTTTTCCCTTTTGTTCCTCAAGGTCTTGATGTCTTAATGTGGTATTTTGGAGGGATTATTGATCATTTTTATCAATTCTTGAGTGGTAAAAGTATGTAACAAATGGTGTCAACCCAAAAATTGCTACAACAACTTATGAGATATAGTAGAGCATGGATATGACCATCATCACTTGACTATCATAATTTTCTAAGCCCTTATACTGTATTTCACAATTTATTTTATTAATTAATCATGCCTATTTCTGATTCATAACTAGAATAACCTGACACATAGTGCTCATCTCAAATTAATCTTCAGGTTCCCAGGTTTCAGATGATGTAAACCACTTCTATGAGACATCTACTGTTTGATCTCTCATTTGCTGTCTCCTCCTAAAGACCCCCTGTACCCCCCTATTGTGGGTCTCATGGATGAAATGTTCTGAAAATTAACTCTAGTTTTGCCAATTCTTATTTCTACTAAGAGTAACTAAATTCAGAATCAGGATTAGGTTTAGGAAAGGATAACAATATTAAAAAGATGGATTTAGAGATAAGACTATGATCGGATTAGAGGTAAGAAGGCCCTCGCAAGAGCTAATGGTACGTGTCCTCGGCACTCATGAGTGTAGAAGTATGTGTGTTAAGACTGTTTGATGAGGGGATTATCATGACACCCAAGACAATCAGTCATGTCCCTGGACTCAATGGGTTTGACGAACTAAGGCCAAGGTTAACATGATAACAGCTGGTAGAGGTCCTTCTGCACTTTGTACACCCATAATTCTCAAATTTCCACTTGTTAACAGCAGCGGCTCCATAGCTCGGCTGTAGGCTGATGCTCCTTTCTAAATGGACAGCCAATAAATCAATAGCAATGCCTGGTCGTTCGACTGCCTCCAACTCTGAGTTATAGTTCTGAGTGTGCAGTTTTTAAAGCCACCAATGTCGCTTCTGTCTAACCCATGTGCTCTGTCCTCAATCTATTTCTTCACCTTTTTTCCAATCAAGATTGGCATGCTTGTGCTGCAAAAGCAGAGCGGTGTCCATCAACAAAGGCTTAAAAAAAATAAAATAAATAAATATCAAGAATTGATGATTTGTGGCAGCTTCGCGACTCTGCTCTCTGCCATATGAACTCCATGGCGGGCATGAAGAGTCTTACATTTGCAGCATAAAGAGGAGTAGCTTAAGCTCAGGCTCTTGTTAAACAGAAACAGCTGCTTCTCAGACTATCAGGGCTCACAGATAAACCACAGTACAAACTGTCATTTCACTGCACACTGCAGAGCACTGGCTGTACAGGCTGTAGTTGGAAGTCACTAGTGGGTTTTATTGCATTTTGAAGTTGGACATTTACAATCAGAGGGTATTTGTTTGATTTTGATGATGCACTCTGTCACAGTATCATTTCTGTTTGTGTTAACCTCTGTGAAAAAATGTTATCCCCACCACTCCCCTCTTCTCGGTCGAGATATACAGTCTGTGGCCGAGAATTATGAAGGCTGCGGTGCAAATTATTAATGAGAGCTTTGACAGCAGTTTTGCTGCAAATTCAGGAGGCTCATCTAGCCGCTCAGCATGAACACCCTTTCAGAGAGGGGAACAGGCTCAAATGAAAAAGTCAGCGTTTTTTAGTGAAACACTGACTTTGTTTATTCCTCACACTTAAACACGAAAACAGATAATTTTTCATTGCCTGCTAAAAGACCATTAGGACTCAACAGACATTTTTCTGACAGCAATGGAGTCCCAACATTGGTAAAAATTAAGGTTATATCCAGATTCAGATTGCTTTATTGTCCATTAGATTTGCATAAAATGGAAATTTGTCTTTGGCTGTGGTATTTGAAACAACACGCACCATACACAACATAACAAATATACAGCCTAAATACACAACAATACACAACAATTGTGCATCCTTGTATCCTAAAGTGACCAAGCAGCAGTAATAATAAACATGCGATTGTAGCATAAAAGTGGATTGTTCTTCCAGATGCATGTAGTACATGAAAAGATTACAACAGCGCATGATACTCAGCAGTATTAACAATAAATAAGTGTACATTAAAATAAGTGATGTTGGTTGCAGAGCACCGTGTCCTAACTGACCTAACTGTCCCTCTCTGTCCACACTGAATACCTTAAATATGCTCTCCTGTTATGTTATGTAAACAAACCATGTACATATCAGCTGTGTGCTCGAGATCAGACTAGAGACATAACCACTTAAAAGATGGGTAGTACTCGCTATCTACATTTGCGATCTTCCTCCAGCCAGCTGCCACCTTATTGAGGGATTTTGTAGTGAAATGAGGAGGCATTGAAGACTAAAAATAACACCTCAGGCCTGCAGTGTGTTTTGCTTGTGCCCAAGACACGACAACACCACGGGCTGCATCACAATATAAGGTAAACAGGCAGGTAAACACCAGGTTAATCGAACATAACCACAATTGAAGTTAATAAAGACAAAATAAGTCAATTTATTTGGAGAGCCCAAAATCACAAATTCGCCTCAGAGGGCTTTCCAATCTGTAGAGGATACGACACCCTCTGGCCTTTACAGTCCCTGCTCTTCCTGCTGTATAGCGCAGCATTAGTCCATTCCACAATACTGAACAAAATAATCCAAACAGGTAGAAGAAGCAAGATGTAAGTGACAGACTGCTGCTGATGTTCAGGTCTGGACTGTGCTGTGTGAGGCGAAAGCGATAAAAGACTGCAGACTGCAGACTCTTGGCTTTGTCTAGGTGGCATCTTCAGCACCGCAATTAGCTCGCAAAGCAAATTACATGGGGTCCATAAACTCAGCTGTTAAAGATGAGAGGTCACTTCGGACACGCCATACATACAGTTGCTAAGTGGAGGTATAAGATCGATGTAATTACCAATATCTATACTTTTCTATCGACAGTAAACCTAATTCTCTTTTCATACGTAATCCTGTATAAAAGAATATACTCCATCCCTCTGTAAATTTACAATTTCCAAGTTTTCTGATCCATCTTATTTTATTTTATTCTATTTCTTTTTTATAGGTATCTTATTCCTGTATATTTGTTTATATTCCTGTATATTTGTTTATATTTTTTTTAATATTTTAGTGTATACCTGGGTGTTTTTTTGTACATGTGCTACTGTAACAACCAAATTTCCCCACTGTGGGATTAATTATAATTAATAAGTGGGATTAATAAAGGTCTATTCTATTCTTCTATTCTTTTCTAAACTAGACCTGTCGATTGAATCAAATATTTAATTGTGGTTAACCGCACCTTTTTATTTATTCAAAACGTACTTAAAAGGGAGATTTGTGTAGTATTAATATTACATGTGTCTACTTAAATATGCTGCTTTATGCAAATATATGTATATATTTATTACTGGAAATCAATTAGCAACACAAAAGTTATACTATTGTCCAGAAACCCTCACAGGTACTGCATTTAGCATAAAAAAGTAATTGAAAACATGGCAAACTGAAGCCCAGCAGGCAACAACAGCTGTCAGTGTGTCAGTGTGCTGACTTCACTATGACTTGATCCAAACTGCATGTAATTATCATGAAGTGGGCATGTCTGTAAAGGGGGGTACCCACAGAAACCATTTTCATTCACACATCTTGAGGTCAGAGGTCAAGGGACCCCCTTGAAAATGGCCATGCCAGTTTTTCCTCGACAAAATTTTGCATGTTTGGAGCATACTAACGGATTTCTGAGGTTGTCTTTCAAAACTGAGCCCGCTACAACCTCTGAAAGCTTGATTGCGTTAATGTGTTAGAGAAATTAGTACCATTAAAATTAATTTATGTTAACATGTAAACTTTGGCAAGAGATTTGGCATAAGTTTTTGGTATATGGTTGATGGTTGCTGTCTTGTAGGTTTGGGGAACTAAGCTTGAACTGTGGAATAGTTGGAACAGTTGGGTGAAAATAAATCCTAGTTGAGTCGCATATTCTTTTAAAACCTTCCCCTTGAGTCCATCTGGGACAGGAGCCTCACAGGGCGTTGACCATTTGTAACACAGGGATGACCTTTCTCTCCTGTAGGATCACAGGTCACAAGTCCAGCACAGACAGCCTCACCCTCACCACTGAAGCCATTTCTATCAAGTCTGGAATAAAATGAGTCTGGATTGTTTGAGACCGATGGGGTCGTCACACTGAGGGGCTGGTTTCTGCTTCTTGCCCATCGCTTTGCTCAGTCCAGACATTTCATGCATTGCCAGTTTAAAATCTGTCTGTGCTTTTTTGATCATGCGTCCTATCTCCTTGTTTAGTTCTTTAATTTTTTTAGAGAAGGCTTTTGTCTTCAGATTTAGGTGATGTTTCAGCTCCTTGTAAACCCATGTTAACCCAACCCCAACCTGGTCATTGACGGCACCCTTTAGCGTCTGTATAGGAAACACCGGGCTTCCAACTAACTGCAACACAAACAATAGCAAATGCATTCCAGCAGGCATCCACACTGTTGCTGGGCTTTGAATAATATGCTATAATTCTGTCTTGTGCCCTTACTGAGAGAGCTCAGTCATTGTTAAAAAGCCTTCAGCAATGCTTAGTTTTAAACGTTTGTTTGAATCAACCAAAGCTGTCATTGTTCTGGGGAGGGCAGTCTTGATTATCCATCCTGTCTGGATTAAGGTTAAGCCCCTAACTCATGTGAGATCCCTAGATAATCCTAGTCCAGTGCAAATAGAGTTCATCACTCTCTCTCTACTGCCGACTTGTTTTGCAGATCTGTCTCTTTGTGTCCATTTGTTCGTCTTATTAAAACAAATTACTTCATCCATTCTTGAGAAACATATGCCTCTATTCGTCTGTGCGTCAATCCTTTGGTGAATTTTTTTCACCTCCCTCTTTGAAACTTCATCCTCACCAGTTTTTACATCCTCTCTGCTCACACTTCTTCAGACTTCCTCTCTTGCTCCTTTAATTGTCTTCCTGTCATCCTGCTCCTTGTCGCATCTTGAATTGTCTAAATTAGCAGCATTTGGCCTCATCTTTAAATGGTGAAAGTGCAGCTACGCAGCTTCTCAGACATGTTACATCACAGACCCTGCGTGCCCACACAGGGTGCTGCTGGAAATAATGTTATATTACCAAACACCATGTATCAGAGAGTGTGCATTGATGTCCCATTTTTACCACCAAAAAAAAAAAAAAAAGGTGAATGATGTGGCCTACAATGGATGTTGTGCCTGTGAATATGTTTTATGACATATTTCATTCAGAAAACCTTGTCTGACCACACATAAAGCTGTGAAGAGGGCACGGAGCAATTTCAATCATTTTGTGACTGCAGGTGATAAGTTCATCCGTGTTGAAGGCAAATGCCACGTCTCAAAAGAGCCTTTTCTGTTGTTATCACAAATCTCCATGGCAACGTCATGTGAAGCTGAGTGCATGCAGTCAGTAGAGCTGAACAGAGTACAACAAGGGATTTTCTTCATATAGACGTGTTGAGATATTTTCCTCTGTGTTGTTTTGTTTGTTTGACCGGAGTTCACAAGCGAGTGACAGCTGCCTCTGTTGAATGAACAGCCAATAGGAACTCTGTTTCTCTGAAGTGACCTGTGATTGGCCAAAGTCTCCTGTCAGGAGCTAGATTTTCTGAAGCCTGAAAACAGAGCCATGAGGAGGTGAAGAAGTTGAGTTTTCTCTCAAAACACTTGAATTACAATATGCTGAAAGGTTATTATGGACTTTTTGCCCAATAATGCCAAAAATATGCTGCCTACTGAAGCTTGAAGCATGCAACCTACACACCAAGTTAGTCTTTAAAGGAGTTTGCTACTTCCATCTATCCATTATCTGTAGGTGCTTATCCTATGCAGGGCCGCGGGGGGCTGGAGCTAATCCCAGCTGACACTGGGCGAAGGTAGTGTACACTCTGGACAGGTAGCCAGACAAGAAGGGACAGACAACCATTCATACCTAGGTGCAATTAAAGTCTTAGTTATTAACCTAACATTAGGCTGTGGGAGGAAGCCAGAGAACCAGGAGAAAACCCACGCTAACATGGGGAGAACATGCAAATTCCCCACAGAAGTGCCAGGATTAAACCTGCGACCCTCTGGCTGTGAGGCGGCAGTGCTAACCACTGCTGCAGTTTGCTATTTGTATAACACATTTTAAATAAAAAAAAAAAAACATGCTAAAAATACATGATTTCCTGATGCTTTGGCCCGGTGGGGAGTCAATTTAATGCCAGCGGGATGCTGGGCTTGCAATACACTGGCGGCAACCCTGCAGTTCAGCGTACACACATTCCCACCATCACAGTTGCTCCCTGAAATAGCTAGTGATGTGTACGCTGATCATCATCAGTTACAGCGGTGTCCTGACAGTTTGGGGTTCTGCATTGACACAATTAAGGTGGAACTGCCCGTCCTTCAGTAGCAGCATATGAAATAATTTGTAGAGCTGACCAGAACTGTAGAGTTGAGTGATAATACATCTCATTACACCTAGTCATTTGATCCATTGTTAATATGAGAATATTGATTACAGTAGTTTCAAGTCACAGTGTCTATTGGCATTGCATCATATTATAAAAGTGTTCTTAGGTATTTAAGATTTGCTGCCCACTCCGTGTATCTATTTCTTCTCTCTTCATTTTATGTTTGTCTTTCTTAATGGTGCTCTCTGAAGTTTAGGAACAGGTGCTAATGTTTAAATGCAAGTGCATGAACCTGTACACACTGACCCATACACAAAGACAAAATACAAACAAGCAGTATCTGCGCTGAGGCCCCATAGTGAGCCCCCCCCCAGCCCCCATAGTCGATTAATGTCATTATACAAGTTTTATAATGTCAGTGGGGCGTGTGCCAGTGCCTTCTGGCATTTACATATGAGAATATAAACATGAAATTAAATGTAAATCAACTTGGCGGGAATGCAAGCTACTCCCTGGGATGCAGTGGGCGATTAAATTCATACACTCACAGAAAGAAGACAGGCAGAAATGGAAATGACCCACTTCTACTACAGGTCAGGAGGCCAAGACATCAACCCACACATCCGCCCGAGAGCATGCGCTAATACACACATGCATATGTGCACATCCATTCGAGCAAAAGCCTTTATTTCACGCACAAGGCTTGTGGCTAGTCATTAATGTGCCACACAGACAGAGCAGTTGATATGTACGGCAGCCTATGCTCAGTATTTCTGTGTAACGTGACTGTAATAAGGACATTTATATCTAGAATGATGTCACAGTGTGTGCATACTGTGTGTGCGCTCTGCTTCTTCTAACTGGGGTCTGAAGCTCCCTCTTACACATTATCTGTAAATTTACATGTGCAAGAGTTTCTGTACGATGGACTGCTGGTTGTGATGTATGATCTTTATGTTGCAAAAGACAACAGGGGTCTGTGAAATAATTTACTATATATTATGTATCATTAAAAAATGCATATCTACAGATGTGGGCCATTTGCGCCAATGAAAGAAGCATATCGTGTCCGTCAATACCACCCATTTCGACTTTGGGCCAATAGAAGCTCTGATATGATTGTGACACGTCACGTCAAGCTGTCATATATCAGTCGCCTCACTCAGGATGCAACAAAACGTTCCTGCTGCTCCTTAGCGGAGCTTGTTAGCCAGCTAGCTAGTTGGCGAGCATGGAGAAATATTTGAGTCAGTCCCTATCATCTGGTCCAAATTAGCTAAATTGAGAAAATATGATGACAGTTATATCAAGCAACAGCAGCGGGATACTAAAATTCAACATGTCTTCAGGTGCCAGCGAATGAAGCCATGAAGTGAGCTAAAGCAACATCTGGAGACAAAGCATCCAGAATATCATGGCAAAACAAAGTGGTGTTAACATGATTCAAATTCAAATGGTTTCTGTTTATCACCATCAGATAGGTCTGAAGTATTTAGGTTGAAAGGTTTTAGGATAGAAATAGTTTCAATGGCATCTAAGAGTACAAACGCCAGTAAGCATTATGCTTAATTGATGCTCCGATTATGAGGGGTTCCTCTGAACATTTTCTCCCCTAATGGCCCCAATAAGTCTGAAAACCCCTGTCGTATACTTGTAAAGTCTGTGCTAGAAGTTCTGTCCTGAAATACAAAGTAATACTGTTTGGGCCTTTTGATTATCATTGTTGGAATGGATATTAAGGCTCGTGCCACATTCTTGTCATATCACTTTCCAATTTCTAAATAGCGTTCATTTGATAATTAAAACTGGTGAACTTTGTTATATCCAACTTGGCACTTAATAACAGAAGTGCCCGAAATGCAAACAGATGTGTTTAGCTCCAGCCAGCCACATGGAAATTAAACTCAACTTTTTTTTTTTTTTTTTTTTTGCTTTGCTTAATTGTCTCATTAGAAACCTACGGCATGAGTCATAAATTGAGATGTGTGGCGGGTAAAAGGAATGGCCTGGGTAAAGTCGGATTGTTGTTTTTTTTTTTTTCTTTTTTTACTTTGCAATTTGACATATTCTGGTCTTCTACATAGGATAGTAGTGAATAACTGATTTTGCACCCAGTGGATATAGCAGCATGGCTCCATAGATGGCAATGTCAGTCTGTCGATCGGTCGGTTGGTTGTTCGGTCCACCTCTTTGGTTCAGACTGAAATAGCTCAACAGCTATTGGATAGACTATTAGGATCGCACAGACATCCATCATAATGATTTTGGTGATCTCCTGATTTTTGCTCTCGTGCCACCATGAGGCTGACACATTTGGCTTTTGGTGACATATCTCACATTCGGTAACAAAATCTATAACGCCAAGAAGATGAACCCTGTTCACTTTTTCCACTGGCAGGTCAAGATTTTCACCTATCCTGTGAAATATCTTGATATCTACTAAATGGATTGGCACAAAAATATATACAGACATTCGTGGTTCCCAAACAAAGTATTCTAATATCATTGGTGATCCCTTGACATTTCCTGTAGTACCAGGTTAGCATGTCTGGTTTTGAGGAAACTGTTTTTTCTACAGACGTTCATGTCCACCATAGGATGATTTGTAATAAAGTTGGTGATCCTCTGACTTTTCCTCTAGCTCCAATATCGGGTTAGAACTTAAATTAGTCCAGTACGCTGGTTTTTGACCAAATACTTGCTAATCTGATGATATTCCCATCAGCCTCAGTTGTTCATTGTGTTTGGTGCTATTTAGCAAAAGTTAGCATGATAACATGCTAAACTAAGATGTAAACATGGCAAAGGTTATACCTGCTAAACATCAGTAAATGGACTTGCATTAATATAGCACTTTTCTAGTCATCTGACCACTCAAAGTGCTTCACACCACGTCACATTCACCTAATCACACACACATTCATACACTGATGGCAGAGGCTGCTAAGGTGCCAACTTTGCCCATCAGGATCTAATCTAAATACTCATTCATTTCATTCACCTGGCTATGCCTTCGGGAGCAATTTGGCGTTAAGTGTCTGGCCCAAGGACACATCGACACGTGACCGGAGCAGCCGGGGATTGAATCACCAACCTTACGACTGGTGGACGACTTGCTGTACCCTCTGAGCCACAGCCGACTCGTAACATTGTCATTGTGAGCATTGTAGCATTTAGTTCAAAGCACCATGGTGTGTCCGAGTACAGCATCACTGAACTGCTAGCATAGCTCTAGAATCCTAAGGCCTTTACACATTGGCATTTTTTTGTGTGATTAATTTACAAGTGTGTTTGAACTGATGATTTTGTTATGAATACTGCACACAGAGTGTGAATATTAAGTGGCGAATGAGGTGTATTTTCTGTGCTTATGCACCACGAATAAAGGCATCAGCCATTCACATTGTGCGGAATGGGTTGATTGTGCCTATATTTATTAAACAACAATACGGAGGCTCCATAGTCCGAACCAAGACGTTTTTTTTCAGATTTGTATTATTCCTGTCAGTGTTGACAAAGGCTATGCATACCAGATCCACTCCTTCCGTTCTTACCTTTCACAATAAAAGCCCTAGACATATAATATTTGCAGGCCAGTATTTTGCATTTCTGTATCATTTATTTGTCACGGCCCTGGTGTGTAAAGGCCTATTGCCATGTTTTTATCCAGGTGGGTTTCATTGCTTTCACACAGTTGAACAAAATCCTCTGAAGCCACTCTGGACTGATTTCACCAATCAGCTGTTTGTGTTGATTAAAAAACCAAATGGTCCCAGCCAGTTATCCTGTAACACGAAAGTTACACCTGAGTGTCAACGTGTCCAGTATTCCTAGCTCATTCAATCAGCACCGCCCTGTGTAGGCATGAGTTTAGATTAAAAATGACCCCCAGGTTATCAGTACAGGTAAGAGATGTGTGTGTTCTCATAATAGATGCCAGTTAGGGTCAACACAGATCAACATACACACACATACACACCAAATTATGTAACCTGTTAACACGGCAAAACCTCACAAGGTTTGTCCTTGTGCCTGCAGTTTGTTCTGAACCTCCGTAACTGCACAGCTTCTTTTTCATCTCTTTGTGATTCAATTTGTCTGTGTAAAGAATGTTTTTGTAGTTGCTCGTGGCGTAGGCAGCCGCTCTCCTTGAAGCCACATCTCTGAAAGAAATCAGTATGTCGTAATTATTGCCGCAAATGCAGAAAGCAAACTAACGTGGACCGAATAACAAAGCTAGAAAAACGCAAAATGCAATCAATAATTTTTGATGATTGGATGCACCTGTGATACCCTCCGAACATCTTTCTGCGGTAGTTTTCTTTCCCTCTTTTCTTGTCTCGTTCTAACGTCACTCATAAAGCTCCTAAGCATGCTGCGGTTCATCAAAAGATTTGTTATATGTATTATCTTTGTATTCATAGCAGTGAATGATGAGTCCTTCGCTCTCCCTTCTCTCTCTCTGTTTGTCCGCAGCACAAAGACCCCTAAGCAGGCTGTATTTGCAGGTAGCATGCAGCTATTGGCTGGCATCAAGCTGTGCACAGGCAGAGTTCTCACCAACCACCCGCATTATGAAGATAAAGACCTGCGGGAGAGGACCAAACAGGTACTATAGGCTGTACTATACTGCCAGACACACACAGGGGGGCAGCAAGATAACACAAACACAATAAATGGAAAATCTCAACTTTGAAGTAAATAGATGGTAATTACAGTGTCAGCTATACAACTGAGTCATGTTGATTAGAATGCCAATTCATGCATGTATTATTAGCTTTAAGAGAGCTAATAGTCATAACTTCAGTATGTTTGTGTGTGTGTTTCATCTTCTAAGACTGCAGTGTTTTTCAAAGTGGTCTGACAATCAAGCCATTGTTCAGCCATAAGCGTTCAAACAAAAGGTGAGATGGAAGTTGTCAAATTTGGGCAAAATGTGTATCTATCTGATTCTATATGCTGTAATTTGCATTTGGTGATATAAGTTTTATGTAGGATTTTATGCAGAATTAATTTATTAAGGAATTTGATGCCACATTAATGACTACAACAATAAAAGCAGAAACTTCTTTCTAGCTCCACATTGAGTCAAATGAAGTAAATAAGCTGATTCTGGCATTGACAAATTGATTTCAAAATTGTTTTTAAAAAACTGTGATCCATAGGTGAATCACCAATAATTCGCAGATTTTTCAGTTACCTGTGCATCCAAACATATGGGGTATGTGGTTGCATTTCTCTGTTGCAGATGGGTGGAGAGAGAGGAAGATCTATGTTTAGATTGTTGCAGGGTACTCAATTTAATCTTGGTGTTTTCAATAGAAATCTGTGAAAACTGTGTAGTTGATTGAACCACTGTGCTGGTGGGGAAACTGGGGTCATGTCAAACACGGCAGGTAAAGGATATTTTGCAAAATTTTCATCTTGACAGTTGAGATGTGGCCAGCGTGGAACAAAAGTGGTAATCTAGTTATTATCTAAGCAGGAGATAATGACATTTCATCACAAATTGACCAGAAATACAGGTTTATGTTCACTTCCTTGCCTTTAACTGAGGAATCTGTGGTTGAAATTAGAGGTGGGATATTATGTTAATGTCTTTGGTTTCCAAACTTCACATAACCTCATTGACTAGCGGCTCTGCACAATATGCGAACTATCCAAGAGAGTGAGGTAGCCAACTAAATGGCTATGCTGATTGGATCAGTTACCTCTCGTGGCTCGACCTTGGGTAAAGTATTGTAAACAATGCAACATGAGTAGTTACCGTCATGGCGGGTGAGAAGTTTGTGCCTCAGCGTCAGTGGAATGGGAAGAGAGTGGTCCAGGTTGAGAAACGAGTCAGCACTTTAGCATTTCCGGTTCCCTCATCTGGAAGTCAGTGAGTTTTCTTTAACGTTTTTTTGGTTACACACCTGATATAAGGTCTGTGGTTAACACAAGCTTAAACGATTTTAACATTTTATATGCTGTCTGGGGGTTACTGTGCACTGTTCTGTGTGCCGTGCTATTCCTTGTATAAACTCAATAAAAAGTCTAAAAAAAGATAAGATAATCTTTTATTAGTCCACAGCGAGTAAAATTGGCAGTGTTACAGCAGCAAAGGGGACAGTGCAACAGTAAGAGGCATCAGTAAAAAGCAGAACAAGATATAAATGAGTAAGGAAACAGTAAAGATATAATAAGTAACCAGCCAAAATATAAAATGAAATAGCAGACAGACCAAATAGGAGAGAATGGTAGATTTTTTTTTCTGGCTCATTTTGATCACCAAAATGAGTGGTATATCTATCTTTTGGCCGCAATCCTGTGTGTTCAAGCATTCATTGGACGAGTCTCCCAGCTGACGATAGATGTGTGATGGCTCTGACTGCCAAAGTTGCCTCAATTTGCACTTATTTTCCTCCAGATCCTCTCCTTTTTGCTCCTCTCTCTATATTCATGGCATCAGCGAAGCCCTGTAAAAAAACAGAAATTGAAAAAGTTGAAACATTTTCAGCTCAAGCAGATGTACTCGTCTCCACCTTAATGTGAGGTGCACAGAGTGAATTTTCTTGTTTGTCTCCGTTCTTGTATTTCTATTGACTTTGTTGCAGCTACTATAAGCTGCATCTAAATATCGCTTTTGCTGCAAAATGCAGTTGAACAGCAGCACTCAACACTTTTATTTTCCTTTTTTTTTAAGTTGCCAGCTAAGGTGCTAACAGTATAATTCATCCAACAACTGAACATTTTCATTTTTCAGTTTAGTTAAACAAGCAGATTTATTAATTCATGTGTTTATAATTCACATTTTGCTATTAGTTCTTGTTAAAACAATAAAAAATTACAGTGAAACTGAAAACTGAAAAGTAACTTACTATAAGTTAACTCATGATCTGACTAATTACACTCAGGATACCAAATTAAAGCCCTTCTAACATGGTAACTATTCATAGTTTTCAGTCAAGTGACTCCATGGAAGTACTGCACAAGTCTGTCAGATTTTCATCTTTTACCGCCCACAAGTGTTTAGATCACCTCTCAGAAGAGGAAAAACAAAGCTATATGAACAATATCAAAGAAACAGCACGTAGAGTGAAAATGTTTCCACATCTAACTTGGTGAATTAATGGTTTATTTAAACCAAATCAGAGGTGGTGATTGTTGGAAAGACCAACCAAGATGGTTCTGATCGGTTTTATTGTGTTTCTGTTGAGTTTTAATGAAGTGTGTTTTGCAATGATCGAGGAAAAATGACTGTTTCTGTCAATGGAGTCTGGTGGCTTTGATGAGAGCATATGATGGCTGTTTCTTTTCACATCTAACTTGGTGAATGAAGGGTTTATTTCAACCAAACCAGAGGTGGTGATTGTTGGAAAGACTAACCAAGATAGTTCTGATAAGTTTTATTTTGTTTCTGTTGAGTTTGAATGAAACATGTTTTACGATGATTTGGTGAGGTAAAATTACTGTTTCTGTCAATGGAGTCTGGTGGCTTTGAGGAGAGCGTATTAATTGTGTGTTAATAAATTATAACAATTGCCTAAATCACAAGTAAAACACTTTGGTCAGTGGCTGAAAAAGCTTGTTTTTCACTTTCCTGATCGGACAACTACACAGAGTTTACTTGCCCCGGCCAAGTGGGCAGACGTTAATGTCGAGCCCTGAAACTTTTTATTCATTGTCAGGTTAACGATTCCTGCAGTTTAAATGACCCACCATTGACAGTCTGGGTTTCTGTGGAGAAGGAGCGATTGGTGCGATGTGACTTGTATGGCAAGTTTAGGAGAAGGATACTCTCCGGGGATGGCGGCATGTCTAACTGCACAAACCCACAGGAGGAGGTCTCTGGGATCCTGTAGAAACACAGTCCCCTGTCTCCTTTTCTGTTCTGCATCCGATTGAGCAACTATCTGGCATTTTGGCTAACAGTGTGGTAAAAGCTGAGCTGTCTTTGGCGGGCAGTTCAAGGCAGCTTTGTTTTGCTCTCCTCTCTCATACACAGAGAAATCTATTGTGCAACTGCAGCTGAAGCCACGTTACCTCACCCATTCATCTCATTCAGCTCTGTGTTTTGCATGAAAGACAAGGAGCTTATCCAGGGTCAGGCCAGTGACCTGCAGAGATTGTGTGAATGAATATGGGATCAGAAGATGATCCCAGTACAATGTGCATCCATTAAGTCGGACCGAAACGTCGGGAAAATGGAGACTGAAAATGCTGCGCTCCTGTAAAGCACAGATGAGTGCTGGTGCTCGAACTTGAGTGCATCTTAGTAATATATTTGAGAAATGCTATAGAAGAGCATTGTGTACAGTGTCCTATTAATGTGGATGCAAAGGGTTTTCACTGTCATGGTGAAAAACATTTTTCAAACCAAACCGTGAAAGTGAAATGTTGCAGTGTGATTCTGAGTATTTTACAAATTAAATTATTTATTTAAATAGCATAAAAATTTTTTTTTTTTTTTTAATTTATTTATTGCTGTGAATTGTGCATCATGTCTTCATTCATAGGATTTTTCTTCCCTTTGACCATCATATGTCTGTTTGACATGTCCAGCCAAGAGACTTATACCATGGTCTGGGTGAGTACTTTATTCTGGAGGCTAAATAACATGATGGAAAAAATACTGCAACTTGCTCATGTACGCGTTTATTGGGAGGGCGTGCCGGGAAACCACAAGGTGGCAGCGTCATCACGGTAAACAGTAACAATAGCAGTTATAAGGCAGGGAAACTGTGTCATGCATACTGTAGTTTCCACAGAAACAACACCAGTAAGGCATCTCAGACTATTCCCATCCGCGCTCTACTTGGTCAACAAAACACTTGTACTGTATGTATGGAATTAGCTATAGCTAACATTATTTTACTGTCTAACTAGCTAGCTACCAATATGCCATGCTTGACGTTAGCATGGTCGCTAGCCACGGGATAACCGTCACAACATGCCCTAAAATCCTGTCATGGATCTCTCCGCTCCAGAGTTGCTCCGGACAGCACTTGCATGACTACTACTACTACTTACTTACTACTTAACTACTGGAAAACGAAAGAAGTTAGAAAGGTATGACACAATTTCTTTGTCTTATAACTGTTTATTGTTAACATAAAATAGATTCAGAAAGTGACAGCGTGTTTATTTAAATTTCAAGTGGTGTTGAGATTCTGCATTCAAATCGTCACTGGCAGGCAGTTGCTGTTTCCCTTGTAATATGCGCGTACATGTTGTGAACTGCACAGTGGAGTAGCGGTTGGCACTGTCGCCTCAAAGAAAGAGGGTCGCAGGTTTGAATCTGGCTTCTGTGTGGAGTGGGCGTGTTTTCTCCGGGTTCTCTGGCTTCTTCCCACAGTCCAAAGACATGCAGGTTAATTGATGACTCCCATAGGTGTGAATGTGAGTGTGAATGGTTGTCTGTCTCTATGTGCGATGGACTGGCGACCTGTCCAGGGTGAACCCCGCCTTCGCCCAATGCCAGCAGGGATCGGCTCCAGCCCTCCCGTGACCCCTAACAGGATAAGCGGTTGCAGATGGATTGATGATTATGTTTCAGTATTTTTTTATATCATGTTATACGTCATTCCCCTTTAATTCCTGATAATGGTCACAAAATGATCCAGGCTAGAACATGCCACGACCACACACGTTTGATGAAAAATATTGTTTCAACTTAGCTTTGCTGTTTCTGTTTCTGCTCCTGCGTTCTATGCGTGTGTCTTCACAATGAGCAGGAAGCAATGTGTGGGTCATCTCTTGGGTAGCTGAGCCCATGTTTTGCCTCCCAGCGGGAAGTCAGCCGAGCCAGGCCGCTGGCAAGGCCTGAGCTTAGTGTGGAGCTCATTAATGATCCACGACACTGGCGCAGACCTTCTGGCCTCTGCGTTTGTGTATGTGCATGTGTGTATGTGTGGTACTGAGGAGGAAAACTGTGTAAATGCATTTTCAAACATTTGTAAGAACCTTAATGATGTCTCCAGTTCTTTTCTTGGCTTAATTTGTATGTCACTACAAAACAATTCATTAGTGGACAAAGAACACAGATATTCTTGTTACCTACTGTGTGTTTTTTCTCCTTTCTGAATGAATTCACATACCCAGCAGGCATGCATTCTAAATTGGCAAGCAGCCGTGGAAAAGGTTTATTTTTTAGAGTGTGTTGTACTACAAATACATGTATTACATGTACAGAGTTTCCCAGACAGAAAAGGTGGGGTGTGGTTTGACAACGTAGTATACTTCTGGGGTTTTAAGGTTACATTGATGTTATTTAATGTTTTGGCACTTTGTCAACAAATTCCAGGAAAGGACCAAAACTAACATGTTAGTCAGTCTGTCAAGACTTTATAACTTCCCTATCTTATCTGTGCCTTTCAGCTCCAAATCTTGTAAAAATGGGTCATTAATAGTAATATTCAAAAACGTGACTTCCTAGAACAGCTGGCCTCAGACAGGATGAAGAGGTGCATTTGCCGGGGACTATTTTCAGCAGGGGCTTAATACACATTTGGTGGTCTTGTTTGGCGGTTTTCAACCAGGGAAGTGACGTTTCTGATCATAGGTTTCACTTTCTCCACGGTTACCACCTCAAATGTAGCTGAACATGTCTGGTCTTAATCATCTATATCAACCAAAGTCTGGTCCAACCAAAAATGGAGCTCTATGGCGCAGAAGGTGAAGATATATTGGGATTTGAACAATATATTTGTGTGGCAATTGTGCGATTGTTAGCTGAAAGTAGTTTATATGCCATGCACTGTATTTGTTTGTTTCTTTGTGGGATTTATGAGAGCACAATACACTAATCAGCCATAACATAGTGACCACTGAAAGGTGAAGTGAATAACAGTAATTATCTCGTTACAATGGCACCTGGCAGTGGGTGGGATACGGTATATTAGGCAGCAAGTGAACATTTTGTCCTTGAAGTTGATGTGTTGGAAGCAGAAAAAATGGGCAAGCGTAAGGATGTGAAGGACTTTGACAAGGGCCACATTGTGATGGATGGACGACTGGGTCAGAGCATCTCCAAAAGTGCAGCTCTTGTGGGATGTTCCTGGTCTGCAGTGGTCACGACCTACCAAAAGTGGTCCAAGGAAGGGAAATTGGTGAACCGGCAAGAGGTTCATGGGTGACCAAGGCTCATTGGTGCATGTTGGGAAGCGAGGACTGTTGCCCATGTTGTCCGATCCAGTAGAAGAGCTACTGTACCTCAAACTGCTGAAAAAGTGAATGCTTGTTCAGGTAGAAAGGTGTCAGAGCACCCTGCACTATATAGGAAATACGGAGTGATTTCAATCACAGCCACTGTCTTCGCTTAGTATAGAAACTTGCATGTTGGTTTGTCCCTTCCAGCCCTCATTTAAACTCCACCACTGGGCTGAGTTTTGTCCCTGATAAACGATTCATTTCTTACAGTACTTTGAGTTCATCTCTTTAAATCTGTTGTTGTGGGGAAACTGGTCAAAAGTTTTATTTCATCTCAATAAAAGAAAAGCCATAACATATTTCAGAACGTAGACATCTGTTGTGTTTTAACACTTGTTTTTGTTCTCCCTCCGATTTTAGTTTTCATTCCCATTTCTTTTCAGTAAATATGTTATAATTGAACCAACTTTTATCAGAACTGTAAAACAGAAAATAAATGTGTCTGGGAATTGAGTTTTCTCCTTCCAACAATATTGGTGTTAAATTATAACGCGAGATGATCTTTGTGGGGGGAGGGGGCCAATCAAAAATAAATCCTAAATAAATCCATTATGTGCCTGCAGGTGTATCAGGTGTACGCTCGCCAGTCCCCGGAGGAAGTCTATGAGATCCTGAGGGCCATCGGGGCCGACTATGTGGTGCTAGAAAACAGCATCTGTTACGAGCGGAGGCACAGGCGAGGCTGCAGACTGCGGGACCTGCTCGACCTGGCGAACGGACATGTGGGTGGTATTTATTTAACGTGACTCACTGTGTGTGTGTGTGTGTGTGTGTGTGTGTGTGTGTGTGTGTGTGTGTGTGTGTGTGTGCGTGTGCGTGTGCGTGTGGCCAGCGTCTGTGACTGGGTGAAAGCTCTCAGCCTCCACAGAGATCAATAGTCTCACTTTCCATCTGCGTGTCACTGTCTCTCACTCTCCACTCTCTTGCTGTCGCTCTCTCTTTCATTCCCCCGAACCACCCACTCCCCCCTCCCCAACCTTATTTTGATGTTGGATGCGGCGTGCTGGCTATTTGGATTACCAGAGGCGAGACAAGCGTCCGTCTGGCTGGGTGGCTCAGTGTGGTGTGTAAGACACATGAAACACCGAATCGGTGTGTGTCTGTGTTTGTGGCGACGTAAATGTCACACGGCATACACAACATCTGACATCTAGACAGCTTTATTGAAAGAATGCTGTGTTTACATCGGTCTGTCCTTTTCTTTCTCTCTTCCTTTGTTTTCTCTTTCTTACTTTTTTGTCCATTTTCTTTTTCTTATTATTGTGTTTTTTCCTATTTTCTCCTTCAATTCCAGCTATTTTAGGGCTGTCAAATGTAACAATAATAATAACGCGGTAATTTGTTGTAACGCCACCGATTTCTTTAACACAAACTTGCGATTTTTAGGTTGTATGGGAGTGAAGATACTGGTTTCATAATTAAAAATTCAAATTAGAAAACATAATGAGTCCATTGGTACCATGTCATGCTGCCATGAAGGAGGCTAAATAACAAGCTCTAAACTTTGGCGTCATGTCTATGTCATATCATAGTCCAGTACCCACGAGTCTCCTCTTTATAGACATGCCCACTTTATGATAATCACATGCAGTATTGGGGCTCCAGTTTGTCATGTAATGATTTGAGCATTTTTTTCTAGCTAAATGCAGTACCTGTGAGGGTTTCTGGACAATGTTTGCCTTTGTTTTGTGTTCTTAATTGATTTCCAATAATAAGTATATGCATACATTTGCATAAAGAAAGCATATTTGTCCACACCAATATTGATAACAGAGTTCAATACTTGACAAATCTCCCTTTTTGAACAGATAGAAAATGCATAACTTATCATTAATTAATTAATGAATTATGGACAATCATGCAGTTAAATACAATGAATAGCAATTAAATATTTTTCATCGATTGACAGCCTTAATGTATTTCTCTCTGGTGAATCAGGTCTTTCATTCAGAAACATTGTAGTATCGATTATTAACTATTTGCAAAGTCTTATTTACCTGGTATTAATGTGGAGAATAGCAAATATAGGCAGATCCAATAATAACAAATCAATATTAGGACTGTGTACATCTTATCTCCCTGACTGCACACGAAAATACAACAAAATGTGGTCCCATCTGATTTACATCAATAAATATAAAACAAAAAATAAACCAAAAAAAAAAAAAAAGCATGCGTTTACTTTAAAGGCTGAATGGCGTTTTTTGATCACAGCATTCAAAGTTGGCTCCTCTGGCCTCGCCTTTTATTATTTGATCAAAATGAATATGTGCGGTATAAAAACATCTGGTCACAGCAGACGCTATTTAGTAACACAGTAGTTACTGTATGAAGCAGTCACGCACACTGATGGGGTTTTTTGATCAGGTAGATATTTTTTTCTCTACAACAGTTCTGGCACTTTTATTTCAAATATTCACTTTGAAAACCTTCTGAAGAAGTTGTCAATAGCGCTGTTCTTTGAAATCCTCTCATGACTTTTGAACTCATGTATAGAAATCTACTAGTAGCTGGTAACGGCTTGGCACTTTAGTTGTTCGAGTTTTTCTAAACAGAACAGGAGTTGCCGCAGCAATTTGCTCCCCTACACCTAATTATGTGAAGCCTAAAGTGTGTAAAATTAGGGAATCTATTGGCAGAAATGGAATATAATAAAGTATGTTTTCTTTAGTGTAAAATCACCTGACAATAACAGTGCTGTTTTCGTTACCCTAACATGAGCCCATCATGAAAAGAGAGCAGGTCCTATTCACAGAGTCCGCCATGTTGGCTGCCATGTTTGTACAGGAGCCCAGAATGGACAAACCAAACTAAACTTTTCCTATTTGGGCCGGAGTCAAAAACGTTACTCGCCACTCCTTCACCACTCATTTCCCATGTACACAAACAATCTGGAGTGCTGGTTCTGCTCCAAATGACTCGAGTCCAATGGCTCCATTCAGGTTTTTGTGTCGGCCACCGTAGCTTTCCACAGGAGAGGCTTCAGTTGGTTGCAGTCTCCTCAACTCACCGCTAGATACCACCAGATCCTACACACTGGATCTTTAACCCACATTTCAAATAAATGTGTTTGGAATACATTTAAATTTAATGCAAAATTGCGGTGCAATGCAGATTTTATGCAAAACGAGCTTTGATATCAGAATTATTTTGGTAGCGGCAGATGTCCAAATTCAGTTGATCAGAACTGAAAAAAGTGAATCGGTGCATCTCTGTTTCTGTCATTCTTGTTGCTGTTGATGACACCATGCTCATTCTCTGTACCATCAGATCATGGATGGACCAGGAGAGAATGACCCAGACCTCATCCCCGCCTCCCACCCTCGATTTTGCGAGGCCATCAAGACAGACACGGCGGCTTACACCGCTCTGTTCACCAGAACATTCCAGAACAAAACCTTCCATGTGTACCGGGTCAAGAAGAAACGCAAGAAAAGCACCAAGAGCTCATCAGAGCCCAGCGCGACTCAGTAGCAGGATCAGGGTTTGCTAGAAAAACCCCCATCAGAGGCCAGAGGGGAAAGAGACGGAGGAGAAAAGAGATAAAAGCACTGAATCCTCGCTGTTCCTCTGTCTCCTCTCTGCACTGTGCCCAGCTGTGATCATGCCCATTATTTTTTGAACACATGGCTCTGTGAACTGTGGTGTTAGAGCAGTGTGCCAGTTCAAGCTTGGGGCTGCATTGTTTTAGTTAGTGGAGTGTGGAAGCACCTATAGGAGCGCTGCTTTGGGCTGTTCTGTCTCCAACCGCCCACCCCGCCCTTCGCCCAGCTCTCACTGGTGCAGATGAACAAACACAGAAACAGCTATTAAGCCTGTAAGCAAGCTCCGGAACACCACGAGCAACTACTAATCATTTACTTTCATTTGAAGTAGACATGTCTGCACAGCTTCATGAAATGAATAAATTACTATTCATTGCTACTAAATTATTGTTTTCTCTCATGCAGAGTATCTAGACAACAACATCAAATCTACTTATCAAATCAGGAAAAATCCTTCATCAAATCTAATATTTTATAAAATTCATAAATAGCCTGATAAAGTTAAGCGTTAAAGAGGACCTATTATGCTTTTGTGCTTTTCCCCTTCCTTTAGTGTGTTATAAAGTTTTTTTGTGCATGTAAAGTGTCTGCAAAGTGACAAAGCCAAAGGGAGTTACTCTCTCGACAGAAACACTGCTCCTGAAACTTCTTGCTTCAAGTCCTGCCTTTCCTTCTGTACCGTGTAGTAACGTAAAGTAACATATTTGCGTAATACCTGTCTAGCGGCTAGTTTGGCAAGCAAAGCTAGTTGAAGCGTAGCTGGAGCGGAGGCCGAAGAGCAGTTGACCAATCACAACAGTGGGCCAGCTGACCAATCAGAGCAGACTGGGCTTTTTGGGAGGGCAGGAGCTCAGAGGTTGAAAAGAGGTACTGCAGCACAGCTGATAGGAGAAAAATATAGCATTTTTTAAACATTGAAGCATGTAAATATGTTCTAATATGCACCTGAAAATAAACATAATATGTCCTCTTTAAAACGCCATTGAAATACTCACTACATTGTAATAAACAAGCATTTCTAGATATACAGTACATTACATATTTGCTATTTTGCTCTTCTTTGCCAATAAAAATGGGAAGAAAATAAAAGATTTGTTGAGGTTAACAAATCTGGAAATTTCTTTTATGAACATAATACATTTTTGGTAAGTGCAAGTTGCCAATGCAGTTCTGACTTATGTCAGTAGTAAAGTCTAGAAATTGCAGACATTAGGGATCAAATAAGCTATCAAACTTTGATACACACTGTGCACTTCCAGTTTTTGAATGTGCTATATTTGAACAGTGTTGATTAAAACTAAGGCAGTGGGCTCGTTGTAAAAAACATAAAACATTGGAAAATAAAAATGTGGAAGAATGCTAGTGAATTAAGAAATGTTCAGATTTTTTATTCTAATTTTTATTTTTATTTTTTGAATGATGTAATTGTAATTGGAAATGTTTATTCTAAATGGGCTAAAAACAATTTCTTACTTTGACAAAACAGCTCCAACTTGTGTGCAGTTAATTAGCTTTTTTCAGTAGTTTTCAACTGCATTAGTGGACGGCTCAGTTGTCATAGAAATGGAGCTGTTTGTATAAATTGGGTCAGTAGCTGTTAAAGTCTGGTCACGCCAGAAAGTAGCAAAGCAATTTAATCTGCGCATCTTTGGGAAATATTTGGTTGGAGATGCTTGGTGCTCTAGCAACTACTTGAAGGGCTATAACTACTGTAGCTGGCAAGCTAACCACCAACGTGCTAGCCAGCCGAGACATGCTAGCCATAGTCGGTCGTAGGGATTCTTTCTAGTTTCTGTCTGTGCTGTGGCATTTTCTCTGCATGGTAAATAATTTCATTCAATAGAGTTTTATGGAGAGGGAAAAAAAAGCAAGGAAATATGCTTGGTGGCTAACAAGACAATTTCACGTTGTTTATTCAAAAGATGTATTTGCACCACTAACTCCTGTCTCATAATTGTCTGCGAACTCTTCTTTTGTGTGCAAGTTTCTACTTTGACAGAGCATTTAAATAGTGGAACGATGCTACAGCTAATAAGCTGCAACAGCACCCTCCATTTTGTCTCTTAGTCAGTAAAAAGGCGCAAATTTGTGGCTCACAGTTCACCAGAGTTGAAGCAGAACAGTCCAAAGATCATGGCGTTTCCTTTAAAATGATACGATTAGTTACGTCCAAAATGTCCGCAGTGGCCGGGCCTTTGTGATTTCATCCACAGCACTTTTAGGACTTCCTGTTTGTTGTGTTCATTTGAAAGTTAAGCATCAATTTTTGCCCTTGTCCTTGGAAATAGTTGCCATCTCAACTCAAGGTACCCTGAACCTGGTTTGTTTCACAGAACCATCTGAGAAGCTGTCATTGGAAACTGTTTGGAAAAGAGCGGGCGCGTTGAAAAAATACTTGCTAGGTGATTAGATGAATCATCTGTCAGTCAAACAACAGCGATACTAACTGAAGGCAAAAACACCGCGGTTTGCACTTTCAGTGCTGTACTTTGCTCCTCTTTAAATGAAGAAATACTGTCCAGTTCTGATGTAACTGAATATTGCAGCATTTACTGTAAGCTAACCTCTTCGTTCGTTGTTGAGAGCAGTCGCTCTGTCGTCACATGACCTCGTGACATAGCAAGAATCGGCTGCCTTGCAGGTTCAATCCCAGATTCACGAACTAGCTTTGTGCAGAGGTTTGTTTCATATCATAGCATCTTCTAAAGAAAGAAGTGAGCAAACTCCAACCGATGAAAATAGAAACTTGAGTTGCAACTGTGTTGTTAAACGACTATTTCTATGGTCAGAAATAAACCACATCTTACACACTGCCCCTTTAAAGCACATTACTTGATAAAAACTGTGTCCTGTGTGTACTTTAGGTTTATTTCCTATTTCTATTTTCAGGGGTTTTACTCAGCCGTAGTATCTGTGAGGCATAAAAAACACACTGCCCATTGGCACTTTTTGGCCCGTTTGGCTCCGCAGCGATTGATGCCATCAGTTACCCCTGAACAGAAACCGGAAATAATTTTGTTTGTTCCAGTACCCACCCAGGTGGGTAAGTGTGTCCCACTGGAGCTTGAATATATTTTTGCTGTAAAACTGAGGTCAAAGCTGGTAACAAGTGATATTTGTGACATTGTTTTTGTTGTTGTGGTTGCTGTCGGCTCTGTGATTCTCATCAGCAGCAGCCTCAACCTTTTCACTCCCTCTTCTGAATCACACACACACAGCTGCAAACACACATGAATAATGTAAGTAGCAAGGAAATTGCAGCAGGCTGACAACGCCGCTGATTCCCCACCGCAATCCAAAATATTTTGTGATGGAAAGAGGAGGGGGGGGTAACACTTGCATATCAAACAGGCTTTGTGGTTCGAAAAAGAAAGTGAGGAGGAGCAGGAGTGGGGAGGGCAGGAAAGCCTCATGTTTAAACAGCAGCCGAGAAGAGACGAGAGCGTATCAAAGTACAGATTCACAATGATCTGAACTCCTTGCTCATTGTCTTTTTTCTTCTTTTGAACCAAAGGGAAGGCAGAGGAGAGGAGGTGATTGAAAGGCTGGAGCTGTGTCGGTAATTATGGGGTGGCCAGTCAGAGTTTCCCGCTACAATGAGCCGTTACATGGGTACGACACACACATTTTTTCCAACTCCCACATCTCAGTCTGCCTATATTTGTATACTTGTTAATTAAGGACTTCTGTCTTTGATAATCCACACGCTAGCAGATGCATGAACACTCCTGCTCCCAGTTGTTGTGGGGCTTTTGAACGCGTGTTCGTTACCCGTGCAGCCTCATTGTAATGCATACCAATCGGATCAGTGTGGAACAGAACTACTTGTTCCCCCCACCCGCCTTTAATATTGGATGTTTAATTTAAGAGATGTCTGATTGCTTTATTTGAGAGCGAAGTGATTCCATTATGGTTGTCTAATAAGAGTGTACTAATGTAATATTTTTTTCAGCATTCTTAATTTCCATACATATTGGGATTAGTAGTTTATTCGAAGGCACACTCTCTGCCCGTGGTTTTCTTAATGAAAAGGGGATGAAGAACTCCATTAACTTGTGTGCATATGTGCAAGTCAGCTCAACGCTTCATCTGAGCTCGCTTTTAAAGAACTAGTCGATGTTACTGAGACAAATGCAGCCACTTGAATTCATAGTTTTGCATGGGAAAATGAAGTTTTAATAGAGACGAATAGAAAGAGAGATTTCCTTTACTATAAACTAGATTAAGCCCTGATTCACACTTGTATCTGTATTCAAATAAATAAAAATAAAACCACCAATTTTCTTTTACAGAAATCTGTGATAATAACTATTTTTTTCAGTTGGCCTCTATATGGCCAAAAGTACGTAGACATCATCTTATTGCTTGATACCGTTATTGATAAAATGATCTTGACTCAATCCCAATGTCCCCACTCAGACTTTGAAGAATTACCCACAATTCATAGCATTTTGACATTAAACACGGGGTTGCCACAGTTACCAGGGTGAAAAAAAAAAGATAAACGAGGAGGGCGTTCAGCTAGGTATATTTAAATTTACACAGAAACCTTAAGGCAGATGTGCCAAACTCGAGGCCCGCGAGCCAAATCCGGCCCGCCACATCATTCTATGTGGCCCGCGAGGGCTTGCAAAGAATATATTATGCTTATCATACAATCCTATGACGCTTTACAGAAGTACTGTGTCCTTAAACTACATGAGACATGCTCACTGAAGCGTCTCAATATCAGCGGTTTCCGGCAGCGGTGCAGTGTTGCCAACTTAGCGACTTGGTCGCTAAATCGAGTTTTCAGACCCCTCTAGCGAGTCTTTCAAAAAAGAGACTAGAGACAAATCTAGTGACTTTTACTGGTGTTACTGGAGACTTTTGGAGACTAATGTGAAAGCAGGTATCGTTCTTACTCTTCTCAACGCGCTGCCATGGACCCTCACAAACAGCCCGGTCCTCGTCAGCAGACCCTCCTAGCTCAGAGCTGTTCACCCTCCGCATCCAGACTGAATGAATCAATATTCATCAAGCAGTTCTTTTAAATTGCTTAACAAAGTTTTGCTAAAACAAGTAAATTGATTTTTTTGGACAATTACCTCTAGTCTCGTAAGGCAAGTGAGGTTCAAATAAGCAGTATAAACTTCCAGATACTCTCTTCACCATTGAATGCTCCTCACCCACAGATTGAGTTTGTTTATTTGCACTCTGGAGCTGTAGATGACCCAAATTATCAGGATGCTGAGCATCTATGTTGGCTCCATATTGTTTTGACCTAACTGTTCTGGATCTTGTACCGTGGTTTTATATCTTTCAGTCAATGTTTTTGATCCATCCTGTGTGGGATTAATATTATCACTGCTGCAGTGAAAAGAGCTGAGTGGTATGAAAGCGGTTCCTCGGTCAGCCATGTTTTTAGTTTGAAAAAGAGTAGTAATTTACCCAGAATTCATAACAAATGAGTCCTACTTAAGGTGGTCATCAATAACTGCTTTGTACAGCAAATGAATTTAGATATCTATCTGATGTCTTTCTCTCTCAACCACAGTTATAGTTTATCTTTGTGACAGTTTGCAACAGATTTTTACAGAAGCCTCAAGAGGCCAGTGAGAAAAAAAATATATATTTCCTAGTCTGATCTAAATAGTTTTCTCTCCTGTTTATGACTTAAAAAATGGTGAACAAAGGTTTTGCCAGGATAATCTTTCCTTGTTCCTTTTTGTTTTCATCTGTGAAAAAGAAATCACAACAGAATTTTACCTTTTTATTATTTTAGAAATTAATGTTGGGAAATAAAAAGTACAGAAGCTCAAATGTGACTGTTGTCAGATTGTCAGACGGCAGTATTGGACCCTTTCACTTTTTACAGTCCAAAAACTTGTATTAATAAAAAAGGGGGAAAAAAGCAGGTACAGGTTTGACCCGGCCCACACTGAGCAGCGCCCTCAGTTTTTTCTTCCTGTTTTTTTTTTTTTTTTGCTGGGGACGGGGTTGTTGTTCCCATCAAGTGTAACAAATCCAAACAAGCACATGTTGGATGCTGAGGTGGTTATATGTTCGACTTGAATAATAGCATATGAAGTGAATCCATGCGAGATTATCATTATGCATAGTTTCCGTTTAAATATTAATGTTGGAGCAGTGCAGAGATATCTATTTATACAGCTATCTCCTGCACTGATCCCGGGCTGGCCGTTTGTATCCTTTTGTCCGTAAGCTAATTGCTTACAGTGAGAGAATCTTATTAGGACAAATTTGCCTACTTGAGTGAGTGAGCCTATAGATCCACATGTACATTTATCTAAATGATTATCTGACCTTTGATTTTCTGTGTTGCTTCATGCCTTGTTGCATTTTCTCACTGTAATGTTCTGGCTCTTGCGCATAGTGAGCCTACATGTGAGATATTAATTGATACTTAGAAAGTTGTTTACGGTTGCTATTTATTGGTATTTCATACTGTTAACTTTGATAGGATTTATAAGGGACCCATTTATTTTTATTTTTTTTTTCAATTTAATCCGATTGACAGTTTAATTTGCAATTAGATCCTTGTTTCTTTAAATGCAGGCAGTGTTTCTATTCCAAATGTAGTGTTGTTGTATCTTTTTGTGGGCTGCAGTAATTATGTCATAATAATTTAGTACTAAATGCAGTGATGTTCGTGAATGTGCAGCATGGCATCTACTACCAGGTGGTGCCTTTCAGTAAGTCTAGCAAGTATTGAGACAGAATTAGTAGAACAAGAACAATTCTTGTTTTGTGGTTATTCATTGCAGTTTGTCCACATCACAGAAAAGGTTTTGCTTAACTATAGAGAACAAAAATATGCTCCTTTGTTTTTGTTGTAAACTGGATAAATAAAATTACTGCAGGTTAAACTACATCCCAGCGTCCACCTGAGTCTCTGGCTTAGTAAACACGATCAAATTAAGTGTTTATTGCTTATTTTATACCTTTCTAATTATCATGCAATTAATGTCTATGCCCGTCTTCTTTGACTTAGAGACACCGCTGTGTGTTTATCAGAGGGAGTCCCAAATTGAGATATGCAGCAACAGTAATCACACATTCAGGGATTGTGTTGTAGATGTTTAAATAAATATTTTTTTTGCTGCAGACAATTCTGACTTGCTTGCATCGTTTGAGATGCATAGCACGAACGACCACCTAATGAATGTTGAAGCCAAAACGTTATAATACTCCCATTGTACCATTGCCACTTTATATAATATGTCTCACAAGAATTGAATTAAGCCTCCTTGACACTGGACTGGAAGATGCAGGTTGAGCTAAATCAAAAGCTCATCTTTCCGCCAGAGATTATCGTGACTAGTTTTAGCCAGACCTGATCTTGTGGTCAACCTCTCAGAAGTCCTTGTTCATTGTGGAGTTAACTGTGCCATGGAAAGCAGCAGTTAATGAAGCATATGAACACAAAAGTCTGAGGTATGCAGACATAGCAGCCAAGAACAACGTGGCTGGCGTACCCATGTGCTCCCAGTAGAGGCAGGGTGGTGTAGCCACGTCAACAACCAGGATTCTGGGGAAGGGGATGGGAGTACAAAGACGAGTCTCCCGACAAGCTGTCAGGTTGTTATCAAAAGCTGTCGAGCGCAGCAGCAACTGGATTCGTCTGAAGAGAAAGGATCCCAATTTAGCTGCAAAATGAGAAAGAGGGAGTAAAGCAAGAGTGTAAAAGCAGAGGGGAGCGCACCTGGGCTGCCAGGTGTCGCTGTTGAGCCCTCTGGAGGTGTCTTGGGCCTATCAACAAAAAGCAATGAAGAAGGGGGCCCACCTGATAACCCCGATGACCCCGATGAAGTGATTACCCCCCACTCAAGACATCGAGAAAGTGCAGATTAAATTTGGGATTGTGATATCAAGTCCTACCAGCTCATCTCATGATATCTTAAGATATCTGCATTTTGGCAAAATTTAACATGCATTTGTTCATGATTGTTGCGTTCAGGTGCCCCCGGCTGGGGCCGCTGCTCAATGTGGGCGGAGTCTTTGCTGATTCCTGCCCATTGAATGCAGACTGGCCAATCATAGTGTGGCATCAGCCAGCTCCAACCAGAGTCTGCTCCATGGACTGTCATGCAATCGTTTCAGATTTTGTTTATTTTCAGGCTGATTTTATGGATTTCAAGCTAGTCATGTTTTAAACTTTGTGCCTTGGGCACATAGTGATAGTCATTGCCCGGAGAAGTTGGAAGAAGATATGCTGTATGTTTCCAAGTAATAACCTGTGCAGCTAAGTTTAGCTTCAGCTCATCATTAACTAGCTCTTCTGTGCTATACCAGCAACTGACCATACAACGTTACTGAATAGAATTAGGTATATTACTCGTGCCAAATATACCAAACGACATTGACAAAAAAATGTCGTAAAACACACGTAATCAAACTTGACAGAAACTAAATGAATCTCACCAAAACCAACTTGATTCATAATCCACTTTTTCAAATATCACCAACTCTGATTTGGTCAAAATCAAACTTTAATTCATTGTGTTAGGTATGAAAATATCAAGAGTGGAGTGAGACAGAGATCAGAGAATCAGAAGGAGAAAACAGCCATAGAGCCAGAGTATTTTCACATCTACACAACTGTTGGGATGTCGTGACAGTTTTATAAAATAACTGTTGTTTACGTCACACCCCTTGCTTGTCACTTTAAGATTAGACAACACAACCACTGTAGTTATGTTTAGGAAATAAATACATGGTTGGGCCTATAATACTATGTTTGTACAGAGACAAATGACACTGAAAATTGTGGTCTCCTGGATGAAAGGCTTGCGTTAGTTGGACCCATCCACATCCCCTTCTGCCCGTCTGCTATGTATTTGTGTATTTGACACCCTGTCCTTTTGTAGGACTAAATAAATACCTTAATGTCATAAATAACTGTCAGATGTATGCAATGGATGTTACACAACAGCACAGGTACTATATATGTCAGTGTATTAGTTGACCATGGAAATTGTCAGGAAAGAAAGCAAAGCATGTTGTTGCAGCAGTAGTAAGTTGTAGTAATGTTGGATAATGGAGACTTGGGGTCCTGACGCGCTTCAATAAAACAATCACTGTCTGGCTTGGATTGAACAGAGGTTTCATTATACTGTCGATGGTGCAGTGTCCACAACAAAACAAGAGCCCAGTTAGGCCTATACTGTAGCATGAGATAACGATAAAAAGAGAGCAGCCCAAAAACAATACGGCTTTCCTTGATATGTCATTTCCTGGGAGGAGGACCTCATCATATAAACAGCCCCTGATGAAGGATTGAATGTCCACTCAGTTCCTCTTTTTAGAAGTGTTTGTTGAATTTTGTCATTATCCAGTTGTTTTACAGAGTCCTCCAATTCCTTCTGGGAACCTATGACATTGATGCCTTGATCCAATCTGATGGATTGAAATGAGTCTCTACGACAGATGAATCGACGAATAGCATTTATGCATCCATCTGTATCCAGCTGACTGGAAACCTCCAGGTGAACAGCACAGCTTACAAGGCAGGTAAATATTACTCCACATGATCAGATCAGACCATGGCCACGTCTCACCTCAATAGGTCCAAAGTAGTCTACACCAACATGAGCGAATGGTCCGGTTTGTACAGGGAGCTTCCTCCTCTGCATGGTTTTCCCTGTTTGAGAGGCCATTTCCTCTTTATAGTGCTGTCTCTGCTCATAGCAAATATTGGCTTTTTCTGTATTTTCAGTGTCCTCCACTGAAAGATCTGTGACTGCAGTTATTTTGAGAAGGAGCATCTGATCTTTAAGTGATTTTCCTTTATCTTGACTGATCAATACACATTTCTCTATCCTCTTCCTGTTCATCCGCAGAAGGAGATTCTTTAGTTTCATCATCCAAGCTTTTTAGATCGTTCCTTGATGAATAATACTCAATCAGCTTGCTTGTTGGAGTTTTTCTGCAGCTATGGTGACAGAGCTACTTACAATAGCTTCCTTCCTCACCTCTGGATTATTTGGAAAGATTGAGTCAAGCTCTTCAGGCTTTCTTGGTCATTCTGTTTCAGGTTTCTCCAGAAACGCAGATCCCCAAAGCCATGTTTTAGATCTGAGGAAGGGTTCGATACTCAGTCCTCGAGATGTATCATCAGCTGGGTTGTGTTTTGAGTCTACAAACCTCTACTGACTCACCTTTGACAAGTTATGGATCAATGAAATCCTGTTAGCTACAAAAGTTCGAAACCTTTTTGTCTTATTTTGTCTTGTTTCAGGACAGACTGGCTGTCAGTCCAGAAAGTGGATTAGAGGAGCTGCATTTTAAGTTCTGAACGAAGCATCCTGTCTATTTGTGAAGCCAGCGGGGCAGCAGTGAGTTCCAGTCTTGGGATTGTTATTGTTTTGTCAGAGTGATTCTTGATTTTCCCATCACAAATGCAACGTGTACTTCTTCAGTCATTTGTGAGCCTTAAGTAACTTACAGTTCTGTAATCTTGTCACAGGAATCTTGTCTTGAGTATATAACTTCGGCAGTGGCAGGTACGTATCATCCTCTATATGACTCACCTCTAGACCAGTCAGCTTGTAACTCTTAGCTGTTTTCTCTGTTCCCACAGTGTGCAAAAGATTGTCAGTTCTGTGGCCTTCAAGCATTGAGCTTCCTCAAGAGGTTCTTCATACAGATTGTGTCAGTGCTGCCTGGATCCAGGAAGGAATAGGTAAGTACGCTTATTTCCATTACAAACTTTAACCCTCACTGGAACTATGGCGAGTATACAGTCTTTACCAGCCCCAGTTCCTTCTCCCTGTCCAAGTGACACAAGAACACTGCTGAACGATGTTTCCTCGGGTTTAGCTGCAAAACTGTTCAGCTCCACCTTGTGAGTGTCTGTCTCAGATTTGGGAGATCTCTTTATGTGTAGAATAGTGGGGTGTTTGCCCTGACGACTCTGATGTTTCATTCATAATTTTGAGTGCGAGTTTTACTCATGAGTCCGCTGAGGCTGATGCATGTGTTTGGGTCAATATAAGTCCTGCGCTTGTTCCATTGAGTTGGATTATTCACATATCCACAGGCTGTGGTGTTTTTGGCCAAAATGTGGCAGCTTTTCTATGGGTTTCAGCCGCCTTCCTTAGTTCAGAGGAGACCTGGGGTCCTGACGCATTTCATTAAAACAATCATTGTCTGGCTTGGATTGAACAGAGGTTTTATTATACTGTCGATGGCGCAGTGTCCACAACAAAACATGAGCCCAGTTAGGCCTATACTGTAGCATGAGATAACGATAAAAAGAGAGCGGCCCAAAAACATGGCTGTCTGGTATGTCATTTCCTGGGAGGAGGACCTCATCTTATCGAATTTCCCTCCAGGGATTAATAAAGGTTCATCTAATCTTTCCTTATCTTATCTTATAAACATTTACACAGTTAAATTAAAACATAAATGTAGAGCCATTAATTATTTCATTGTCCATAATGCAGTATTATTAAACATAACAATAATCAAACAAATATGCAGAAATGACTAATAGTGGTAGTTGTTATAGTTATAGTAGTCATAGTATAATATGCCATAAAAAAGTCATAGAACTAGAATCACTGCCTGGTGGTGGTATGCCTCCACCAACCAGTCAAGTTGCAGTTTATATCAATGTCAGTCCAAAATGTCATCATTTTATCCTTGTGAGGGAGCTGCAAACCACCCCTCACTAAGATGAAAAGAAAACACTAATGTTTGACACTAAAATCTAATACAGGAAGTGAGTGTGCTTATGTTGTGCTTTTATTTTTTGAAACCATACTAATCACTCTCTTTCTGAGGTGTGTATACCTTGAAATGCAGCCCCAGGTCTCCAGTTGCCATCAGTCACCTAGTTAGGCCAAACCAAGTGGCAGGGAAGAGAGAGGGGTGTGGGTAGTGTGGCCTCTTTGTTAAGTTGGAATTGTTTGATGGTTCTGCAGTTTATTATGCATCCTAGTTAACTTGTGTTAGACTGTATAGTTGCATATTTTGTATATATTAATATTGTGGTGGTTTATTTGTAGGTACATTTAATTCATTTATTTTGGGAATATTGGAGTGCCCTTTATTGTTGGAAGGGTCCATTGGTAGTTGGGCCAGCTGGAAAAGGAGTCTAATTGTGAGAGGTAATTTGTCAGAGCAAGGTGGGGGTCAGAGAGTGTGCTGCTTCAGCCACTGGAGTCTGCTGTGAAAAGCCTCTTTCATTGTCCAGCTGCCTGTCTGCCATCGGTGAGATTGTGAAGTTCTTTTCTGTCATTTGCTGAAAATCACCAGTTAAAACCAGAGCTCTATGAAAACCTGTCGTCAGCTCATCGTTCAACCTCCACCCCGCCTGGGTTTTCATCCTGGTTGTAAGGACTTACCACAATTAAAACCTTACAATGCTTTTAGACGTTTCTCTGAAATTGTCATAATTAGCTATTGAATTCTTGAGTTATGGCCAAAAGCATGTATTGTGTTGCATTACTGCATATATTAATAATGAATCATGACTTCATATCAAAATATGCATTCATAATTAATAACCCACATTATTACTTATGAGCCATAAATTATTGTAAAATGTGAAGGAAAGGGCTGACATAATATACTATGACTTTTTTATAATTTTTCAACATACAATAGCATGACTTTTTTCATGAAATGTTTTAACAAACTATACTATGACTTTTTGGTGAAATTGCTCAACGTACAATAGTATGGAATTTTTTGTATGAAATTTATCGACATACTGTACAATGACTTTTTTTCATGAACTTTTTTAACATACTAAACAATTACTTTTTTAGTGAAATTTTTCAATATACTATAGCATGATGTTTTTGGTGAAATTTTTCATCAATCTATACTATGACAGTTGTTGGTTCAATCTGATGACAAACTATAGTATTACATTTTTTTTCCATGAAATTTTTCAACATATTTTAGTCTAACTTTGTTTGGTGAAATTTTTCGACATGATATACTATGACATTTTTTTAGTGAAATCTTTTGACATACTGTAATATGACTGTTTCATGAAATTTTTGACATACTATCCTATGATTTTTCTATCATAAAATTTTTCAATACACTATAGTGTGACTTTTTTGGTGAAATATGTCGACAAACTTTACTATGACTTTTTTCATGAAATTTTTTGAAACACTATGACTTATAAAGGTTTTCAGCAAAATACACTGACTTTTTGGTGAAATTTTTTATCATCCTATAGTATGACCTTTTGAAGAGTTTTTTGACATAGTATAGTATGGTGAAATTTGTCCACATACTATACTATGACTTCTTTTTTTCATTATATTTTTGCAACATACTATACTATGACTTTTTTGTTGAAATTTTAAATCATACTATAGTATGACTTTTTTTTCATAAAAGTTTTTCATATACTAAACTATGACATTTTTGGTGAAATTTGTCCACATACTATAAGATTTTGGGAAATTTTCAACATAGTATAGTATGACATTTTTTTGCAGTGAAATTTTTCATCATACTATAGTATGACCTTTTAGTGATTTTTTTGACATAGTATAGTTTGACTTTTTTGGTGAAATGTTTCAACATGTTATACGATGACATTTTTGGTGAAATTTGTCCACATACTATGACTTTTTTTGGTGAAATTTTTAAACATTACATAATGACTTTGGTAATCTTTTACATACTAAACTTTACATTATTTCATATTTTTTCAACAACTATTTTATTTTTTTTATGATTTCCAAAACTTTTTTTTCTTTCAAACTTTTTCCCCCAATACCCCAGTAATTTTTTCAACATACTATGGTTTGATTTTTTTTAATGAAATTTGTCGACATAATATACTATGACTTTTTTCATGAAATTTTTTGAAATACTTTACTATGACTTTTATCATAAAAGTTTTCGACATACTATACTATGACTTTTTTGGTGAAATTTTTCATCATACTATAGTATGACTTTTTTGGTGAATTTTTTCGACATACTATACTATGACTTTTTTTCATGAAATTTTTCGACATACTATACTATGACTTTTTTCATGAAATTTTTCAACATACTATACTATTACTTATGAAAGATTTGGACATACTATATTGTGACTTTTTTTGGTGAAATTTTTCATCATATTATAGTATGACTTTTTTCCATGAAATGTTTCGACATACTATACTATGACTTTTTTGGTGAAATTTTTCAACATGCTATACTAGGACTTTTTTGATGAAATTTGACCACATACTATAATATGACTTTTTTCCATGAATTTTTTCGACATACTATACTATGACTTTTTTGGTGAAATTTTTCATAATACTATAGTATGACTTTTTTTGGTGAAATGTTTCAACATGCTGTACTGAGACTTTTTTGGTGAAATTTGTCCATATACTATACTATGATTTTTTTTCATGAAATGTTTCGACATACTATACTATGACTGTTTTGGTGAAATTTTTCATAATATCATAGTATAATCATAGTGAAATTTGTCCACATACTATAATATGACTTTTTTCCATGAATTTTTTCGACATACTATACTATGACTTTTTTGGTGAAATTTTTCATCATACTATAGTATGACTTTTTGGTGAAATTTTTCGACATAGTATAGTATGACTTTTTTTGGTGAAATGTTTTGACATACTATACTATGACTTTTTTTTCATGAAAGTTTTGAACATACTATACTATGATTTTTTTCAGTAAATTTTTTGAAAATACCTTACTATGACTTTAATCCTAAAAGTTTTCGACATACTATACTATGACTGTTTTGGTGAAATTTTTCATATTATAGTATGACTTTTTTGGTGAAATTTTTCGACATACTATACTATGACTTTTTTTGGAGAAATTTTTCAACATGCTATACTGAATTTTCTTCATTAAATTTTTCGCCATACTATACCATTACTTATATCATGAAAGTTAACGACATACTATACTATGACTTTTTTTTTTTGGTGAAATGTTTCGATATGCTGCATGCATGAAATTTGTCCACATACTATAATATGACTTTTTTCCATGAATTTTTTCGACATACTATACTATGAATTTTTAGGTGAAATTTATCATAATACTATAGTATGACGTTTTTGATGAATTTTTTCGACATACTATACTATGACTTTTTTTCATGAAATTTTTTGAAATACTTTACTATAACTTTTATCATAAAAGTTTTCGACATACTATAGTATGAAATTTTTTGGTGAAATTTTTCGTCATACTATCGTATGACTTTTTGATGAAATTTTTCGACTGAGTATAGTATGACTTTTTTTGGTGAAATATTTTGAAATACAATACTATGACTTTTTTTGGCAAAATTTTTCAACATACTATACTATGACATTTTGTTGAAATTTTTCAACATAGCATAGTATGACTTTTTTGGTGAAATGTTTCGACATACTATACTATGACTTTTTTGATGAAATTTGTCCACATACTACACTATTACTTATATCATAAAAGATTTCGACATACTATACTATGACTTTTTTTGGTGAAATTTTTCATCATACTATAGTATGACTTTTTGATGAAATTTGTCCACATACAAATAACTTTTGTAAATATGACTTTTTTCCATGAATTTTTTTGACATACTATACTATGACTTTTTTGGTGAAATTTTTCATCATACTATAGTATGACTTTTTTGGTGAAATTTTTCATCATACTATAGTATAACTTTTTGGTGAAATTTTTCAACATAGTGTAGTATGACTTTTTTTGGGGAAATGTTTCGACATACTATACTGTGACTTTTTTGATGAAATTTGTCCACGTATTATAATATGACTTTTATCATAAAAGTTTTTGACATACTATACTATGAAATGTTTTGGTGAAATTTTTCATCCTACTATAGTATGACTTCTTGGAGAAATTTTTCGACATACTATACTATGACTTTTTTGGTGAAATTTTTCATATTACTATAGTATGACTTTTTTTGTAGAAATTTTTCAACATGCTATGCTGAATTTTTTTCATAAAATTTTTCACTATACTATGATTTTTTTCAGGAAATTTTTTTAAATACTCTACTATGACTTTTATCATAAAAGTTTTTGACATACTATACTATGACTTTTTTGGTGAAATTTTTCATCATACTATTGTATGACTTTTTGGTGAAATTTTTCGACATACTATACTATGACTTTTTTTCATGAAATTTTTCGACATGCTGAACAATGACTTTGATGATATTTGTCCACAAACTATAATAAGACTTTTTTCCAAGAATTTTTTTGACATACTATACTATGAATTTTTAGGTGAAATTTATCATAATACTATAGTATGACGTTTTTGGTGAATTTTTTCGACATACTATAACATGACTTTTTTTTCAAGAAATTTTTGACATACTTTACTATGACTTTTTTTGATGAAATTTTTCGACATCCTATTCTATGACTTTTTTAATGAAATTTTTCGGCATACTATAGTATGACTTTTTTCCATGAATTAAACATACTATACTATGAAATTTTTTGTTGAAAGTTTTCATCATACTATAGTATGACTTTTTGGTGAAATTTTTTGAAATACTTTACTATGACTTTTATCATAAAAGTTTTCGACATACTATACGATGACTTTTTTGATGAAATTTGTCCACATACTATAATATGACTTTTTTTCCATGAATTTTTTCGACATACTATACTATGACTTTTTAGGTGAAATTTTTCATAATACTATAGTATGACGTTTTTGGTGAATTTTTTCGACATACTATACTATGACTGTTTTGGTGAAATTTTTCATCATACTACAGTATGACTTTTCGGTGAAATTTTTCGACATAGTATAGTATGACGTTTTTGGTGAAATGTTTTGACATACTATACTATGACTTTTTTCAGGAAATTTTTTGAAATACTACAGTATGACTTTTCGGTGAAATTTTTCGACATAGTATAGTATGACTTTTTTTGGTGAAATGTTTTGACATACTATACTGTGACTTTTTTGATGAAATTTGACCACATACTATAATATGACTTTTTTCCATGAATTTTTTCGACATACTATACTATGACTTTTTTGGTGAAATTTTTCATCATACTATAGTATGACTTTTTTGAATTTTTCGAAATTATTTTTTAATTTTTTGGCGAAATTTTTCATAATACTATAGTATGACTTTTTGGTGAAATGTTCGACATAAGATACTATCACTTTTTTTCATGAAATTTTTCGACATCCTATACTATGTCTTTTTTCATGAAATTTTTCGACATACTACACAATTATATCATAAAAGATTTCGACATACTATACTATGACTTTTTTTCCTGAAATTTTTTAAAATGCTTTACTATGACTTTTATCATATAAGTTTTCAACATACTATACAATGACTTTTTTGGTGAAATTTTTCATAATACTATGGTATGATGTTTTTGGTGAATTTTTTCGACATACTAATGACTTTTTTGGTGAAATTTTTCAACATGCTATACTGAATTTTCTTCATTAAATTTTTCGCCATACTATACCATTACTTATATCATGAAAGTTAACGACATACTATACTATGACTTTTTTGGTGAAATTTTTCATCATGCTGTACTGAGACTTTTATGGTGAAATTTGTCCATATACTATACTATGACTTTTTTTCATGAAATGTTTCGACATACTATACTATGACTGTTTTGGTGAAATTTTTCATAATATCATAGTATAATCATAGTGAAATTTGTCCACATACTATAATATGACTTTTTTCCATGAATTTGTTCGACATACTATACTATGACTTTTTTGGTGAAATTTGTCCATATACTATACTATGACTTTTTTTCATGAAATGTTTCGACATACTATACTATGACTTTTTTGATGAAATTTGTCCACATAGTATAACATGACTTTTTTTCATGAATTTTTTCGACATACTATACTATGAAATTTTTTGGTGAAATTTTTCGTCATACTATAGTATGACTTTTTGGTGAAATTTTTCAACTTAGTATAGTATGACTTTTTTTGGTGAAATGTTTTGACATTCTATACTATGACTTTTTTTTTGTGAAATGTTTCAACATGCTGTACTAAGACTTTTTTTGGTGAAATTTCTCCATATACTATACTATGACTTTTTTTTCATGAAAGTTTTGAACATACTATACTATGATTTTTTTCAGTAAATTTTTTGAAAATACCTTACTATGACTTTAATCATAAAAGTTTTCGACATACTATACTATGACTGTTTTGGTGAAATTTTGCATAATATTATAGTATGACTTTTTTGGTGAAATTTTTCGACATACTATACTATGACTTTTTTGGTGAAATTTTTCAACATGCTATACTGAATTTTCTTCATTAAATTTTTCGCCATACTATACCATTACTTATATCATGAAAGTTAACGACATACTATACTATGACTTTTTTGGTGAAATTTTTCATCATACTATAGTATGACTTTTTGGTGAAATTTTTCGACATAGTATCCTATGACTTTTTTTGATGAAATGTTTCGATATGCTGCATGCATGAAATTTGTCCACATACTATAATATGACTTTTTTCCATGAATTTTTTCGACATACTATACTATGAATTTTTAGGTGAAATTTATCATAATACTATAGTATGACGTTTTTGATGAATTTTTTCGACATACTATACTATGACTTTTTTTCATGAAATTTTTTGAAATACTTTACTATAACTTTTATCCTAAAAGTTTTCGACATACTATAGTATGAAATTTTTTGGTGAAATTTTTCGTCATACTATCGTACTATCGTACTATCTTTTTGATGAAATTTTTCGACTGAGTATAGTATGACTTTTTTTGGTGAAATATTTTGAAATACTATACTATGACTTTTTTGGCAAAATTTTTCAACATACTATACTGTGACTTTTTTGGTGGAATTTTTCATCACACTATAGTATGACATTTTGTTGAAATTTTTCAACATAGCATAGTATGACTTTTTTGGTGAAATGTTTCGACATACTATACTATGACTTTTTTGATGAAATTTGTCCACATACTACACTATTACTTATATCATAAAAGATTTCGACATACTATACTATGACTTTTTTTGGTGAAATTTTTCATCATACTATAGTATGACTTTTTGATGAAATTTGTCCACATACTATAATATGACTTTTTTCCATGAATTTTTTTGACATACTATACTATGACTTTTTTGGTGAAATTTTTCATCATACTATAGTATAACTCTTTGGTGAAATTTTTCAACATAGTGTAGTATGACTTTTTTTGGTGAAATGTTTCGACATACTATACTGTGACTTTTTTTATGAAATTTGACCACATACTAAAATATGACTTTTTTCCATGAATTTTTTGACATACTATACTGTGACTTTTTTGATGAAATTTGTCCACGTATTATAATATGACTTTTATCATAAAAGTTTTCGACATACTATACTATGAAATTTTTTGGTGAAATTTTTCATCCTACTATAGTATGACTTCTTGGTGAAATTTTTCGACATACTATACTATGACTTTTTTGGTGAAATTTTTCATATTACTATAGTATGACTTTTTTTGTAGAAATTTTTCAACATTCTATGCTGAATTTTTTTCATAAAATTTTTCGCCATACTATACGATTACTTATATCATGAAAGTTAACGACATACTATACTATGAATTATTTCAGGAAATTTTTTTAAATACTTTACTATGACTTTCATCATAAAAGTTTTCGACATACTATACTATGACTTTTTTGGTGAAATTTTTCATCATACTATTGTATGACTTTTTGGTGAAATTTTTCGACATACTATACTATGACTTTTTTTCATGAAATTTTTCGACATGCTGAACAATGACTTTGATGATATTTGTCCACAAACTATAATAAGACTTTTTTCCAAGTCTTATTATTTTTGACATACTATACTATGAATTTTTAGGTGAAATTTATCATAATACTATAGTATGACGTTTTTGGTGAATTTTTTCGACATACTATACCATGACTTTTTTTTTCAAGAAATTTTTGACATACTTTACGATGACTTTTTTTGATGAAATTTTTCGACATCCTATTCTATGACTTTTTTAATGAAATTTTTCGGCATACTATAGTATGACTTTTTTCCATGAATTAAACATACTATACTATGAAATTTTTTGTTGAAAGTTTTCATCATACTATAGTATGACTTTTTGGTGAAATTTTTTGATTTAGTATAGTATGCCTTTTTTTTGGTGAAATATTTTGACATACTATACTATGACTTTTTTTGGTGAAATTTGAACACATACTATAATATGACTTTTTTCCATGAATTTTTTCGACATACTATATTATGACTTTTTTCATGAAATTTTTTGAAATACTTTACTATGACTTTTATCATAAAAGATTTCGACATACTATACTATGACTTTTTTGGTGAAATTTTTCACAATAGTATAGTATGACTTTTTTCGTGAAATTTTCCATAATACTATACTAAGACTTGTTTTTCATGAAATTTTTTGCCATGCTATACAATTACTTATGTCATGAAAGTATTCGACATATAATGTGAAATGTTTTGACATACTATACTGTGACTTTTTTGATGAAATTTGACCACATACTATAATATGACTTTTTTCCATGAATTTTTTCGACATACTATACTATGACTTTTTTGGTGAAATTTTTCATCATACTATAGTATGACTTTTTTGGTGAAATTTTTCAACATGCTATACTGACTTTTTTTCATGAAATTTTTCGCCATACTATACCATTACTTTTATCATAAGTTTTCGACATAGTATGCTATGACTTTTTTTGTGAAATTTTTCATCATACTATAGTATGACTTTTTGGTGAAATTTTTTGACATAGTATAGTATGACTTTTTTGATGAAATTTGATGAAATTTGATGAAATTTTCGACATACTACACTATTACTTATATCATAAAAGATTTCGACATACTATACTCTGACTTTTTTTGGTGAAATTTTTCATCATAATATAGCATGACTTTTTTGATAAAATTTGTCCACATACTATAATATGACTTTTTTCTATGAATTTTTTCGACATACTATAATATGACTTTTTGTCATGAAATTTCTCGACATACTGCACTATTACTTATATGATGAAAGATTTCGACATACTATAATATGACTTCTTCGGTGAAATTTTTCATAATACTAAAGTATGATCTTTTTGGTGAATTTTTTTCGACATACTATACTATGACTTTTTTTTTCATGAAATTTTTCGACATACTATACTATGACTTTTTTCATGAAATTTTTCAACATACTATAAAATTTTTTTGAAATACTTTACTATGACTTTAATCATAGAAGTTTTCGACATACTATACTATGACTTTTTTGGTGAAATTTTTCATCATACTACAGTATGAGTTTTCGGTGATATTTTTCGACATAGTATAGTATGACTTTTTTTGGTGAAATGTTTCGACATACTATACTGTGACTTTTTTGATGAAATTTGTCCACATAGTATAATATGACTTTTATCTATGAATTTTTTTGACATCCTATACTATGACTTTTTGTCATGAAATTTCTCGACATACTGCACTATTACTTATATGATGAAAGATTTCGACATACTATACTATGACTTTTTTTGGTGAAATTTTTCATCATACTATAGTATGACTTTTTGATGAAATTTGTCTACATACTATAATATGACTTTTTTCTATGAATTTTTTCGACATACTATAATATGACTTCTTAGGTGAAATTTTTCATAATACTAAAGTATGATCTTTTTGGTGAATTTTTTTCGACATACTATACTATGACTTTTTTTTCATGAAATTTTTCGACATACTATACTATGACTTTTTTCATGAAATTTTTCCACATACTATACTATGATTTTTTTCAGAAATTTTTTTGAAATACTTTACTATGACTTTAACCATAAAAGTTTTCGACATACTATACTATGACTTTTTTGGTGAAATTTTTCATCATACTATAGTATGATATTTTGGTGAAATTTTTCGACATAGTATAGTATGACTTTTTGGTGAAATGTTCAACATAAGATACTATGACTTTTTTTCATGAAATTTTTCGACATCCTATACTATGTCTTTTTTCATGAAATTTTTCGACATACTACACAATTATATCATAAAAGATTTCGACATACTATACTATGACTTTTTTCCTGAAATTTTTTAAAATGCTTTACTATGACTTTTATCATATAAGTTTTCAACATACTATACAATGACTTTTTTGGTGAAATTTTTCATAATACTATAGTATGACGTTTTTGGTGAGTATATTATGACTTTTTTTCATTAAATTTTCGACATACTATACTATGACTTTTTTCATGAAATTTTTCGACATCCTATACTATGACTTTTTTTCATGAAATTTCTCGACATACTACACTATTACTTATGTCATAAAAGATTTTGACATACTATACTATGACTTTTTTTTCATGAAATTTTTCGACATACTATACTATGACTTTTTTCATGACATTTTTCAACATACTATACTATGATTTTTTTCAGGAATTTTTTTGAAATACTTTACTATGACTTTAATCATAAAAGTTTTCGACATACTATTTTTTTTAAATTTATCATAATACTATAGTATGACGTTTTTGGTGAATTTTTTCGACATACTATACCATGACTTTTTTTTCAAGAAATTTTTGACATACTTTACGATGACTTTTTTTGATGAAATTTTTCGACATCCTATTCTATGACTTTTTTAATGAAATTTTTCGGCATACTATAGTATGACTTTTTTCCATGAATTAAACATACTATACTATGAAATTTTTTGTTGAAAGTTTTCATCATACTATAGTATGACTTTTTGGTGAAATTTTTTGATTTAGTATAGTATGCCTTTTTTTGGTGAAATATTTTGACATACTATACTATGACTTTTTTTGGTGAAATTTGACCACATACTATAATATGACTTTTTTCCATGAATTTTTTCGACATACTATATTATGACTTTTTTCATGAAATTTTTTGAAATACTTTACTATGACTTTTATCATAAAAGATTTCGACATACTATACTATGACTTTTTTGGTGAAATTTTTCACAATAGTATAGTATGACTTTTTTCGTGAAATTTTCCATAATACTATACTAAGACTTCTTTTTCATGAAATTTTTTGCCATGCTATACAATTACTTATGTCATGAAAGTATTCGACATACTGTGATTTCTTTCATGAAATTTTTTGAAATACTTTACTATGACTTTTATCATAAAAGTTTTCGACATACTATACGATGACTTTTTTGATGAAATTTGTCCACATACTATAATATGACTTTTTTCCATGAATTTTTTCGACATACTATACTATGAATTTTTAGGTGAAATTTTTCATAATACTATAGTATGACGTTTTTGGTGAATTTTTTCGACATACTATACTATGACTTTTTTGATGAAATTTGTCCATATACTACACTATTACTTATATCATAAAAGATTTCGACATACTATACTATGACTTTTTTTGGTGAAATTTTTCATCATACTATAGTATGACGTTTTTGGTGAATTTTTTCGACATACTATACTATGACTTTTTTCATGAAATTTCTCGACATACTACACTATTATTTATATCATAAAAGATTTCGACATACTATACTATGACTTTTTTTGGTGAAATTTTTCATCATACTATAGTATGACTTTTTTTGATAAAATTTGTCCACATACTATAATATGACTTTTTTCTATGAATTTTTTCGACATACTATAGTATGACTTTTTTTCATAATTTTTTCAACATACTATACTATGAAATTTTTTGTTGAAAGTTTTCATAATACTATAGTATGACGTTTTTGGTGAATTTTTTCGACATACTATACTGTGACTTTTTTGATGAAATTTGACCACATACTATAATATGACTTTTTTCCATGAAGTTTTTCGACATACTATACTATGACTTTTTTGGTGAAATTTTTCATCATACTATAGTATGACTTTTTGGTGAAATTTTTCGACATAGTATACTATGAAATTTTTTGGCGAAATTTTTCATAATACTATAGTATGACTTTTTTGGTGAAATTTTTCAACATGCTATACTGACTTTTTTTTCATGAAATTTTTCGCCATACTATACCATTACTTTTATCATAAGTTTTCGACATAGTATGCTATGACTTTTTTTGTGAAATTTTTCATCATACTATAGTATGACTTTTTGGTGAAATTTTTTGACATAGTATAGTATGACTTTTTTGATGAAATTTGATGAAATTTTCGACATACTACACGATTACTTATATCATAAAAGATTTCGACGTACTATACTATGACTTTTTTTGGTGAAATTTTTCATCATACTATAGCATGACTTTTTTGATAAAATTTGTCCACATACTATAATATGACTTTTTTCTATGAATTTTTTCGACATACTATAATATGACTTTTTACGTGAAATTTTTCATCATACTATAGTATGATATTTTGGTGAAATTTTTCATCATACTATAGTATGACTTTTTGGTGAAATGTTCGACATAAGATACTATGACTTTTTTTCATGAAATTTTTCGACATCCTATACTATGTCTTTTTTCATGAAATTTTTCGACATACTACACAATTATATCATAAAAGATTTCGACATACTATACTATGACTTTTTTCCTGAAATTTTTTAAAATACTTTACAATGACTTTAATCATAAAAGTTTTCGACATACTATACTATGACTTTTTTGGTGAAATTTTTCGGCATAGTATAGTATGACTTTTTTTGGTGAAATGTTTTGACATACTATACTGTGACTTTTTTGATGAAATTTGACCACATACTATAATATGACTTTTTTCCATGAATTTTTTCGACATACTATACTATGACTTTTTTGGTGAAATTTTTCATCATACTATAGTATGACTTTTTGGTGAATTTTTTCGACATAGTATACTATGAAATTTTTTGGCGAAATTTTTCATAATACTATAGTATGACTTTTTTGGTGAAATTTTTCAACATGCTATACTGACTTTTTTTCATGAAATTTTTCGCCATACTATACCATTACTTTTATCATAAGTTTTCGACATAGTATGCTATGACTTTTTTTGTGAAATTTTTCATCATACTATAGTATGACTTTTTGGTGAAATTTTTTGACATAGTATAGTATGACTTTTTTGATGAAATTTGATGAAATTTTCGACATACTACACTATTACTTATATCATAAAAGATTTCGACATACTATACTATGACTTTTTTTGGTGAAATTTTTCATCATACTATAGTATGACTTTTTTGATAAAATTTGTCCACATACTATAATATGACTTTTTTCTATGAATTTTTTCGACATACTATAATATGACTTTTTACGTGAAATTTTTCATCATACTATAGTATGATATTTTGGTGAAATTTTTCAACATACTATAGTATGACTTTTTGGTGAAATGTTCGACATAAGATACTATGACTTTTTTTCATGAAATTTTTCGACATCCTATACTATGTCTTTTTTCATGAAATTTTTCGACATACTACACAATGACTTTAATCATAAAAGTTTTCGACATACTATACTATGACTTTTTTGGTGAAATTTTTCATCATACTACAGTATGACTTTTTTCGGTGAAATTTTTCGGCATAGTATAGTATGACTTTTTTTGGGTGAAATGTTTTGACATACTATACTGTGACTTTTTTGATGAAATTTGACCACATACTATAATATGACTTTTTTCCATGAATTTTTTCGACATACTATACTATGACTTTTTTGGTGAAATTTTTCATCATACTATAGTATGACTTTTTGGTGAATTTTTTCGACATAGTATACTATGAAATTTTTTGGCGAAATTTTTCATAATACTATAGTATGACTTTTTTGGTGAAATTTTTCAACATGCTATACTGACTTTTTTTCATGAAATTTTTCGCCATACTATACCATTACTTTTATCATAAGTTTTCGACATAGTATGCTATGACTTTTTTTGTGAAATTTTTCATCATACTATAGTATGACTTTTTGGTGAAATTTTTTGACATAGTATAGTATGACTTTTTTGATGAAATTTGATGAAATTTTCGACATACTACACTATTACTTATATCATAAAAGATTTCGACATACTATACTATGACTTTTTTTGGTGAAATTTTTCATCATACTATAGTATGACTTTTTTGATAAAATTTGTCCACATACTATAATATGACTTTTTTCTATGAATTTTTTCGACATACTATAATATGACTTTTTGTCATGAAATTTCTCGACATACTGCACTATTACTTATATGATGAAAGATTTCGACATACTATAATATGACTTCTTCGGTGAAATTTTTCATAATACTAAAGTAAGATCTTTTTGGTGAATTTTTTTCGACATACTATACTATGACTTTTTTTTCATGAAATTTTTCGAAATACTATACTATGACTTTTTTCATGAAATTTTTCAACATACTATAAAATTTTTTTGAAATACTTTACTATGACTTCAATCATAGAAGTTTTCGACATACTATACTATGACTTTTTTGGTGAAATTTTTCATCATACTACAGTATGAGTTTTCGGTGATATTTTTCGACATAGTATAGTATGACTTTTTTTGGTGAAATGTTTCGACATACTATACTGTGACTTTTTTGATGAAATTTGTCCACATAGTATAATATGACTTTTATCTATGAATTTTTTTGACATCCTATACTATGACTTTTTGTCGTGAAATTTCTCGACATACTGCACTATTACTTATATGATGAAAGATTTCGACATACTATACTATGACTTTTTTTGGTGAAATTTTTCATCATACTATAGTATGACTTTTTTGATGAAATTTGTCCACATGCTATAATATGACTTTTTTCTATGAATTTTTTCGACATACTATAATATGACTTCTTAGGTGAAATTTTTCATAATACTAAAGTATGATCTTTTTGGTGAATTTTTTTCGACATACTATACTATGACTTTTTTTTCATGAAATTTTTCGACATACTATACTATGACTTTTTTCATGAAATTTTTCCACATACTATACTATGATTTTTTTCAGAAATTTTTTTGAAATACTTTACTATGACTTTAACCATAAAAGTTTTCGACATACTATACTATGACTTTTTTGGTGAAATTTTTCATCATACTATAGTATGATATTTTGGTGAAATTTTTCGACATAGTATAGTATGACTTTTTGGTGAAATGTTCAACATAAGATACTATGACTTTTTTTCATGAAATTTTTCGACATCCTATACTATGTCTTTTTTCATGAAATTTTTCGACATACTACACAATTATATCATAAAAGATTTCGACATACTATACTATGACTTTTTTCCTGAAATTTTTTAAAATGCTTTACTATGACTTTTATCATATAAGTTTTCAACATACTATACAATGACTTTTTTGGTGAAATTTTTCATAATACTATAGTATGACGTTTTTGGTGAGTATATTATGACTTTTTTTCATTAAATTTTCGACATACTATACTATGACTTTTTTCATGAAATTTTTCGACATCCTATACTATGACTTTTTTCATGAAATTTCTCGACATACTACACTATTACTTATGTCATAAAAGATTTCGACATACTATACTATGACTTTTTTTTCATGAAATTTTTCGACATACTATACTATGACTTTTTTCATGACATTTTTCAACATACTATACTATGATTTTTTTCAGGAAATTTTTTGAAATACTTTACTATGACTTTAATCATAAAAGTTTTCGACATACTATACTATGACTTTTTTGGTGAAATTTTTCATCATACTACAGTATGAGTTTTCGGTGAAATTTTTCGACATAGTATAGTATGACTTTTTTTGGTGAAATGTTTCGACATGCTGAACAATGACTTTGATGATATTGGTCCACAAACTATATTTGTCCACAAACTATAATAAGACTTTTTTCCAAGTCTTATTATTTTTGACATACTATACTATGAATTTTTAGGTGAAATTTATCATAATACTATAGTATGACGTTTTTGGTGAATTTTTTCGACATACTATACCATGACTTTTTTTTCAAGAAATTTTTGACATACTTTACGATGACTTTTTTTGATGAAATTTTTCGACATCCTATTCTATGACTTTTTTAATGAAATTTTTCGGCATACTATAGTATGACTTTTTTCCATGAATTAAACATGAAATGAAATTTTTTGTTGAAAGTTTTCATCATACTATAGTATGACTTTTTGGTGAAATTTTTTGATTTAGTATAGTATGCCTTTTTTTGGTGAAATATTTTGACATACTATACTATGACTTTTTTTGGTGAAATTTGACCACATACTATAATATGACTTTTTTCCATGAATTTTTTCGACATACTATATTATGACTTTTTTCATGAAATTTTTTGAAATACTTTACTATGACTTTTATCATAAAAGATTTCGACATACTATACTATGACTTTTTTGGTGAAATTTTTCACAATAGTATAGTATGACTTTTTTTGTGAAATTTTCCATAATACTATACTAAGACTTCTTTTTCATGAAATTTTTTGCCATGCTATACAATTACTTATGTCATGAAAGTATTCGACATACTGTGATTTCTTTCATGAAATTTTTTGAAATACTTTACTATGACTTTTATCATAAAAGTTTTCGACATACTATACGATGACTTTTTTGATGAAATTTGTCCACATACTATAATATGACTTTTGTCCATGAATTTTTTCGACATACTATACTATGACTTTTTAGGTGAAATTTTTCATAATACTATAGTATGACGTTTTTGGTGAATTTTTTCGACATACTATACTATGACTTTTTTGATGAAATTTGTCCACATACTACACTATTACTTATATCATAAAAGATTTCGACATACTATACTATGACTTTTTTTGGTGAAATTTTTCATCATACTATAGTATGACGTTTTTGGTGAATTTTTTCGACATACTATACTATGACTTTTTTCATGAAATTTCTCGACATACTACACTATTATTTATATCATAAAAGATTTCGACATACTATACTATGACTTTTTTTGGTGAAATTTTTCATCATACTATAGTATGACTTTTTTGATAAAATTTGTCCACATACTATAATATGACTTTTTTCTATGAATTTTTTCGACATACTATAGTATGACTTTTTTTCATAATTTTTTCAACATACTATACTATGAAATTTTTTGTTGAAAGTTTTCATAATACTATAGTATGACGTTTTTGGTGAATTTTTTCGACATACTATACTGTGATTTGTTTTTCATGAAATTTTTCGACATACTATACTATGACTTTTTTCATGAAATTTTTCAACATACTATACTATGATTTTTTTCAGGAAATTTTTTGAAATACTTTACAATGACTTTAATCATAAAAGTTTTCGACATACTATACTGTGACTTTTTTGATGAAATTTGACCACATACTATAATATGACTTTTTTCCATGAAGTTTTTCGACATACTATACTATGACTTTTTTGGTGAAATTTTTCATCATACTATAGTATGACTTTTTGGTGAATTTTTTCGACATAGTATACTATGAAATTTTTTGGCGAAATTTTTCATAATACTATAGTATGACTTTTTTGGTGAAATTTTTCAACATGCTATACTGACTTTTTTTCATGAAATTTTTCGCCATACTATACCATTACTTTTATCATAAGTTTTCGACATAGTATGCTATGACTTTTTTTGTGAAATTTTTCATCATACTATAGTATGACTTTTTGGTGAAATTTTTTGACATAGTATAGTATGACTTTTTTGATGAAATTTGATGAAATTTTCGACATACTACACTATTACTTATATCATAAAAGATTTCGACATACTATACTATGACTTTTTTTGGTGAAATTTTTCATCATACTATAGCATGACTTTTTTGATAAAATTTGTCCACATACTATAATATGACTTTTTTCTATGAATTTTTTCGACATACTATAATATGACTTTTTACGTGAAATTTTTCATCATACTATAGTATGATATTTTGGTGAAATTTTTCAACATACTATAGTATGACTTTTTGGTGAAATGTTCGACATAAGATACTATGACTTTTTTTCATGAAATTTTTCGACATCCTATACTATGTCTTTTTTCATGAAATTTTTCGACATACTACACAATTATATCATAAAAAATTTCGACATACTATACTATGACTTTTTTTCCTGAAATTTTTTAAAATACTTTACAATGACTTTAATCATAAACGTTTTCGACATACTATACTATGACTTTTTTGGTGAAATTTTTCATCATACTACAGTATGACTTTTCGGTGAAATTTTTCGACATAGTATAGTATGACTTTTTTTGGTGAAATGTTTTGACATACTATACTGTGACTTTTTTGATGAAATTTGACCACATACTATAATATGACTTTTTTGGTGAAATTTTTCATCATACTATAGTATGACTTTTTGGTGAATTTTTTCGACATAGTATACTATGAAATTTTTTGGCGAAATTTTTCATAATACTATAGTATGACTTTTTTGGTGAAATTTTTCAACATGCTATACTGACTTTTTTTTCATGAAATTTTTCGCCATACTATACCATTACTTTTATCATAAGTTTTCGACATAGTATGCTATGACTTTTTTTGTGAAATTTTTCATCATACTATAGTATGACTTTTTGGTGAAATTTTTTGACATAGTATAGTATGACTTTTTTGATGAAATTTGATGAAATTTTCGACATACTACACTATTACTTATATCATAAAAGATTTCGACATACTATACTATGACTTTTTTCCTGAAATTTTTTAAAATGCTTTACTATGACTTTTATCATATAAGTTTTCAACATACTATACAATGACTTTTTTGGTGAAATTTTTCATAATACTATAGTATGACGTTTTTGGTGAGTATATTATGACTTTTTTTTCATTAAATTTTCGACATACTATACTATGACTTTTTTCATGAAATATCTCGACATACTACACTATTACTTATGTCATAAAAGATTTCGACATACTATACTATGACTTTTTTTCATGAAATTTTTCGACATACTATACTATGACTTTTTTCATGACATTTTTCAACATACTATACTATGATTTTTTTCAGGAAATTTTTTGAAATATTTTACTATGACTTTAATCATAAAAGTTTTCGACATACTATACTATGACTTTTTTGGTGAAAGTTTTCATCATACTACAGTATGAGTTTTCGGTGAAATTTTTCGAAATAGTATAGTATGACTTTTTTTTGATGAAATTTGTCCACATACTATAATATGAATTTTTTCCATGAATTTTTTCGACATACTAAACTATAACGTTTTCGGTGAAATTTGTCATACTATAGTATGACGTTTTTGGTGAATTTTTTCGACATACTATACTATGACTTTTTTAATGAAATTTTTCGACATACTACACTATTACTTATATCATAAAAGATTTTGACATACTATACTATGACTTTTTTTGGTGAAATTTTTCATCATACTATAGTATGACTTTTTGATGAAATTTGTCCACATACTATAATATGACTTTTTTCCATGAATTTTTTCGACATACTATACTATGACTTTTTTGGTGAAATTTTTCATCATAATATAGTATGACTTTTTGGTGAAATTTTTCGACATAGTGTAGTATGAATTTTTTTGGGGAAATATTTCAACATACTATACTGTGACTTTTTTGATGAAATTTGTCCACATATTATAATATGACTTTTATCATAAAAGTTTTCGACATACTATACTATGAAATTTTTTGGTGAAATTTTTCATCCTACTATAGTATGACTTCTTGGTGAAATTTTTCGACATACTATACTATGACTTTTTTGGTGAAATTTTTCATATTACTATAGTATGACTTTTTTTGGAGAAATTTTTCAACATGCTATGCTGAATTTTTTTCATAAACTTTTTCGCCATACTATACGATTACTTATATCAAGAAAGTTAACGACATACTATACTATGATTTTTTTCAGGAAATTTTTTTTAAATACTCTACTATGACTTTTATCATAAAAGTTTTCGACATACTATACTATGACTTTTTTGGTGAAATTTTTCATCATACTATTGTATGACTTTTTGGTGAAATTTTTCGACATAGTATAGTATGACTTTTTTTGGTGAAATGGTTCGACATGCTATACAATGACTTTGATGATATTTCTCCACATACTATAATAAGACTTTTTTCCATGAATTTTTTCGACATACTATACTATGACTTTTTTGGTGAAATTTTTCATCATACTATGGTATGACTTTTTTCCATGAATTTTTTCAACATACTATACTATGAAATTTTTTGTTGAAAGTTTTCATCATACTATAGTATGACTTTTTGGTGAAATTTTTCGACTTAGTATAGTATGACTTTTTTTGGTGAAATGTTTTGACATACTATACTATGACTTTTTTTCATGAAATTTTTTTGACATACTATACTATGACTTTTTTTCATGAAATTTTTTGAAATACTTTACGATGACTTTTATCATAAAAGATTTCGACATACTATACTATGAATTTTTTTGGTGAAATTTTTCATAATACTATAGTATGACTTTTTTCGTGAAATTTTCCATAATACTATACTAAGACTTCTTTTTCATGAAATTTTTCGCCATACCATACGATTACTTATGTCATGAAAGTATTCGACATACTATACTGTGATTTTTTTCATGAAATTTTTTGAAATACTTTACTATGACTTTTATCATAAAAGTTTTCGACATACTATACGGTGACTTTTTTGATGAAATTTGTCCACATAATATAATATGACTTTTTTCCATGAATTTTTTCGACATACTATACTATTTTTTTTTTTTGACTTTTTTTCATGAAATTTTTCGACATCCTATACTATGACTTTTTTCATGAAATTTCTCGACATACTACACTATTACTTATATCATAAAAGAAATTTCTCGACATACTACACTATTCTTATATCATAAAAGATTTCGACATACTACACTTTTTTTGGTGAAATTTTTCATCATACTATAGTATGACTTTTTTGATAAAATTTGTCCACATACTATAATATGACTTTTATCTATGAATTTTTTCGACATACTATACTATGAGTTTTTTCATGAAATTTTTCGACATCCTATATTATGACTTTTTTTCATGAAATTTCTCGACATACTGCACTATTACTTATATGATGAAAGATTTCGACATACTATACTATGACTTTTTTTGGTGAAATTTTTCATCAAACTATAGTATGACTTTTTTGATAAAATTTGTCCACATGCTATAATATGACTTTTTAGGTGAAATTTTTCATAATACTGTAGTATGATCTTTTTGGTGAATTTTTATCGACATACTATACTATGACTTTTTTTTCATGAAATTTTTCGACATACTATACTATGACTTTTTGGTGACATTTTTCATCATACTACAGTATGAGTTTTTGGTGAAATTTTTCGACATAGTATAGTATGACTTTTCTTGGTGAAATATTTTGACATACTATACTATGACGTTTTGGTGAAATTTTTCGACATAGTGTAGTATGACTTTTTTTGGGGAAATGTTTCGACATACTATACTGTGACTTTTTTGATGAAATTTGTCCACGTATTATAATATGACTTTTATCATAAAAGTTTTCGACATACTATACTATGAAATTTTTTGGTGAAATTTTTCATCCTACTATAGTGTGACTTTTTGGTGAAATTTTTCGACATACTATACTATGACTTTTTTGGTGAAATTTTTCATATTACTATAGTATGACTTTTTTTGGAGAAATTTTTCAACATGCTATGCTGAATTTTTTTCATAAACTTTTTCGCCATACTATACCATTACTTATATCATGAAAGTTAACGACATACTATACTATGATTTATTTCAGGAAATTTTTTAAAATACTTTACTATGACTTTTATCCTAAAAGTTTTCGACATACTATACTATGACTTTTTTGGTGAAATTTTTCATCATACTATTGTATGACTTTTTGGTGAAATTTTTCGACATAGTATAGTATGACTTTTTTTGGTGAAATGGTTTGACATGCTATACAATGACTTTGATGATATTTCTCCACATACTATAATAAGACTTTTTTCCATGAATTTTTTCGACATACTATACTATGAATTTTTAGGTGAAATTTATCATAATACTATAGTTTGACGTTTTTGGTGAATTTTTTCGACATACTATACCATGACTTGTTTTGATGAAATTTGTCCACATACTATAATATGACTTTTTTCCATGAATTTTTTCGACATGCTATCCTATGACTTTTTTGGTGAAATTTTTCATAATACTATAGTATGACTTTTTTCCATGAATTTTTTCAACATAGTATACTATGAAATTTTTTGTTGAAAGTTTTCATCATACTATAGTATGACTTTTTTTGGTGAAATGTTTTGACATACTATACTATGACTTTTTTTCATGAAATTTTTTGAAATACTTTACGATGACTTTTATCATAAAAGATTTCGACATACTATCCTCTGATTTTTTTCATGAAATTTATTCAAATACTTTACTATGACTTTTATCATAAAAGTTTTCGACATACTATACGATGACTTTTTTGATGAAATTTGTCCACATAGTATAATATGACTTTTTTCCATGAATTTTTTCGACATACTATACTATGTATTTTTAGGTGCAATTTTTCGTAATACTATAGTATGACTTTTTTTCATGAAATTTTCGACATCCTATACTATGACTTTTTTCATGAAATTTCTCGACATACTACACTATTACTTATATCATAAAAGATTTCGACATACTACACTTTTTTTGGTGAAATTTTTCATCATACTATAGTATGACTTTTTTGATAAAATTTGTCCACATACTATAATATGACTTTTTGTCATGAAATTTCTCGACATACTGCACTATTACTTATATGATGAAAGATTTCGACATACTATAATATGACTTCTTCGGTGAAATTTTTCATAATACTAAAGTATGATCTTTTTGGTGAATTTTTTTCGACATACTATACTATGACTTTTTTTTCATGAAATTTTTCGACATACTATACTATGACTTTTTTCATGAAATTTTTCAACATACTATAAAATTTTTTTGAAATACTTTACTATGACTTTAATCATAGAAGTTTTCGACATACTATACTATGACTTTTTTGGTGAAATTTTTCATCATACTACAGTATGAGTTTTCGGTGATATTTTTCGACATAGTATAGTATGACTTTTTTTGGTGAAATGTTTCGACATACTATACTGTGACTTTTTTGATGAAATTTGTCCACATAGTATAATATGACTTTTATCTATGAATTTTTTTGACATCCTATACTATGACTTTTTGTCGTGAAATTTCTCGACATACTGCACTATTACTTATATGATGAAAGATTTCGACATACTATACTATGACTTTTTTTGGTGAAATTTTTCATCATACTATAATATGACTTTTTTGATGAAATTTGTCCACATGCTATAATATTACTTTTTTCTAGGTGAATTTTTTCCACATACTATAATATGACTTCTTAGGTGAAATATATATATATACTAAGTATATTTTTGGTGAATTTTTTTCGACATACTATACTATGACTTTTTTTTCATGAAATTTTTCGACATACTATACTATGAAATTTTTTGGTGAAATTTTTCATCATACTATAGTATGACTTTTTGGTGAAATTTTTCGACTTAGTATAGTATGACTTTTCTTGGTGAAATATTTTGACATACTATACTATGACTTTTTTTTTGGTGAAATTTTTCGACATAGTGTAGTATGACTTTTTTCATGAAATGTTTCGACATACTATACTGTGACTTTTTTTGATGCAATTTGTCCACGTATTATAATATGACTTTTATCATAAAAGTTTTCGACATACTATACTATGAAATTTTTTGGTGAAATTTTTCATCCTACTATAGTATGACTTCTTGGTGAAATTTTTCGACAGACTATACTATGATTTTTTTGGTGAAATTTTTCATAATACTATAGTATGACTTTTTTTGGAGAAATTTTTCAACATGCTATGCTGAATTTTTTCATAAAATTTTTTCCATACTATACGATTACTTATATCATGAAAGTAACACAACTATACTATGAATTATTTCAGAAATTTTTAAAACTTTACTATGATTTTATCCTAAAATTTTCACATACTATACTATACATTTTTGTGAATTTTTTCATCATACTATAGTAGGACTTTTGGTGAAATTTTTCGACTAGTATAGTATGACTTTTTTGTGAAATGGTCACATCTAACAATGCTTTTTGTGATTCCCAACTAAAAATATATATAATATATATATATATATATATATTATATATATATATATATATATATATATATATATATATAATATATATATATGTATATATATATATGTAATATATATATATATTATATATATATATATATTAATATATGTATAATATAATAAATATATATAATATAATAATACTTTTTACATATTTTTTCCATAGTATACTATAATTTTTTGTAAATTTATCTAATACATAGTATGCGTTTTTGTGATTTTTTCGCATACTATACCATACTTTTTTTCAAAATTTCACAACTTACTATCTTTTTTCATAATTTTCAACTAATATTACTACATCATAAAATTTTACATACTATACTATCTTTTTTTGAATTCCACAAAAATATCTTTTTTCCATGAATTTTTTCGACATACTATACTATGACTATTTTTGGTGAAATTTTTCATAATACTATAGTATGACTTTTTTCCATTAATTTTTTCGACATACTATACTATGACTTTTTTCATGAAATTTTTTGAAATACTTTACTATGACTTTTATCAAAAGTTTTCGACATACTATACTACGACCTTTTTCATGAAATTTTTTGAAATACTTTACTATGACTTTTACCGTAAAAGTTTTCGACATACTATACTATGACTTTTTTGGTGAAATTTTTCATTATACTATAGTATGACTTTTTGTTGAAATTTTTCGACATAGTATAGTATGACTTTTTTTGGTAAAATGTTTCGACATACTATACTATGACTTGTTTTTTGGTGAAATGTTTCAACATACTGTACTAAGACTTTTTTGGTGAAATTTGTCATAATACTATAGTATGACGTTTTTGGTGAATTTTATCGACATACTATACTATGACTATTTTAATGAAATTTTTCGACATACTACACTATTACTTATATCATAAAAGATTTCGACATACTATACTATGACTTTTTTTGGTGAAATTTTTCATCATACTACAATATGACTTTGTTGATGAAATTTGTCCACATATTATAATAAGACTTTTTTCCCCTGAATTTTTTCGACATACTATAATATGACTTTTTTGGTGAAATTTTTCATAATACTATAGTATGACTTTTTTTCATGAAATTTTTCGACATATTGTACTATGAAATTTTTTGGTGAAATTTTTCAACATACTATAGTATGACTTTTTGGTGAAATGTTTCGACATAAGATACTATGTCTTTTTTCATGAAATTTTTCGACATACTACACAATTACTTATATCATAAAAGATTTCAACATACTATACTATGACTTTTTTCCTGAAATCTTTTAAAATGCTTTACTATGACTTTTATCATATAAGTTTTCAACATACTATACAATGACTTTTTTGGTGAAATTTTTCATCATACTATAATATGACTTTTTTCGACATAGTATAGTATGACTTTTTTTTGGTGAAATGTTTCGACATACTATATTATGACTGTTTTGGTGAAATTTTTCATCATACTATAGTATGACTTTTTGGTGAAATTTTTCGACTGCGTATAGTATGACTTTTTTTGGTGAAATATTTTGACGTACTATACTAGGACTTTTTTTGGTGAAATTTTTTATAATACTATAGTGACTTTTTTGGTGAAATTTTTTATAATACTATAGTGACTTTTTTGGTGAAATTTTTCATAATACTATAGTATGAATTTTTTTGGTGAAATGTTTCAACATGATGTACTATGACTTTTTAGGTGAAATTTGCCCACATATTATACTATGACTATTTTTTATGAAATTTTTTGACATAATATACTATGACTTTTTAGGTGAAATTTTTCATCATACTATAGTATGACTTCTTTGGTGATTTTTTTTACGTATTATACTATGACTTTTTTTCATGAAATTATTCGACATACTATACTATGACTTTCATCATAAAAGTTTTCGACACACTATGCTATGACATTTTTTGGTGAAAGTTTTCAATGTAGTATAGAATTACTTTTTTTGGTGAAATGTTTCAACATGCTATACTATGACTTTTTTTCATGAAATTTTTCGTCATACTATACTATTACTTTTATCATAAAAGATTTCGACACCCTATACTATGACTTTTTTGGTGAAGCTTGTCATAATACTATAGTATGAAATTTTTTGGTGAAATTTTTCATCATACTATAGTATGACTTTTTTCCATGAAATGTTTCGACATACTATACTATGAGATTTTTGGTGAAATTTTTCAACACGCTATACTATGACTTTTTTTCATGAAATTTTTCACCATACTATACTATTAATTCTAAAAGTTTTGAACATACTACACTATGACTTTTTCATGAAATTTTTTGAAATACTTAACTATGACTTTTATCATAAAACTTTTCGACATACTATACTATGACTTTTTTGGTGAAATGTTTCAACATGGTATACTATCACTTTTTTGATGAAATTTGTCCACATACTATACTATGACTTTTTTCCATGAACTTTTTCAACATACTATACTATGACTTTTTTGGTGAAATTTTTCATAATACTATAGTATGACTTTTTTTGGTGAAATTCTTCAACATACTATACTATGACTTTTTTGATGAAATTTGTCCACATACTATACTATGACTTTTTTTGGTGAAATGTTTCAACATGCTATACTATGACTTTTTTCATGAAATTTTACGATTACTTTCATCTGAAAAGTTTTTGATATACTAAACTATGATGTTTTTTGGTGAAATTTTTCGACTTAGTATAGTATGACTTTTTTTGGTGAAATATTTTGACATACTATACTATGACTTTTTTGGTGAAATTTTTCATAATACTATAGTATGACTTTTTTGGTGAAATTTTTCGACATACTATACACTGACTTTTTAAATGAAAACATTCTATACTATGATTAGACAGGAGGAACCGCTGATGTCGGGTGCGCTACCATATGGGTGGCAGTGAAAGCCAGGGACCTTGACAGACCAGACCCAGGCGGCAGAGGCTGGCTCTGGGGACATCATCTCTCTGTGGGGGAAGGAGCCGGAGCTTGTGTGGGAGGTGGAGCGCTATCAGTTAGATCTGGTGGGGCTTACCTCTACGCACAGCCTCGGCTCTATTCTTCTCTGGAGTTGCCCAAGGTGTGAGGCGCCAAGTGGGTGTGGAGATACTCACAAATCCCTGGTTGAGTGCTGCTATGTTGGGGTTTACCCCGGTGGACCAGAGGGTCGCCTCCCTGCGCATTCGCGTTGTTGGTAGGGGGGCTCTGACTGTTGCACTGAACAGCAGTTCAGAGTATTCGACCCTGAATGGAGTCCTGAATGGGGCTCCAGTAAGGGACCCCATTGTTCTGCTGGGGGACTTCACTGCGCACATGGGCAACGATGGAGGCAACCTGGAGAGGCATGATTGGGAGGAATGGCCGACCTGATCTGAACCCGAGAGGTCATTTGTTATTGGACTTCTGTGCTAGTCATGGGTTGTTCATAACAAATACCATGTTCGAACAAGGATGCTCATAACTGTACTTGGTACCAGAGCACCCTTGGCCGAAGGTCAATGATCGATTTTGTGATCGTATCATCTGATCTGAGGCAACATGTTTTGGACACTCGGGTGAAGAGAGGGGCAGAGCTGTCAACTGATCACCATCTGGTGGTGAGTTGGATCAGAGTAGGGTAGTGCGGGTGAACTGGGAACGTCTGGAGGAGGCCCCTATCCGAGAGATTTTCAACTTACACCTCCAGCTGAGCTCTTTTGGCATCCCTGTGGAGGCTGGGGGCATTGAACCTGAGTGGGCGATGTTCAAAGCTTCCATTGCTGACGCTGCGGCGGTTAGCAGTGGCCTGAGGGTCTTAGGTGCCTCAAGGGGTGGTAACCCTCGAAAACCGTGGTGGACACCGGTGGTCAGGGAAGCTGTCCGACTGAAGAAGGAGTCCTTCCAGGATATGTTATCTCGGAGGACTCCGGAGGCAGTTGCAATGTACCGACAGGCCCGTAGGGCAGCAGCCGATGCCGCAAAGGAGGCAAAGCAGCGGGTGTGGGAGGAGTTCGGAGCAGCCATGGAGAAGGACTTTCACCAAGGTGCTTATGGAAAACTGTCTGGCACCTCAGGAGGGGGAAACAGGGACCCTGTGTACAGTAAGGATGGGACACTGTTGACCTCAACTGAGGAGGTAACTGGGTGGTGGAAGGAGCACTTTGACGAACCCCTGAACTCGACTGATACGCCCTCTCTTGTAGAGGCAGAGCTGGAAGCTGAAGGGGGATCATCGTCAATTTCCCTGGGGGAAGTAACTGAGGCAGTTAATCAGCTCTGCAGTGGCAAGGCCCCGGGGATTGAGAAAATCCTCCCAGAAATGCTGAAGGCTCTGGGTGTGGAGGCGCTGTCATGGATGACACGCCTCTGTCAGGGACAGTGCCTAAAGAGTGGCAGACCGGGTGGTGGTTACCCTGTTCAAAAAGGGGGACCAGAGAGTGTGTGCCAATTACAGGGGTATCACACTACTCAGCCTCCCTGGTAAAGTCTACTCTAGGGTGCTGGAAAGGAGGGTTCGGCTGATAGCCGAACCTCGGATTGAAGAGGAACAATGCGCATTTCGTCTTAGCTGTGGAACAATGGACTAGCTCTTCACTCTCGCAAGGATCCTTGAGGGGCCGAATTTCCCTCCGGGGATTAATAAAGGTTCATCTTATCTTATCATCTTATCTTAATATACCCATTCAGTCTACATGTGTGTTGTGGACTTGGAGAAGGCGTACGATTGGGTCCCCCGGGGGATACTGTGGGAGGTGCTGCGGGAGTATCAGGTGAGGAGGTCACTTCTCAGGGTCATCCAATCTCTGTACTACCAAAGCGAGAGCTGTGTCCGAGTTCTCGGCAGTAAGTCGGACTTGTTTCTGGTGGGGGTTGGCCTCCGCCAGGGTTGCGCCTTGTCACCAATCCTGTTCGTGATATTCCTGGACAGGATATCGAGGCGTAGTCGGGGTGGAGGGTTTGCAGACTGGTGTGCTGAGGATCTCATCGCTGCTTTTTGCAGATGATGTGGTTCTGTTGGCATCATCGGTCTGCGACCTCCATCACTCACTGGATTGGTTCGCAGCCGAGTGTGAAGCGGCTCAGCAGGAAACTGATAGATTGTCTTCTCCAGGTAGGGAATGAGTTTTTACACCAAGTGAAGGAGTTCAAGTACCTTGGGGTCTTGTTGGCAAGTGAGGGAACAATGGAACGTGAGATTGGCCGGAGAATCAGAGCAGTCACTTTACCGCACCAAGAGAGAGTTGAGCCGGAAGGCAAAGCTCTCTATCTATCGGTCAATCTTCGTTCCTACTCTCACCTATGGTCATGACTAAAAGAACTAGATGGCGAGTACAAGCAGCCGAAATGGGTTTTCTCAGGAGGGTGGCTGGCATCTCCCTCAGAGATAGGCTGAGAAGCTCAGCCATCCATGAGGGACTCGAGAGTAGAGCCGCTGCTCCTTTGCGGTGAAAGGAGCCAGTTGTGGTGGTTCGGGCATCTGGTAAGGATGCCCCCTGGTCGCCTCCCTATGGAGGTGTTCCAGGTACGACCGGCTAGGAGGAGGCCCCCGGGGAAGATCCAGGACTAGGTGGAGAGATATCTCCACACTGGCCTGGGAACGCCTTGGCATCCCCCAGTCAGAGCTGGTTAATGTGGTCGGGGAAAGGGAAGTTTGGGGTCCCCTGCTGGAGCTGTTGCCCCTGCGACCCGATCCTGGATAAGCGGTTGAAGATGAAGATGAACTGCTGTATAAAATATTTTTGTTATAACGATCATCATCAACATTAAGGAAAAAACATGGTGTTTTGTCCTACCCTTATTCTAAAAAAATAAGCCCTTTTGAGGATTTGTGCCCTCCATCAAAATTCCACCCCTGCATCGTTGAACATCTTTTCAAAACCACGGGTGTAAATATGCCGCTTCCACTGTTTTGGGAGGCTCTCTAAAATATTTTAGTTGCAGGGATTTGAACTCATTCTGCAATAATATGATCTGATACTGCTGTTTTGGTGATAAGGCCTGGCTCTCTGACACCATTCAAATTCATCTCAAAAGTGTTGGATGGGGTTGAGGTCAGAGCTCTGTACTGGTCCACACCATTATGGTACAGTATGTGTATTTTGGCCATGAAGTCTATGGCTAGTTCGTTATCTTGATGGTTATCATTCATGTTTTTAATGTGTTTGTGGGCATGCTGGTGCTGAAATTTGGGTAAAAAAATGCACGATCAATTTCACTGTAAGATAATTCATATTAATGATAAACTGCAGTTATGATGCCAAGCTTAGACAAACCATCTGACATTCTCTGGAAGCATCTAAACAGACGGATCCCACTGAACCACTGCCATATAAATACATTAAAACCATTTATGAATGAGAAATTTCCACATGGAGCATAATGGTCTAAATATCGTGTTGAGGGAATACACATTATACTGTACACACATTGGTACGTTTTAAGTGATTGACAGGCTATTCCATAGAGGAGGCTCCTGGTACATTTTGATTGGGCAACATGTTGGCCTCTCATGAGTGCACACCGAAATAAACGCCGATAATTGACCTTAAAAGCTGCATTGTTGAAGAGCAGCTTGTAATCCCAAGTACAAGTACAATTTAACATTTGCCCTACATGGAAGTCTGTCTAGTGTAAACGGTTATTAGCTTTTTTTCTAAGAATCCACTTAACATATGATGTGCAGCTGTGTTTTCTAATGCTGATATTTCTCACATCAGAAATCATAAGCTAAGTAAATGTTTACACTGCTATTAAAAGTGTTCATGCCAAGGACATTATTGGTGAAAGGAATATGTAAGATACCTGACTTGGGTTGAAATATTCTCCATTTCCAGTGTTGGATATTATCCACATCAATGTTCAATTGCAGTATGATCAATAAAAGTATTTGTTTGTTCAACGATGCCTTTTAATTCTACAGTTTCTTTTTTTCAGATGCAGTCACGATGCATCACAGTCAATGGTGCAAACAAATGAATTTATTGAGGGGGAAAAAAATAAAGCAAGTACAAAACACTTACATAACTGTCCAAAGCTCATCACCATCATGATGATTAAAAAAAGATATGTTCAGTTCTATTTATTTATTTTTTTCTCAGTAGCTGCACTTTTTAAATCTATGTGGTGCTTTTCGTGACAAAAAGCAATCATTGTAATTAATCTATCTTTGTATTTACAAATGATGTAAAAACATTAACTTTGTTCACTACGTCTGCACCCAGAACACAACATTTAAGAAGCTGTTTTATGGTACAAATGAATGGTGGTGGTGGAGTCGCTGCTCCTTCCAGCTGCAGAGAGAGGAGTGTGGCATGACACGCCTTCATCCTTCACCATTCTGCGTGGTTTATGCTCGGACCTTTTCTACAGAGGAATAATAAAATAATAACAAAAAAGCATCCCCCTCTGGGAAATCCCCACTGCCTTTAAAAAACAAAAAAGCCTGTGTGTCTTACTTTCAGGCATCATCCCACAGCGTACTGCACCCCCACCTGACCGCCAAGTCTATTATTTTTAAAAGCTGCATTGTTGCCTCAGCTTTTAAGAAAATAGTACGTTTCTGGAAAGCTGCAATCTGGGAATCGACTCCTCTGTCGATTTTTTTTTTTTAAAGTACCCGCAATCCTTTGGTTTTTTCCAGCATGACAGCAAGCCATCAGCTCCTATTAGGATTAGTGGCCTGACATGTTTTCACACACTCCTACCCTTTAGCTGCTCTCTGCCGACAGCCTCGGCTCTGCCAGCATGGAGAAGAATAAGAAGAGCAGGATGAGAGCACTGCTGCTACTTCCAGCAGAATACAGTGCCTGAAATGCCAGGAGAAGAAGCCAGGTTGGCTTTTTTGAGGATTGCAGGAAGGGGGTGGGGGGGTGGTGGGATGAGGTTAGGAGACATTACTTTTATATTTTTGCCATTTGCCGTGCAACAAACCGTTTCAGCAGAAAAACGCTACAGCTCTCTACTGAGCTCCATGGTGCACTGGTGGCGCATTTCATCATAGCCAGGCATGGTAAGATGGTTCCTTTCTGCCTCCCTTCCTCATTTGCTCTCTGATTCAACCCTCTACCCTGTAATCATCGCTCTTATCAAAGGTGAAAAGATCGGGTGCTTTTCAGACTCAGGGCTCCTCTCCCCCTCCACTGCTTTATTATTGGTCTTTGCCTTTCACACATTTCACACAAATTGTTCTTACCGGTTCCATAACAGCAGGAAGTCTTTTTTGTCGATTGGGGGGGGTCCATCAAACTGATGTGAAAAGGAAGCCAAACACTTGCCACTGTGCTGACAATTCACAGCTTGGATAATAACTGCAGACTTATTATTTCCCTGTAGTTTTCAGTCCATTTTCCTACAATCAATAGTATGTGGTAATTTAGCAAGGGACAATGCGTAAATGTGTCTGCGTAAATTGCGTATGGCACAGGTGTCACAGCTCAGAATAATATATATAAATAATCATAAATGTCCTTTCATCCTCCTCCTCCTCTTTCTGTTTCTATTTATTGAGCAGTCACCTTGGAAAGCCGATTGACATAGTTTGTATTCTACCGTGCCATCGTTTGTTAAAATAGTCTCTCAGCCGTCGCGTTTGGTATGCCTGAGGAAGAGCTTACGCGGAACAGAGCAGCAGAGCAAGTATTTCCTCCCTCTCCCACAGTCCGCACGTCCGCTCCCATTTCTTTGTTACAAAGCTGTTTGAATTTTTGTGCACCCTCCCTCGGGTGAGGAGGAACGCTCGGCGGAGGAGCGCGAATGAGAATAGGAAATCACATGAAGATGAGGGCGCAGTAGTAAGTAGAAAGCTTGATGTCTTACAACCCACAGAGCATTGAAACTTGAAACACCCAACCAATACAGAATTACTCAACCCAGTGAAGGACACATTACCAGAAGAAAAGAATAATAATCTCACCCTGCAACCCAGTGCTGGTTGAAACACTTTTTTTCCCCATACAAACATTGACAGAAGCTGTGTACAGCCAGGCAGCGAGAACACAATGTGCCCACTATATAAGTAAAATCCAAACTCTGTATTATTTGGGCTACTCAGTATGATCCCACTCATCTTCACTGTCGTATCATGTAACAGTGCAGAGTGGAATATATGTAAGAGTCCTTTGTTTAATTACAAAGATTTAATTCAGCAGCAAGGTGCTAAAAATACATTTTATGTGGCACTGATTTGCTCAGGTATAAAAAAATAACCTGGCCAAAAACATTTTCTTTTCACATTTGAGGCCTTCCGCTGACACTCATCTGGAGCAGCTCACAATGAGTGTTAGAAAATAGAGGAAATTTGGGGGTTTGTGGCTGTGGAACAGATTTTTCTGACAGTGAAGCTAAGCTCCATCATGATGAGTAGCCCGGCTAGAGAGTGACGTTCCGAAGCCTTTAACCTGACTGGCAGGTTTGATAACGTCTGCTCCAGCAAAATCTTCATCCAAGGTAGAGGGAGCGCAGAGCGACAGGCTCTTTTCACAGGGACACTTTCATATGTCTGTTAGGCCACCATGTTGATTGATGGGGCTCATCAACCAGTAAATACAAGACCTTCCGTGTCAGTTGTCAGCAAGTGAGGCGCGTGGGGCGATCTCTCTGTCAGTCAGTCAGTCTCTCGCTGTTTTCTCGCCTCGGTCGTCGCTAAGCGTCTGCTAATTGATTGTTTCAGGGTGGCCTGTTATCAGGGTCCTTTCAGTTTGGTCTGTGTGCGTCTGAGCTCAGAGGTCGCTGGCCTCCGCTCGCTCGTACAGCGCCCGCAGCTTCTCAAAGCGAGGCCCCCACTCCCCGAGAGTCTCCTCCCGCCTGCCCTCTCCTCCGCCATCGCCACCACTCCCGCCGTCCAGCCCTGCCGAGCTGAAGGAGCTCAGGGAACCGGCAGGCGAGCCCCCTCCCTCGGTAGAAAACACCTGCAGGGAGTCGAAAGGCCCCGTGTCGGGATGCTGGTCAGCGTCGCGGATGATCTCGCACAGGTAGCGGGCTAGGTCCTGGCTGGAAAAGGACAGGGAGCGACGCGCCAGCTGAGAGGGGCGGGCCTGGCCCTGGGCCGGGAGTCTAGTGGGGGGGACATCCCTGCGGAGGCTGGCGGTGGTGGTGGCGGTGGAGCAGGTGGATGCAGCAGAGGGGGGTAGGGTGGTGGAGCTGGCTGTCCGGCTAAGGGGGTCCAGCGGCTGGGCGGAGGGCGGGACGGGGGGCGCCTGGTGGAGGAGGTGATGGTGGTGGTGGAGGGGAGGAGGAGGGTGGTGAAGGGCTCTGGAGCGGCAGTACTGGACCGACTGGGCCGGGCTTGGCTGGAGGGACTTCTGCAGCTCCGCCATGTCGTAGGCATTCTGGACACACACATGTTCATTCAAACACACATGCAGAGGAAAAGTCCCAGTTAGCGAAAAAATGAGATGAGAGCAAACAGAAGAATGAGCCAGAGTGAAAGAGGGAATGTGTTGTGGAGAGAGATGAAGCAGAAATAAATTAAATGTGACAGAGAGAGAGAGCAGAAAAATGAAAAGAGAGCAGAAAAACAATCAGCTCTCCCCATTACGCTTACTGTGAATGTTCCACCTATTTAAGTTTCGAATCCATCTCCATTTACAGTTTCAAAGAAGGCATCGTAATTTTGAGTAACTGTGTGCGCAAGAGACCAAAAAGATAAAAAAAAAACATGAATGGAGGGAATTTAGAAAGGAGATGAAGGGCATCTTTCTTTCCATCCAGCTTTTTTATGCACTGGTGCATTGGGATGTCTTTAATTTTGTATATACTGTAACAGACAATCACTCCAGTACTAATGGATTCCACCAAAACAGTAACCACGGCAGCAGAGAAAAAAACAGGGATGTAGGAGGAGGAGGAGGAGGAGGGAATGGTAGACACGGAGGAGGTGTAGGTCGCTTTGTAAAACTGATTATGTGATGAGTGGAAAGTGCTGATTTTATTCCTCCAGAGAGCTTTCATACAAGACTCTTGAGAATTATCCGCAGCATCTGCTATGCTATAGGGGATCAGGACTCTGTGTTTGCTGCAGGTGATTTACAGTACACAATACGAGACCTGGAGAGTTTTTGGGTACTGACAAGGTGTGATGACAATATGTGTATGCTAGTCATTGTTCTACCGTGTGTGTGTGTGTGTGTGTGTGTGTGCAGCCACATGTGTTTGTTCCAATCAAAGCTGTGATATTATGCAAGCTCTTGAGTACTGTTGAGTGCTTGTGGGTTATAGTGACTGTTGGAGAGAGGAGATAAGGATTTGCGTGGGCCTAATTAAAATGCTAGCGCGCGCGCGCACACACACACACACACACACACACACACACACACATTCCTGCACTTTTAGCTTTGTGAGGACCCTCACTCACATAATGCATTCCCAGCCCCTTACCCTAACCTTAACCATCACAACTAAATGCCTAACTCCAACCCTTACCGCAACCTAAACCTAATTCAAACATCAACCTTAAAGTCGAGATGAGATTAAAAATGCCTTGTTAACCCTTTTAGATCACACCTCCAGTCATATTGTGCACCAATCTAACAATTATGCATTTTCTTTTCACAAAAAATACATTTCGTTGTAATTCTATATTAAAATCAATCATCTTTTCTTCCTGTAAAACAAAATGTTTACGTAAACTAGTACCAACCAATTTCAACAAATCCATCCATCCATCCATCCATCAATCTGCAACTTTTAGTAACAAGGGCGGCGTGTGTGAAGCCTTAGTCCTCTGTAGCTCTGTATCGCGCTACATTTTAAGCACACTTTTATCGGCACAATAAAATGTGAAGGACTCGATTTAAAGCCCTTGTAGAGGTAATCTTTACGGATATCAGTGTATTCTTTTGGTGAACCTTTTTCTCCTTGGTGTAATTGTTTTTCATATCCCTATACCTAAGCTAATGAAAACCATGTGTGCTGTGATGGACACTGGAGAAACCAGAGTCCCTCTTTTCGTGTGTGAAGAAGAGAACATGCAAGGTTTCATGTTAACACATGATAAGTGGATGGCCGTTTGCCAGCTGGTGAGAATGATGGTAACTGAATATGTAAAAGGCACTATATGTAACAATTTACATATAAATCACTTTTATTGCAAATATGTGGATGGATTGTAACATAATTTAAAAACTGAGACCTTCCCCGATGTTCTCAGTTGCCTATAACAGCCTGTGGACTGATTTCTACTGTATGTAAAGGACTCAGGACAGATTTGCCAGCAAATGCATGCTCCTGAGGGCCTTGGCTCTCTTCAGCTTCCCCTACAGCACCAACAGTGTGTAGCTAACATAGCAAAATGCTGTCTTGTGGTAGATAATGTCAGCTGATTCATCCAAACTCCTGTGGTTGATCTGTCTGATAAGTTGACTAGCTTGTTGTTTGCAAAGTACTTTATCAGCTAATGTCATGTAGCAACCAACGACAGATCCATGCAATGTAACTAAGTTACAGCTAGTTGGCTAACTTTAGCTTGCTTGCTTGCTAACATAAGCGCTAGCAAAATACTGAGTGGATTTTTTTGCTAGCTTGCCCGGATTACTTCACCAGCTAACGTCATCCACGATACTAATTTGTATTATGACAAACTGTTGATTTTAGCCAACAATAAAGGATTGGAAAGGAGGTTAGCCAGCTAGCTGTGACTTAGCTGTGCAGCACGGATCTGCCGTTGGTTGTTCATAATGTTAAACAAAATAATTGGCAAACAGCATGCAAGTTAGTATCACAGAGCCCAAATAAAGTATAGAAACATTACAAATTGAAACGTTAAAATGCCCTGGCTCTATGGGCCCACTGGATAAGTAATATTGCAGGAAGATCTGCATACTTTTCCACTCCGAAGCTGAGTCATTTTGGCATCATGCGCCACTGAGCAACTTTCACAGGAATGAACGGGGCCCCGCCTCTAACGCTGTATCTCTTAATACATCCATGACACCTGTACAAACAACAAGACACTACCTGCAGTTGACTTAGTGACCACCGGTGTCATTAATCATAGGATTTTCTGAAAGTTCAATATAGTACCTTGACCAATGAAAAAGTGTTTCTTTGTCTTTGAGAAAAGTATATTACCTGTGTATTATCTTCCTTCGAGGTGACATTCCTGCTTAGCTTCTGGTGTCTGGTGTTTATTCAAACGTGTTCGATACAATTCTCTATAACACCCTCTTGTAACTGTACACCGCTCAAATACTCAATTTTACTGGTGAGCACTCACAGCACAGAAGCTAAAGAGCTCTGACTTCCGTTTGGAAACAGGTCTTTGAGGAAGTGAGGACCGGCCAAAATGTCCTCACTCTGTTGGTTAAAAACATGTTTCGGTCCTCACCGTGTAACAAGTACAAGAATGTACACACATACACACAGTGGAGGATTCTAGTCCAAACTGAATTGACTGAATCCATTATAAAACTGCTACCTTGCATCCACCATTTCTAAACAAAAGTGATCTTCAAAAATAAGCAGTTGCAAATATTTTACCTTCATGCAAGCACATGTATGCGTGCAGGTATGTATCTGAGAGGTGTACCTGGTCTTCTTCCCCGCCTCCTTCCTCGTCATAGTTGAGGACATTCTCTCGGATGTCCTCCCAGCCGTCGTGGTGGGCCGAGACGTGGTAAACGCCCTCTTTCAGCCCTTTGTAGCTCCTCCAGCGAGTGTAGAAGAAAATGCCCAACAGCAGCACTGGAGTTGAGACAGACAGTTGTGGAGGCTCATCAGTGTACACATTAACATTACAATTTCAATGATTAAGATCCTTCAGCCAATTAAGGTGTGGCCCTGGGGAGACGGGTGGTTTAATGGGGTTGGCCTTGAGCATCATTTGCCAAAAATGTGAGCTGAAATGTGATGAGCTCTATAGTTCACCTCATAATGATGCTTTAGGGTTCACGCTAACAAGAGTTTATGGCTGCTATTTGACAAAATGTATTTTAAGGATTTTACAAAGTGTTTTTTTTTTTTTTTTTTTAAACTTAGTGACATGTTGGGGGCCAGCAGTACTTGCACACTTCCCATCAAAACTGAGTCAAAAACTTTCTAAACAACAGTCATGGATTCCCAGGGTGGGCCAAATTGAGTATCTGTGCATCCCCAGGAGGCCAGTTTCATCTGAACAGGTGTTTTTTGCAGTTGGATTGGCAACAGAGAACAAACTGCCAACTCCAGCAGATACAGAGCAACATTATCAGCTAGTTACTAGTATTAAGTTGGAGTCGTGTTTCCAGGTACAGCACTTTTATTTAACGATACAACAATCAGGTAACATGAAACAGATTCACATGACACAAATGTAAATTCATGTACAGGTATTTAAGCTTTGTTTCAAGAGACGTTAGCCTTGTGCAATTTATGTCTTTAGATGAATTTGAGCAGGATTATCAGCTACGTTTAATCTTTTGAATTTTTTTGAGAACTACATAGACAGATAGAGGTTGAGCACCAACAGAATTTTCATACAAATATTTTTTCTTGTTACTGATAGTATTTACTGGTGGTTAACACAACTAATTAAGTTGGCCTGTGCTGTGAAAATTGTACATGGTAATTATTTTAAAATGCTACGCTAATTGAGGGAAAAAAAAAACCATAGATTTTGTAGGTTATAATTGTTTGAATGAAGGAATTTGCTCAGCATGTGCATCCATCACTGGAACTTTTCTTCAAATATATGCTTTTATTTCAATAAACCGTTTCTATATATTTTCGCTTTTCCTTCAAGACCACATCTCTTTTAATTTCGATCATTTTACTAAATATAAAAATTAAACAACCTCATATCAGAGCTAGACATTACTGGCTCGACTGGCCAGAATTAGATTTACAATTACAGACTAATTTTCACATGAGGCTTCTTAAGATGCAGATTGAAATAAATCTTAACATCCGCATTGCTTTAGATGTACCAACATCTCTGTAATTGAGGGCAATTATAATTGTGTGATGGAATGACAGGCCTTGCAGGCATAGAGCATCCTTCAGATTATGGTAACTGCAGCCAGTGCTGACAGTGTTAGGTCGTAAATTACATACACAGATTCATACATTAACGCTAACGATGGGCCTGGCCAACGGAATCACAGACAATTAGTGGCCTGATGTTTAATTAGAGCTACTTACACCCCCTTACCAACTGACAGCTGTAAATATGATATATTCACATGGATATAGGAGATTTTAAGGGGTGTTTAATTACAATTGTACATGAGGGAAAAGTAAGAAAGAGCTCAGAAAAAGTAACTGCTTCAAGTTTCACAGGGAAAAAAAACATGTTGAGGTGATTCAACTTATGTAAAAAGCACAGTTCATCCAATCTGCATGAATTTCCCATTCTAGCTTTGCTGTGACCCTTTCCCCATTGCCATGTCTCACCCCTATCACCTGTTGCCTTAGTTAACGCTTCACAATTCACTAGCCCCTCCATAATATTAACGTGCTTTACACCCACAGACTTGCTGTTTCTTGTTTTTTTTTTCCTATGTAATTCAGCTGTGCTCAAATCAAATAACTGAATCAAAAGGACTTTTTTCTACCCGCAGAACTGCAAAAGGAGAAACTTGTAGAATATGGAGTGCAATGTTGAGATAATATTTAATAATTTACAACCACATATAATAAATTGAGCCTTACTGAATTATTTTCAGAGCCATCCTTATTTTCAGATCTATTTTTACAAAGGCTGTACATAGGAGAGCTGCCATTTAATCACATTTGAGAACAGCAGCAATCACGTACCGCAAACGATTCCAACTGGCAGCACTATAAATACTCCGGCTGTTCAAATCCTATTAATCTGCGATAACACATCAATGTGAAAAATCTGTGATCTTAAACAGTTCAAACATCTTTTAAATACTTGTTTCTCCTGTCTCTCCTTCTCCATCAACTTCTGCCTTTTCGTAATCAACACATCTTTCTCCTGCGTCACAAATAAAACCCAGCAGCCAATCCATCATGTAAGCATACCAAGAGACGGCACTGAAACTCCCTGTGAATTGATAACTCCCCATTAAACAGCCCACCCTTTGACAACTCTGTAAGAGTAAATTCACTCAGCCAGAAACCAGCTGCACAGTGCGAGAGGCAAAATCAATGTTCATTTACTGTCAACTTGTCGCCCTCACCACAACTCCAGTGTCTGGAGGATTTATAAGATGAAATTGTTTCAAGAGATTCAGTGTTTTGGCGTTATGGCTTTCAATGGCAGAGAACAAGAATGGGGGGGAAACAAGATACAAAAACTGAAAGACAGACTTTTATTTTGGTAGTAGACATGTGGCTGACTGTTGCAGAGAGCGGCCGTGATGTTAGAGAGGCAGTGAACTGGCAAAAACAAGGTCACAGGTTCAGTCCCCTGCCTCGACTGCAATGGACCTCATTTACTGTGGGGTGCCCTGAGCTTCCCAAACACAGAAACAGAGTCGAGAAGCATCGGGTCCAGCAGCCTGGAGGTTTACAAAGTCAATGATATTATGAGGCTTTAAAGGGAAACTTTGCAGATTTTCAACTAGCTTTGTATCGTTACAGTGTGGGTAGTATGTGCAGATGAGCAATGTTTAACTTCCTTCCATGTTGCCGGCAGCCAGAGCTCCCAGAGTCAGCGTCAAACACATCAAAAAGAGGTTAACTTCCTACAGAAGCACCACCACATCAAAACTCTCTCTCTTTTTTTGTTGTTGGAGTGGTAGTAGTAAAACTGATTTACTTCAGTCCTTATTGGGCAATTTTCTAAAGTGACTGGACACAAAAATACATAAATAAATAAATTAAAGGAAAACAAAAATAAAATACAGACTGAAAAAGAGTAGGTTTTAAGAGTAAGCTTATTGTATCTACCCAATAGGCCTTAATCCTTTCACTACTAGGTTTACAGACATAAAAACAAAGTTTCAAATGTCTCATACAAAATAATAATATACCTTAGTTTTATGTGTTAACCACCTTATGTAAAACAACAAAATAATAATAATAATAATAATAATTTGCAAAGTGAACTATTCACTTAATTCTTTGGTTTTGTCTCTCTCTAATTTCAGACAACCTCTGGAAAGAGTTAGGAAGCAAATTATTTTATGCTTCATACATTATTTTTCTGCTGCCCTCTTGGCCAGGTCACTCTTGCAAAAGAGATTTTAATCTCAATGAGTTTCTCACCTGGTTAAATAAAGAATATAAATAAATAAATAAATAAATAACCTGTGCAATTTTAACATCAACTAGATCACAAACTTCTAAAGCATGCAAGTTAATAAATATTGCATTGGTTGGGTTGTAAACAAAATGTAATCTCTGAACCCACCGGCTATAATCTGACGATGATTTAACTTTTAATTGGTTTATATTAGCTCGTAAACTGGCTATTTGTGAAACAATCCGGCCATACACGTTGTCTCTCAACTTCAACTCCAGTCTGTCAACAATGGAGGAGGAAGTCTTGGCCCAGATATCTGCTGGCTACACCAATCAGCCATTTATAAATAGCACCTCTATGTTTTACTTTTATTGCTCTAATATGTTTTATCTGTTCTGTTGGCTTATTTCACTCTTTTAATCTGATTTTTTTGTTGGGTATTTTTCTTTTAATTTTAAGTGTTTAATTTTTTCAAATTTTATTTTCTTTAGTTCTGTATTCTTTATTATTATTATTATTATTATTATTATTATAAATACATCAAACTGCTGTATGTCTCCAGATTCTGAAAATCCCTACTTTTGTGTATGTGCTAAAGCAAAAGATTTTTTTTTCTGTTTCAGTGTGATTGAATCTGATTAGGTTACAATGCCTTGCTATAAGATACATACCCGTACAATACTGTAGGCTATGTGGATGTGCAGACAAGCAACACAATGCACATGGACTCCATTAAGACTTTCTTTTTCTCACTTGGGTGAGAAAATATACAACAACAACAAGAAAAAAAAAAGACAGTATGTGGTGTGAATAGAGGCAAACAAAGAAATCTGATCTTGAGCTGCTGTGATGACGACTGTACTGCACTGCATGGATCAATATCCTCTGTGCATTAGGGCTTATGTCTACATAAGGGAGGAAATACAGACCGACTATAGACTGAAGCGAAGAAACTGCAAATACAGTAAGAGGTCTGATCCTGCTTGGTGTAAGGTGGTGGAGTTTATGTCTTTATGTGTTTACACCTCACTACCATCTGCAATGTGTGTGTGTATCAAGAAGTGGTGAGTGTGAGCTCTATGGGGAAGTGAGCAAGGAAGCTGGAGGTCAGGGTGTACAAGATGAATCTGCCCTGTTCAAAGGCCGTCTCTAGAGGGCAAACAGAGAAATGGAGAATTTCATCGGCGTTGTCTGTGTGTGTGTGTGTGTGTGTGTGTGTGTGTGTGAGTCTGAAAAGAGAGATTATGTGTTTATTTGTTTACACTGCCTCCGAGGTCCTGTGGTCTGTTTGACCATCATCCTTTTTTTCTTAACTTTCTCACTCTGCTTAAATTGTACTCCTGCCTTCAACTTGACCCTCCCTCTGTCTTACTGCCTTTAAAGTAACAATCTGTTTTTTCATTTAAAGGTGCTAAAAGGGCTCACAGCTAACGCCTTAAATAGCAAATAGTTCTTTGCTGCTATAAAGGTATGTTGGTAGTGCCGTTTAAATATATTTTTTGTTGTCTTTGTGTATATTGTGTAAATAAATCAAAGGCTCTGACAACAAATAACAAAAATACGGCATCTGTGGTTGTTGCAGGACTGTAATAAAGCCATCCACGACTGGATGACCTGTCTGCATTCACTGTGCGAGTCTTCCACAAGCTACTAGCTGGACAGCTGCGAGTACTAACAATAGCCATGATCGCTGTTTATGTTCATAATGATAATTCGGGGGGAGTGGCTTTGGATGGAGGCCTGAACGGACAGGCTGACAGTGTTACTGACTTGGCGACTTAGTTGCTGGATTTAGCACGTTTTGGAGCTAGTGTTGCGAGCTACTTTCTTTGGAAAAGAGTTGGCTATACTCGGCTGGGTTTTGGCTGGACCATTTTTAAATTCTAGTGTACTCTTGCTAGTTTCTCAGCATTACCAGCCCTACCCATAATGCTCTAGATATTATACTGTATAGAGCACCTTTAAATAAATGTCTGTTAAGTCACAATCGTTGAATGAGATAACACAATGGTGAGTGAGCCTATGACCTGCTGATGAAAGCCCTTGCATCTGCAATATTACTAACTGTGTATCTGTGGTGAAATTTTGAGAAAAAATAAAAAGCAGCAGCAAAGTCAAATCCAAAAACACACCTGCAATCACTGCTTATCACCATAGGTTCCACCAAAGGGAACAAAATGAAGATATTCAAGATTGTAACAACAAACCATAGAGAGTCAAACCCTGATCCTGGACCTCAACCAGGAGCCTTGGGCAATCTGTGCCACACTCACCCGAAACACTTTACATGTTATTGCCAGTCCTAAAAAGCACCGGAACGGTTTGAAATGAACTGATTTTGAAGGAAAACTTCCCAGTTGCCAATGACCTTTGCCAGCATTGTTAACTACGAAAGGGAAAACAGAACGTCCTTTAGTGGCCTCCCAAAACATCTGACGCTGTCCCTTTATTTAGGACCGGATCTGATGAGCAGGGAAATACATTGTATTTTCAGCAGTTGAAGTAGCACTTAAAGTGTGTGTGATGGAATTTCTAGTCGATCAATATCCGAGCTGCCCAGCAGTGAGATCAGTGTCTACAGAACGAGTACATCGACACAGGTCAATAATAAAGTATGGATTCAAGCCTCATCAAACTATAATTCTGTTTACTGCAGCTGTCCCTTTCTCTCTATGCGTTCAATTTATCACTACTGTGCTTCTCACTGCCCTTTTTTTCATGCTATTGTTTGACTGATACAATTTTTTAAAGGCCAGTACCAATATGTTGCTGCTAATAACCTGATTTTCATTGGTTCCTAGTTTCAAATGACTATGGAAAATAATAGAGATTCACTGATCACTTCTAGGTGCTGAGTCTTTTCTAGCTCATATGCTATTTAGGAACATAAATTACCACTCAACTGCAGTCTTTCCACACAGACTAAATGAATGTGTCCCCAAAGTTGTTTTGATTTATATCATCGGCTCTCCATGGAAACCTAATGTAATACTTTATCCAAGGATGATATCATACCAGCTTAGTCCACATCTATTCTCTACCTTTCAGTCTCCCACGGTGGGTATGCTTAGTGGCACTTTCTATCGTTTCCTTTCTTCATTGGTCTCATTATCGATCCAACGGTGTCCTTCCTTAACACACTGCTCCTCCTCTTGTAAATACCATCAATAGGGTCACACTTCAGTCTACTCCGATCTCAGCTGCGCTCTTAAAAAGATGTGGCTATAAACAGACCTTCCCCCTGCCATGCACAACACACCCAGGGACATTTTGAAGAATAGCAAACAAGTTATGACGAACTTTGGCGGTGCCGATGTGAGGCTTTGAAATAGAGGCATTTTCTTTACCTCATGAAGTACATTTAATTCTGTGTGTGTGTTTTCCCTGCATACCTCACATCAGCATGCATCTCGGATCACTAAACTTTGTTTGTCGAGTTCAGGTATAAATTCACGTCCTAGGGCATGTGGAATTTCAGATGGTCCAAAGCAGCTACGGAGGTGTTCAGAGATGCATTTGGCCACATTACTGTTGAAATATAAATGCAATGAGCATCCAGTCTACAGACAGCAACTGCAAAGATGAACTGTCAATGGATGGCTAGGTTTTGAAGAACTCTTTATCTGTTCTTATAGTCGCTGTAATCAACATTATTACATTTTTTTAACAATGAATGTGATGTATAATGTGGAATAGGTTGTTGAAGTGAAGAGCCTACAGAGAAGTTGTACCGTTTTGGTTGTACAGTGCTTCACTATCATTGCTCAGCAGAAGAAGGCAGCTCACTGCACTCTATGCTACCTGCCTGCCAAGTGTCCACAAACAGACAAAGTCATCAACTAGTTAGTCAAGAAAGTGGAGCATTCAGCAGCCAGAACAAAATCAGAGCTAAAAACAGTGATACACCCCCCCCCAAATCATAAATTCATCTGATTTTAGATCTATCTTCTCTCACATCTCAAAATTTTCTATTTAGTATACTTAATACATCCATCATATTTCCCCTCCCCCTTTTTTTTGTTATTTGGAGGGTTGTGAGGGGCGGGGTATTAATATATAGAGGGCTCAATAGGGTTTGGGGGGGGGGGGGGGGGGGCTAGAACCGCTCCTTCACTTTCTTTTATACTTAATGATTTTATTAATTTTTTTTTCTCATTTCTCTCTCTTCTTTTGTCTTTCTTTTCTTTTGTGTTTTTTTTGTTTTTAATTTTTATTATTATCATTTAACCCCTTCCCTTCCCACTTTTTTTATTTCTTCTTAACAATAAATAATAAAAAAAAAAAAATTTTTTTTTTTTTGAATGTTTTTGTTTAGTTTGTTATTATTTTCTTTTCACTCTTTTCACTTGCCATAAAAAAAAATAAAATTATATTATATTTATTTATTTTTTAATAAATTTTTAGGAGTTGTTATAGGGGGGGGGGGGGGGGGAATACAGTATATTTTAAAAGACCTGCATGTGACATGGTTGTCTAATTTCACAGTTTGTGGATTGGTAGGCGCTCCATTGTCATTTTTTCAACAGGATCAGTATTGTGTTATACGTATTTTTCTATATAAAACAAAGGTAATGAAGGCATTTCTATTCATAGACCATTTTTTAATGAAGTGTTGGGGCTAATGCATGAAGATCTCAAAATTGCTATTGTACTATGTGGTTACCGGCAGCCAATTATATTGTGAAGACCAGGTTCATGTACCATTCATAGCAATAATTAACCGCTAAAGATGGAGGAGATGGATATTTTAAACATTACGGCACTGTCATAGTGCAATAATGATCCTCTAATTGTTTGAAGAGCATTCAGATGAAATGACAATTAACTGGCCAACAAAAGCCTCTCATATCAATCCAAGTGAACGCTGGGATGAACTGTACACACTGTGCAGAGAAAAGCACCATCCATCCACAACAAAGTCACCAAACATGCAAAACCTCAACTCATCCTAAAAATACCAACAGTGATAACACTTTCTGCCCTGTCCAACACGTTCTCTATGCTGCTAAACTGACAGGTCTGTTTTATGGATGGATTTCAGGATGGACGGAGAGGAAGTCCTCCAATTTCAGACTATACATTTTCATAGTCAAGACCTGCTGAACCACTGTGAGGTGTCAGTGTAGTCTCAAATACACACTTACACCTACAGTTCTGCACACAAATGCCTAAATCATGTGAAGTTATTTATTGCGAATGATGTCTAATTTTTCAGCGTAACTTGGTAAGTAACAACAGTGTTCAAATTGTTGAATGTAATGAAGTTGGCCAACGACTAATGAGGTAGAAAGTCGATGAATCTATCCATTCATCAAAACCATGGATACCAGAGAATTAATCCAATTAAAGTTTCTCACCTTGAGTATACACTGAAATAGTGCATCCTTGCATTTTCAAGTCTTCCACTGACTAATGCCGAGTACACACTACACGACAATCAAGCCAATTTTGGCCTGATTGCCTCGTTCCTGGAGTGGTCAGCAAAGCCAGCATTTTATTTGATGGTTGTAAACTTTATCCTTCCAGATATTCCTGTGGTCTGATCTATGTTAAAAGTGTTTTTTACATCCACTGATTGGCTCAAAAGTCCATCCTGGCCGCACTGATTTCAAATTGCAAATATGAAACGTTCAGTATTTACGATCAGATATCCTGTTGTGTGTGGGGGATCCGGAGGACAGCCGATGATGCAATAACATGGGAAAGAGCGAAAGCAGAAGGGCAACTGCTGTCAGGGAGACCGTGGCTAATGCATGAGCTAATGCCAAACCTGAAGCATAACGTAGTAAGATGAACCTCAGAAATGGAGGACCAACGTGTTGATTTGTGAATTAGTGAAAAAATGTTATATTGTTAATTCTTCGTGCCTGTTGGTTTATATTAAAGTCACATTTCATTGTGCAAGATTTCCATTTTTTTAGTCGGGACTCTTATTGTTCATGTGTGTGCTGGCTGTTTTGGCCAAATTGTTGCTCTCCATACACTATAGGAACAAAAGTGTTAAATTTAACATAACATGCTGTCATGTGTAGGGTCCGTGTGGATGTGGGCCAGCCTAAAGCCAGTTGGCGCCCCTTGCTGTGATATGGTTCTTCTAATTTTCTTTTAACCTAATGACTTAAAGTCCGACTGCATTCATTCGTCCCTGTCAATATTTTTTAAATGTACGGTATGTGTTTTTCATAATTAAAAGGGTGCAAAAGGTCTTAGGGGAGATGCAAGAAATGTCTCTTCATCTCCTCATCTCTTCACCTCGTCTTCATCTCGCCCAGCTGCATGGGCATGTCCCTGGCTGTGTTTGATTGACAGAAGTTGATTTCAGAGTGCGTGATGCTCAGGAACCACATTGGCAGCTAAGAGCCTCCATTTCACCTAATGTACATATCAGTAGAAAAGAAAGAACTGAACATTGCCTCTAAATAAAATACATCACTTAAAATAGACGCTGTACTAGACAGTGATGGAAAAAAAAAGGTAATCTATTTGAAGATTTTTTTTTAACAAGTTAAATGTTGTCATTGAGAAAACAGGGGCGGGGCGGCAGTAGCTCAGTCTGTAGGGAGTTGGCTTGGGAACTGGAGGGTCACCGGTTCAAGTCCCACCATGGACCAAGAACTGAGTGTGAACTGGTAGCTGGAGAGGTGCCAGTTTACCTCTTGGGCACTGCCGAGGTGCCCCTGAGCAAGGCACCAAACCCCCAACTGCTCGGGGCGCTTGTCAGGAGCAGCCCCCTCACTCTGACATCTCTCCATTGTTGCATGTTTGTGCATGTGTGTGTTCGGTTCTGCATGTACTGTGTATAAGTTAACAACAGAGTGAAAAAATTGAATTTCCCCTCGTGGGACTAATAAAGGGTTATCTTCTTATCTTCTTAAAACAAGCTTATCTTCCCTTTTCTTGTGTTTTCAAATGCTTGCCAGCTTCAGCATTTGTTTCCATGAAGCTGAATAATGCTGGATGTGTTTGTGTGAGGCCGTAATGTGAGAAAGGGTCAGAACTTGCATCTTCCAGGCTATAATGACAGCAAATGCTTACAGAAACAGCAGCCTTCCCTTAATTATCTTTGACTTACATTGCTTTGGTGGATCATAATGTACTCACATCTTCCTCAGCAGCACATCAGCTCCACATGGCTTAAGTAAGTATTAATGTACTTTCAGCCGGGGAGATTTGGGTATTCTGCAGAATATGAAGAGCTGGTGGAAGACTCAATAAAGGTCTGTCTAAGCTGTGTTTAGTCAAGATTAAAATGGGTTCGGGCCCTGAGCTTGATGCTGCGCTGTCAGCCCACCGCCGTTTGGAGCACTTATGCAGCTAAGATTGACTTTAATCGTTTAAGTGAAATTAAGTGTGTTTTGCTATTCAGCATTGTGAGCTGATTGTCTTTGTCCTGATGCTGCTGTTTTAGAAAGATCTCTTGTGAAAAAAATAAATAAACTGAATTAAAATGGGAGCAATCTCAATAACCGTTGTAAAACTATCCGCTTGCACGTCAGACAAACAACAAAAAAGACATGCTGGCATTTATGTTATTATAGACCGTTATAGACCTTTGTGAAAGACTCATGGGAGTTACACTATACTGTATGACATACAATATCCAGCCCAGTCGAACAGCAGTTTGTGAAATAGTCACAAAATTGAATGTATTGATTTGTGTTCATGGTCAGCACAAAATCAATTTGTGTATTATCCATGGAATTGTGAACTGGGAAGTACAGAACACCACATATGAATGAAACTGGGGTGGATGGCTGGATCAAAAAACACAGGACTTCCATGTTCATGTCCTGCGTGAAACCAGAAGTCAAATCGATTTGCCATGTAATTCTGTACTTAAGTATTCTATACTATTTTAACCCAAACCACGATCTTTCCCTAAAGCTAACTGATTAGTTTTTGTCACGTAACTTCTGTTACTTAAGTACTCTGAAATTTACTTGAGGGAATCAGATTAGATTGCTTCACTCCTCAGTCTGAACTGCGAAACACACAGTCAGCTCACATTCATACTGAGGTGGTGTTTCTTAAGTCAACCAACCATCTAACAAGCCGAAGACGCTGGCTGGCTGAAACGATGTTAGGCAGAGTCAAGAATATTAAAGCACATGAACACAACAGCAAAGTTTCACGATATAATGTACGGCAGCCAACTTCCTTCAGCTGAATAGGTAGAAAACTGAGATTTTGGCTGCGGGTGAAAAAGGCCAGAGACAGAGTACCTACAGTCCAGATCACTAAAAACATGTGACCACGAAAACAAAAAAAACTCTTCAAGGATCATATCAGCAGCATCACCAAGGTCGTCTTTTTCCAACACTGAAACATTTCCACAATCTGAGGCTTTCTTTCCCAAACTGACTCTCAAACTGAAACTCATTCATGCATTTATTATGAGCAGGCTAGATTCGCTGTTTATGGGTCTTACAAGCAAAACAATCCAGAACTCAAAAACATGAGACCACATAACTCCAGTTCTCTGAAACCTTCACTGGTTACCTGCTTCTTTCAATTCAAAAACCTCATTTTGGTTTTCAAAGCTCTTGTTGGTCTGGTTCCACAGTACATCTCGGACATGTTGTCTGTTTATAACCCCAACAGATCTCTCCAGTGCCTACAAGACGCTGTCACACTGGATACGTCCCAAGTCTCTTATTTGTCGTTTCCTTGATCCTCGCTTGAACCGGAAGTTGTTCTGTTGCGCCATCTTCGTAACTTTACCTCTCAACATCACTGGAGATTCATACGGGAGTGAAGACAGATAATAAAGTAAAGGTTTTATATTTCAGTTGTCTTCTGCTTCACCATCTAGTTGAAATCTGTGTTAATTGTAGGTGTGAACAACAGCAGGACTTAGTATCTCTCCTTCACGCACCCACGGCTGAAGCAGCCTGACACTGAACGAGCCTTAAAAACAGATCTATAACAACTCTCTGCATTTATTAGATTGATTTTTCTTTTCAACATCTGTTATTTTCCCCCATTAAATTTTTATTAAGGATACTATCAAAGAAGGAGAGTCTGTCTGTCAGCAGCAAACACTTTTTACATCATTTATCATCATTTCCATTGTGAGGCTGATAATTGTCTGGTTGTGTCTGGTTTTCTATGAGTTACATCATTTCAATTTTCCTTGAAACATTTAGCGTCATAAATAATTTCTAGTGTTCAAAAGACACTATAATCATATTATGGGTTATTAAATAATGAATTAATTGCAAGATTATCTATAAATACAGATGCTAGTAATGAATACATACTATAAAAGCATTGTGCTGCTAGGTTACTGAGCCTCTCAACGGGACTCAGTCGACAGTATAACTACAGACTGCAGCTGTTATTCATGTGCAGGCGTTTGTTCAACAGGTAACAGACTATAGAGAGAAAACACTGCCGCTCTGACAGTGATAACTGTGTCTTTATTAGTATTAGATCAGTTCAGACACAATCAGCTGTTAAAGCTGACTCACAGTTGATCCAGCTGTGATCAGCTGCTGCTGTCATCACAAACGGACATTGCCTTATGTGATGCTTCAGAGGAAAGGACGTGTCTTGTCTCTTGAAACATATTTCATCATTTCCTCTCTCGTTGCATGGTTCTCTCTCGTTTTTTTGCATCTCTCCATGCATCCCTGGTGGGAGGGACTAAGATGCAAGTGAGGGAAATGTTGATGCAATTAAGAGACTTGGGATCTACCCGCTGTGTTCTCTTAAAGCCAAAGACCTTCCAGCATTTTCTTAACTCAACACACCATATATATACAGTACGCTCGTTCGTATGTTTATATCTATTTTTATGTTTATTTGCACGTTTGTTGTTTTGTTTTGGTTTTATATAGGGCACTTATACAAATGCAAATAATTGAATTTTAATATAATCTGCAGAAGTTTGTAGTTTCAACACAATAAAACGCTGGTTAGCACCAACTAAAAGTGAGAAGCCTGCAGCCTGACTACTTTGTACGCTGCTCTTTTGAAAAAAAAAAAAAAAAAAAAAAAGAGACTTATTGGTTTTGAAGCTTAGCAAATCAAAAGCCCAAATGCAACCAGCAATCAGAACCAACCCCAAAGAAGAAGTGATGATTTTTCTCATCCATCTCAAAGGTAAGTTACTATTTTGAATTCTGCAGCTCTCCACTAGCTAATTTTAGGTAAGTAAACTTAAATATCTCTTATGTGCTATAATACTGTAAATGTTCAAGCTTCCTCCAAACTCTCAACAATAACGATAACCTTGGAAACTCCTTCAACTTGAGGGAGTTTGGTGTGATAGAATCGATGTGGCAATCACTGAGCTGATTGCTTGGCTCATCTGGTAGACGAGATTGTACAGATATATTCAGTATATGGACTCACTGACCAACATCTGTGTCCTTAATCTGATATCCTTCTCTAATGTCCGCGGTCTGAGTCTGTATGACTATGCTTCAGTTCCCACAGAACCACCATGGTGTTGATGACGTAGATTATCACAATTGAACCACAAATACTTGTACAGCTGATCGTTTTACTAATGATGGTTTCATTTTTTCTGCTGCTTAATATCAGTAACTGGACAACTAGTTTACATCTACACTCATGGAAAGGTAGCGTTTACTGAACGGTCTCTCGTCACGGCCTAGATTTTTTAACGTCTGAAAGCAGCCATGAGGAGGTGCAGAAATCTAGTTTTCTCTCAGAACAATTGAATTACAATGTGCTGACAGGTTATTATGGATTTTTGGCCCAATAATGCCAGAAACATTGGGCACGAAGGTCTATGTGATGTCAGTTTGTCATCAGACCATTATCACTTCAGCTTCAGTCTAACCGCTCTGCAATTGTTTTTCTTCTAAATGAAAATTGAAAGCAATCTGCACCGTAGCTGCAGGTGTGAACATGTTGGCATACCAGCATTTGTCTTTTGTACGTTAGTTAATTTAGATTTTTCCTCTAATTTAAATTTCATTTTCAGTTTCAAAATAATCTTTCATTATCTTCATCAATCATTTGAAATAAAATGGATTTTCCCTTCCAAAATACAATATTACGGTCCGACTATAAATATGGTGATTGTGTTAATTAATTCATCTTTTACTTTAATTTCAGCTCAAATTATATTCACGGATCAGTTAAAATAAATCTGTCACCGACATGAACTTTTACTTTCAAGTGAAAAGAACAAAGCAGAAGATTCCTGCATTACAGTCATTTGCTCACAGCAGTTCTGCGATGCTATTAAATAGATGCATCAAATCTGTATTGTGTTGTCTGCAAAGGAAAGGAGTAGGAAAAATCCCAGATGGCTCCGGTAATACACATTATACTGTACGTCACTGTTACAGCAACAGTAACATTGAGTTAAGAAGACAGTGCGGAAATGCTGAGAGAGAAGTGGCTTTAGAAACACAAGACGAAGGTGACGAAGTGCACGCAGAAGCCAAAATAAGCAACCCGAATAAATGAATTCCCATCGTTGAGTGCCAAATCAATATTCAAGCTACATGATAAATTCAGAGGGTTAGGTTATTAATCATTAATATTGTCAAGAGATAGCCAATTGGACTTTGACTTGGTGTGAGAGCCGTGCTGACATTTCTCTACTAGAAACTTTGTTCTGAACTCACAACCCCAGAGGAGGATCCTGGGACGGTCACTGGGTCAGCACTGTCAGCCTTACACTTCCACCAATGAAGGATTAACAGACAACTCCACGACTTCACTTTGGATGAAACTGTTCAGGCCAGGGACATCAACTCAGAAGAAATGCTAAAGTCACTGCATATGTTATCTGCAATTAAATGTTTTAAAATTGTAAAAGCTTATGTTGATTTATTTTTTAATCCTTTATATTAATTAACAAGGCAACGAGTCTACGACCATCATCCTAGCGGCTCTGTAAAGCTGTGCTTTGAGCTAAATGCCAACATCAGCATGCTCACAATTCAACGATCAAGGTTCATTTCTCATTGTCATTCTTCAACAAAAGGTTGCACAGGGAAATGCAAGTCGTTGTCCCTTTATGCCATACAAGAGGAAAAAAGCTGCTCCTGCGTCTGGTGGTACATCAACAACTACTTCTGCATCGCTTGCCCGACAACAGCAGGATGACCAGGATGTTGCTGGGGTGGATATTGTCTTTTAACATCCTTTGGGCTCTGCGTAGGCACCTCACCTCACTGATAGATGGATACCAATGATGTTCTGGACACAGCCCGCCTGTCCTGGGCCGTGCACAAACCATGCCAATTTGCAATGTTTCCAGTCAGGATGCTTTCTGTTGCTCCTCTGTATAAACTAGGCAAGAACTTGGCAGGAGAATTTTGCTTTCTCAACTTTCCTTAAGAAATACAGCCGTTTCCGAGTTGTCTTAAACACAATGGCAATTTTAATATGCTGACGTTTAGCAGGTAATGTTGTTTTCACTATCTTAGTTGACCATGTCATCAGTTTTGCATGTATGTGGTATGAAACCAAAGTACTGGACAGATTAAAATATTAGAGAATAAAGGAAGTGGGTCACCAAAGATATTTAAATCCATCCTGTTGGGAACATAAATCAAATCACGTATTCAACATGTCTGATCACTGTGTGTATTTTTATTTATACAGTCATACTCTGCTGCTATTTATTGTATCTGACTTGACTTTCTTTTAAGATGTTATTGCTGCTGTGTTTTTGTACACTGTAGCAATGTGAGCTGAACATTAGTAATCCATCCTATATTGGTTGATAAATTTCGTCCGATACCACAAATGTCAGCCTCATGGTGGTGCTAGGGTTGGGCTCACCAAACTTAGCACAATTCATCCTCTGGAAACCATGAATATCTGTGCAAACTTTAAATGCAAGCCATCCAATAGTGCTACTGGAATAGACCTCAAGCAATTTTGACTCTCTTTCATCACATGGATATGATGTGGAAATTGCCATATTTTGCTGCATAAAACCCTACTTTATATATCTTCACTTTTCAAAATTGACCACTCACAACTGGACAATGAGTTAAAAGAGAATGAGTTCATGTGAATTCTGCTTTAGTGTGGATTTTGTCTTTAATCTTCAACCATCATAACATTCTCTAAATAACAGCTTATTTCTCTTCAGCCCTGCATCGGTAGAGTTGCTGCCCTCCTTTTGTTCTTGCTATTCAAACATTTGGAGTCCGTACAAGCAATATTGGGTGAAGCCATTAAAAGAAAAAAAAAAAGAAAAGAAAAGAAAAGAAAAGTCTCTCTTGCTGCTACTTAAATTTCAAAGTGAAGAACGCTTGACCGATCGAGCGTGGAATGCTCTACCGATTGAAATTACTACCAAAGGCCCTGGAGCATTGATCTCAATTTCTGCAGGTTTGGGTAAACAGCACCTTATACGCCTACAAATCAAGTAATTAACACTGAAAACAGAACTGAGCCTCAGCAGGATCAAGGTCGGATGTCTCATTTAATATGTGCCCAAAGCCCAGTTTGAAGAGAGATATCGTGGAATGAAGGTGAGAAGAAGATTTGAATAGTGTCTGTCTGGTCTGGGGGTGGGAAGGAGGTGCCCTGTGAATCACCAATGAGACAAGCAGACATGACCAGCAGCAGTGTGACATTGGCACCATCCTTCTCAGCGCTATGTATCTCCTGCTCTCTGCTCTCTCGCTGTGCTGTGAGCTGGCTCCGCCTTCTCATCTTTTCAGCTCCCTCTTGTTTTCTTCTGGTACTGTGCCGTGTCCTGTTTTATTCTGTACCTCTCTGATCTGTTTTCTTCTCTTGTATTGTGCTGTCTCATACTGCTCTTTACTGTTCTGTTGTATTGTCCTCAATTAAACAAGGGAACATGTCATCACACTGACAACTCAGTCTCGGTGTTCGGCTGCGCCTGAGGCGCTTTCTCAGCAGAAGATCCTTTAGGAGAAGGAACACAGAGCTAAAGGTACAGACATATGAATATTCAGTGAGCAAAACAGACAGGCAGATGGAAAAATTGTGTGGATTTTAACAATAGATAACCAGACACTAGTGTGTTGAAGTCCATTCACCCACAGGCCCGAGGAAATGCTTGCACAGTACCACCGCAGAAGTTTAGTACAGCCGCAACCTACGATTCCTCCTGAGACTTTCTGACATTCGGAAAACTATGGTCAGTTCATTACTGGCTTTGAGCTACAGACAATACAGCTCATTATCAAAAGAATGCACAAATCCTCCAAACAAAGAGCCAACACTGGCAAAGTTGTTGTTTTATATACTCAGTATATACAGCACTTGTATATTCATGAACCTCTGTTATTGTATAGGGATTCAAAAGTTGCCTCCTAAGCTCTAATTCAGGGGTTGACAAAGTCTGACACAGTGAACCCCCTCTCAGACAAAACTCAGACTATGCCCCCCCAATAACCCACCCACCCCAATATTTACTTTATTTTATCTTACTTGAAATGTGACATTAATGATTTTTGTAATTTTTAAACTATTTGTCTCTCGGGGATAATTGCGATCTCAGCTTTGAAACTACAAATCCTATACTGCTTTGAAATAGCATAATGTTGCCATTGGAATCAGTTAGTTGGCTGTGGGCTACAACTTTTGGCAAATTGGCACCATTAACAACATGCCAAATTTGTAATTAGCAGTTTGTGTTTGCAGTGCACTCATGACTGTACAGATAACCATCACTGGATTACTTTGATACTGAAGAAAGCATCAAAATTAGGGATGGGCGCTAGCAGACTTTTTCAAGTCGAAGTGTTTGAAATTGGTAACATTATATTGATGTTTCTATTTCAGCCCTATATTTTTTATAACTACTTTTTGTGTGAGATTCTCATTTTGCTTTCATTTGCATGATTTTCCTTTTTTTTTTTTTTTATAGCGTGTTTAATGAGAATTGTTGGAGGAAGTCTCAGATGTGAGAATTTCATTGCCAGCAACTGCTTCACTGTAGTGCACATGATTTTATAACCAAATTTCAAATAAGATAGTGATGATGATGTTTAAGACTTTAGGGTCGACAGACAGGCACGGCAAAAACAAACTAGTAATGGTGCTACCTGTGCCTGGACATGATCTACCTCCTTGTAACTGTCACAAGTACAAACTGTTTTTAAATATTTAAAGAGGTTACTCGTGCTGCTGCTTTGTGCCATGTCATTGTCACAAATAGTGCGTCTTGTCGTAATCGTATCTCACGTTACAAGCTCGCTCTCAGTAGACCTGCAGCTGACTGCGGACATGTACGACTGTGTGTGGGGGTACGGTAGGTTCTGATCTCACATAAGTTTCCACAGTCATGTGACACGGGCCAGCTCATCAAAATTAGGCTATCATATAGGAATCAACACCAAATGAGCAGCTATCAAATGAGTACCGAAGTATCCATACTACATTATTGATCCGTCCATCCCTATTACAAGTTCTGTACTGTCAGAGTGTCTTTTTTCTATGATTTCTAAGTGGATTTATGGACGTTTATTTTCAACAGATATGAGCAACAATTAGCTAAGACAGTGTTCAGATGTGACTTGAGTTATGACTCTGAAGCAGTACAGACTTTGACAGAAACTGAGCGGCCATCAGGCACTAAAGGTTTTAAAGTATCTAAATAGCCTCCAAGAGCTGTGTGTCACAGCCTGCTGCTGCCCATGTTGGAGAGTGGGCCTAATCAATAGGTCAAACTACAATAACCAACTTCCCATTGTTTTCACCCTGGCATGCACCCGTCCCTTTTACCTCTGGCAGCAGGATCTTTGCCTCGCTGAAATCTTTGAAGTCGTTCCTTCTCTTTTTCTACCAGAGCTCAGAGGAAAATTGATCCCTGGTGACTGTCCAGCCTACATGTCAGTGAGATAATATTCTACCACGGGGATGGGATGAATGGTTCTGACCTTTAGTCAGATACAGATAGATACACTCCTCAAACATATTACAGCACCCGCTAAACACCACGTTTTACCTTAGATCACTGTTTATGTTTAACAAACGTGCATTAAAACATTAGATTGCTGTAGTGAGAGATGTTTATCAAGATGAGGAGCCTAAGCTTAAAGGAGAAACATACAGTAATTACTACATCCAATTCAAAGTGCTGTATGTTGTCAGGTCTGTGTTAGACTGAGTGTGATAACATTGTCCCCAGGGTCTTGCTAAACCCACATCCCTGTACAACAAGCCTCTAGGGGGATAAGCACTAATTATCAAAGAAACATCTAGTACATCATTAAAAAACATCTGGTACACTATCATCATGTGTGAATGTGTGTGTGAGAGAGAGAAATAGAGAGCTACAACATTTTTCAGGTCTAGATATCAGGTCTACGATACTTGAATGGGATTTCCAGCATTCGCCGACCTGAGTAACTGTAGTGAAGCAGATCTAACTTCATGTCTTGTTGGCTGACCTAACCCATGTTCAAGTTCGCTATGACAGCCAAAGGAATACCAGCGGACTACTTTCAGTGTTTCTTTTTTAATGTAGGAGGCTCACTTAAAACAAGACTATATGTCTGGACCGTGGATGGTCAGTCTGTGAATTTGTGGCTAAATTGTTATAGAAATAGTCAGTAGTCATGTCTACAAAGTTAAATCCAGCGGTACGTGTCGACCTGCGAGGACACTAGGGGGCACTCTGCTCCACTCGACTGGCCAATCAAGCGGTGACGCACGATGTCGTAGAATGTACCTGATTGGTTCCTGGTTTTCTGTTTGCCGTTTCAAACGGGAAACAACATGGAGGCCTGCTTGTAAACTTTCTGTCATTCTGTCTAAACAATCCACCAAAATCTACTGATGCAAATATTTAAAAAGAGAAATAGGGCCAGTTTTTAGGGCTGGCCCTCTGCGGTCCAGCCCTAAAAAGTAAAAAAGTTTAGGATTTTTATCTTTCACGTCAGCTGGATTCTTGTGATATCACAAGATCCTGCGAGAATCACTCAAGATCACATGAAAACCCGTCTTGTCAGGCTTCATGTCATGCCCTTATGTCCAGCCAGCCAGTATCCAGACAAATCAGCAGCCAGTGAGGAGCTACTGGCGTGTTTGAGACAACATAGACAGGCGACTGTTTGTTCTAAGCAACAATGGCAGCTCAAGAAGAGCGTAGATGCTGCAATACCATGAGGTATAGCAGAACTGGTACCTCTTCACTAAAGGAAGAGCAAAGAACAGCACTGAAGGCTTTTCACAATAGAAAAGATGTTTTCTCTCTGACTTACCTCTGCAAAAGTTTGATTGACAGATGGTTCATCCAATCACCTGCCAGCTATTTTGTGTGTCCGGCCCTTTTTTTCCCAGACAGGTTTTTATTGTTATTTTGTTTTGAGGTTATAGGGTGGTGGTGGTGTGAGCGGTGTAAGGTGGCAGCAATCAGGTTGAAATATACCACAACACAACATATTATAATGTGCTGACACTGTATGTGGCTATATTAATGTAGATTGTCTTGCTGCACCTGCACAGTCTGTGTTTCTTACATTTCTACAATGGAGAGTATATGTTATTACGAAAATAGTAATAAGTCATAATAAACACGATAGTGATAACGGACCCCATGTTGACAAATACCTGATTTCTCCTTTAAAGTCTGGTGACGGGGTAATTTTTGATCCTGGTTGGGTTTCCTCTTTCACACTGTGTTTCTTTAGCATGTTTGGTTCAAAGGGAAAGGCAAGATGCGATCACAAATTCAACACACACAAACATAAGCCCTCCTGCTGTGCAAGTATCTCCTCATTACTGTATGTGTAACATGCAGTAGATGCAATAGTTACCTAGTAAGGCCATGAAGCAGATACAGATGGCAAAGAGGGAGCTGAAGCTCAGGCCCACGTCCTCCCGATAGATGGCCAGTGTTGTCTCGCAGTGGCGTCCTCTGTAACCCTCCGGGCAGTGGCAGGTGAACTTGGAGGGTGACTGGGCCACGCAGGTCCCTCGGTGACAAGGCCGCGTAGCACAGAGGGTGTACACGCAGGACTTTCTGGTCCCGTTCACACGGATCATGTGGCCAGGGGGACACCTGCAAAGAAGGGTTAGATGGGGACAACAGGGAGGGGAAGGATGGAGGACAACAATGTTAGTCCCATTATTGTTCATTAATGTACATTATGTGTACATCAATGTTTGGATAGAGTGGGAAAGGGACTGAAACCTCTGGTTAAAAGTTGATTTTAACGAACTAAATTTAAAAGGGAACTACGCCGGTTTTCAAAATTCATACACATTCTTCATATGGTCTAAGACAGTCCAAAAAAATATTAGTAAACATAAACAACTGTCTCCAAAATCCCACAACTAGAGTGCTAAAACTGTCATAGGGTATAAAGTGTGGAGCTGCTCCATAGACAAATGACACTGAGAGCATCCAGGGGAACGATATGAGTATACGGGTACATTTTCTTTCACAACTGACAACACCATAATAAAACAAAGCTCATTTGGTTATGAAAAAGTAAACAAACCCTCTGGGTGTTTTCTGACTTTGACAGAGAGCAGCTCATGTTTGTATGAACTTTCTCAGACCATGGAAATAACACACTGCAATACTTCACTGAGGAGGTGTTCCCTTTTAAATTAAAATCTTGAAGATCTCTGTTTTGTCGTCTTTGGTGGCATCTACGGTGACAAGTGGCGCATGTTAGCAAGTTATGTAACCCTTTTTGGTATTTCAGTAACTTACTAATAGCGACAACAAGTTCTGAACTAGCGGAGAGAGTAGAGAGGTAGGGAGAGTGCTGTCGACAGCAGCTGCTCACAGGCAGCAATGTAATCCGACTGGAGCCGGCTGGCTCCGTCATTTACATCCACTAAAAGTGCTTGCCGGTGTTTTTGCCATGACAGGCTCTGATTGTTATTGTAAGTATCTGACAATATAGAAAGGGCCTCACTAAATGAGAAATTAAATCAGGTGAGGTGACGTGTTGTTGGACGACAACGGTGAAATAGTGGAACAGATCCATGGTGGAAATGCGAGAGCCAGCTCGGCAGTTTGTTGTGTTGGAGTACAGAAAGCGTAGCTTAGTGATATCTAAAACATTTTCAATGTCATGGCTGACTGCAGTATTAAGATGATTTCCACAACGTGGATGAAGTCTTTGAATTTGATGGCTGCCCATATTTATCTGACTCACATTTCACAATGAGATTTCTCCTTGAACGGTACTTGGACACAATAACAAACAGAACGGATCACGCCAAAGCGAAAGGAAAAGAAAAAGCTTTTACGTCTCTGTAGGGTCCTTTCCATTGATTTTTCCTGGGAATGTCAACACAGTTTGTAATACAGCAAATGTAAGGGTTTCCATCAGTGGCCCGTAGGTTCAATCAACATTGTGTTATCTCATCCGGCAGTAGATAGTGACTTAAAGGATAAGCCAAGTTTTTGTGTCTAAGTGACTGATAGGGACAACAATTTTTGAAATTGGTCTGGTATTTTGCCATGACAGGCTCATATTGTTATTATAAGTGCCTCGGAGCATTAGGAGTGAGTTCAGTGCTGCAGTACAGAAAGCAAAGCTCAGTGTTATGTAAAATATTTTCAGTGTTATGGCTGAATATTTAGATGATTTCAACTATGTGGATGCAACAAAAGATTTCACAACTAGACTTGCTCTCTGTATGTCCTTACCATAATGCTGTCAGACACTTATAATAATAATCTGAGCCTGTCGGTGGCAGAAACAAGCACTTTTAGTGCACGTAAACTGACGATGCAGGTTGCCCAAATGATAACATTCAGCCCGCTGAGCAGCTGGCGACTGCTGCGTTCTCCCTCAATACTGGACCAGTTTCAAAAATTGTTGTCCCCATTAGTCACTTAGACACAAAAACATGGGAAAATAGGGTCCAGGTTGAAAAATACCAGAGTTATTCACTAACAGACATTTATTTAAAGGAAAATCTTCCAGAATTATTAATTCAAGTGAGACTAAATTTAACATTTTTTGTGACTCGGGGAGTGAATACACATAGCAAAATATGAAATAATCAAATTTTTATACTTTTATTCTTCTTCTTCTTTTATACTTCTTCTTTAAAGATTAGGTGGACCTTAATAGAGATCAAATCATGCAGAAAGTTAAAAATCTATCATTATCTGAACATAGCCAAAGGTTGTTTGAAATTAGAGAAAGTTAATATGATTTGAGAGGAATTTGCATCGTACTACGACTAGATAAGATAAGATAAGATATTCCTTTATTAGTCCCACAGTGGGGAAATTCACAATACACACACACTATACTATCTATCATCAATGAATTTCCAGTCAGATTTCAACATGCAGGTTAAGATCCCTTCATCGGCTCTGATTATGTGAATGTGCAATAATCCCTCAGCGGCGGTAGATGCATCGAAGAAAAACAAAGCTAATAAAATAAAAATGGGGGAATAAAACAAATCACATTGGACAGTGACAGCATTTGAAGATATATGAAGATGAATATAAATATACAATGCCCTGTTGAATGTCTATTACCATTTCCCACACTGAAAAAAGTCAAGTCCTCTCCTTGAATCACTGCTCTTCCGCTGATGTACACCTCAGTGGAGAATAAACTGGAGGAGAGGAAAATGCTGACTGTGACATTGGCGGTAACAAGGATGATTTTATGCAGACAGGGGCACATTTTCTCCCTCACTTCAGAAAGCACCCCTATAATTAAAAGCTCATTTGGGTGTAACAGCTCAAACAAACATTTTATGAGCCCATTAATTCAGCATCCCTTTCAGTGTCTATGGAGCAGCTCCAGGCTGTACATTCTGATGACATCAGATGAGTCTCTGGTGATTTGACAGGCTCACGCTTATAAATATTGACTCAACTTAACTAGGAAACTGCAACATTACATTCAAAACGGCACTGTAATTTATCTCATAAGTGACTCTTCCACCATAAAACTAATCCAGATGAGATGCTAAAGGGTTAACTTACTGCATCATCTAACAAACTCCTGTGAATTATTTTCATATGCAACTAAACAATTTATGTTCACTGGCAATATTCCAACACAGTGTCACAGCAGTTTGTGAAATAGTCACAAAATTTAATCTGTGTGATTTGTGTACATAGACACAAATTTCCGTGATGCTCAGCACATCTTTCAACAATGCTGACAGTTTTTGTTTGTTTTCCTACAAATGTCCAGCAACTCGTGATGCACGTGTTTTCAGAATAAAAGTACTTAGGTTTAGGAAAAGATCTCAGTCTGGATTAAAAGGAAGTGCTGTAACTTAAGTATGGAAGTTAAGGGATAAATAAATCAACTCTGACTTGTGGTTTCACACGGGACACAAACACCAGTCTCCTGGACCAAAGTCCTGTGTTTTTTGACCCACCCATCCAACCTCTGCCTGATGCAGCATTCGGCATTCTCTATAATTCCCGGTTCACAATTACATGGATTATAAATAAATTTATTTCATGCTGACCATCATGAAAAAACAATGAAATTTGTGTCTGGAGTATGTACACAAATCAGTGCATTCAATTTTGTAAGTATTTCACAAACTAGTATACAACTGCGCTGGATATTTGGGAGGGTTGGCGAGGTGGATACTGTCTCGTTTGAACAGAAGGTCTTCAGTGTGATGTGGCTTTCCTCGAGAAAAGAGTCTTTCTTCAACGTGTCTCACATTGTCTTCTGCACAAGCAGCAAACAGCAACCTGCCCAAATTGACCGTTGATCCCCATGTGGTAGATGGATTTCAGATAAACAGATCCTACTGCTACTGTGCTACTATGCTACTGTAGTTAAGGAGCTACACCTTGTTAAAACACTGGTGTGATCCTTTAAAGATGTTTTTCCTTATTTGGGCCACTTGGGGGCGGCGGAAAAGGACCCAAACACAAGACTACTAATACACATTATCACCTTATTAAGTTGCTATGACAAATGTGTTAGCAAACGGTTGCACATGTACACATCCAGCAGACATTAATATTCACTTGTAGTTGTGTTTCTGACCAAATGACAGAGGCCCTGTGAATCCATGCAGCTCAAAGTTTGACACCACCAGCTCATGACAATAATATCAGGCTCTTAAGCTGCTAAATGCTCAACTATGTGCACAAGCTAGTTGCTAATGTTGTCTATCTGCTGCTAAGTGCTGGGCAGACAGTACAACACACACTTAAACCACATGGATGGTGAAGAAATATCACATTTATAAATGTCGGCAGCTGTGACTGTTAGAGTTTAATGTAATAAATAAATGTTCTATCATGTACAATGGAGCAAGAAAACACCATCAGAACAGGTTATTGGTATTTATAGTGTTATACTATATTGTTACGCTTGCTTTAATGTAAGTGGTTGGGGCAAATGCACCACTTACCTAATTCGCATTTTGATGTGAGTGTTTGTATGTGATGTAAATGTGATGTAAATCTAAGTGTCTCTGCTGCACTTAGAGAGATATTTAGGTCTACTTTTCCCAACATTATGCATGCAGCATCAATTTAAGCGTGGTCATAACATAAACCTCACACGTATATATGCTGGAAATGTCATGTTTGATACCCTAATAATCTTGAGAAAATGAGTTCTGTTGGCTGAAGACGACTTGTCTACGTAATACTTAACCTTTCTCTGATCTCTATCTTGTACAGGATGCAGGAGATTTTAAGTATATGTTTTAAGGCTTTACTGATTGCTTTTCCTGCATTTCACCACAAGCTGCAGTACATTTATTCCCATGAGAGCATTCAGACTGGACTCCTCTGTCCTGATTTTATTTTTGCCATAAGGGCCAAAACAAAGTGGAGAGACTTGTCTGACTTCTGTAAAATCACTTCTCAGAGTTATAAATGACTTTTCTCTTAATGCATTTATAAATGCCAGCTATCTTGATAGCACAGGAAGAAAATTACCTAGGTGTTTGAAACAACATTTTAAAAGGTAATGGGATTATTAAGCCATGACAAATGCTCAGTGTTCAGGATGCATTATGCCTGGTTGGAGTCTGTGTAGGTGTTGTATACAGGAAGGCTGTCAGTGAACTACAACAGTGCTTCTCTTTTCCCTGCTCTTTCTTACCAGAAGCCATGACTGAGTGCTATGGGTGTCTTTTCATAACCAAGGCACTGGTGGTTGTGGCTGTCGTTGCTAATCGTATGTCGAAGTGTCCTTGGGCAAGTAATATGAATGTGTGTGTGAATAGGTAAATGCTGACGTTTGTGAACTGCACTGATATGACGGACGACTAGAAAGGCGCTATATACAGTATATACAAGTCCAATTACCACGTAAGCCAACATTACATGACTTTCAGAGTCTTCAGATTGCAGTACTGTTCACGCTACATAAATTGCTCTCTTGTAATCAGGAGTCTTGAAGTCATTGTGGTTTTCACATTACATGACTGGTGACAGGAGGTCACACACTACAAGATCTTTTACCAGGAGGAATCCTCAATGAGGTCTCCAAACTATTTGTCAGAAAACATGTGAGACATACACGGTAAATGACGTGATGCCATAAAAGACATATGTTGTCTGATGTTGTTGGCATGAGTTCACAAAATAGCCCGTTTCCACTGGTTTCTTTTTTACTATTTATTCCTCTAGATGCAACAACATCTTTGCTCCACGTTGCAAATGCAACACAAGCAGTAAGTTCCTGGTGTTACAGGTGACCCCTTCTCCCCCAGGTTTCCCCTCCATTGGTGTCAAAGCTCTCATTGTCCCAGTCCCCAACTGCTCCAGATATTTTGCACGATAGGTATCAATCTCAGTGGAGAGTGACACAAAGAAAACCCAAAAACTCTGCAATGCTCAGTAATTTTTCTGTTTCTTTGCTGTCCCAGGCTAAATATTCTATTAACTATAGTGATCACAACTGTCCAGGTCAAATTGATCACTTTAATGGATTATTATTGCATCCATTTTTTTATTTATGTGCATCATTTCTCATTACCATCTTATTGAAATTTGTATGATTATTACATGAACACAAAGTAATGAAACAGACCGCTTTGCTATTTACTGGCTTGCTGGCAATTCTTCTCCCTTTTCCCTCACTGAGGGTGAGGCATTGCTGTTTTTGGCCAGCTCGAGCTCGTCATTCTCTCACGTTGTAGCAGCATGGAGGGAGATGGGCACCGGTATGTGCATCCCAGAGCAGGTTGAGAACCCCGAAAAGTTTTGGGAGCAAAATGCGACCAGGCATTGTCAATCTACTTGACGAAGGTTCTTTCCCCATGAACATTTGTTTTTTTTAACTCCTGTTATGATGTCAATGTGTAGGCAGCATCAGTCAGAGCAGACGGTCCATGAGGCAAAGCATCAAGGCAGTAAAGTCAAAAACAAAACAAACATTAGTCTAGCATAGTTTTAAAATGTTTTGCCGTATGTTATCGTGTACGACAAGACCCAAAACGAACACTGTAAGCGAACTACATGACTGCTAGAAACAGCACTTCTATAGGAATGATTCTGTCCCAAGCTTTTTGATCCATATAAGCAGTTTCCGCTCTACTGATTATATACTTTTGCACCAAGGTGGGCATATTCATATATATGCATGCATGCTGAAAATAGGACTCCCCTGAAAGCCACAGTGGAATTTAGTTACTACTGTAGGTAAGTGAGCACACTTTAGCAGTTTTATTTTTGGTATCAGAGAGGCTAATAACTGACGGCACCATCAAAACTTTCTACACATGGGGGTATTGCTCTGATTCAAGGCCCAACTAAACCACTTTGACATGAGGAAAAATGTCAGTGATGAAAAATGATTGCTAAATTATGACTGGACAATTGTGGTTCAGCAAGGGATTTAGCAAACAGTCAGTTGAATGTTAAAAACATTTTTTAAAACAAAATCAGGGAGGTGCATGTGCTTACTGTATTATTATCTGCACTACAGTATGTTATTATTCAACGGTGGTCCCCCTGAGTAATCAGGTATCAAACACTTGGACTTGGAGGACTCACTGCCAACACTTACTGCTCTCTAATCATCTTCCAAGGTTCAGGTCAAGTGGTGAAAAGAGAACAAGGCGAACAAGCGAGCAGGGTGGGAAAGGAGAGGGGGGGAGTGTGTATGTGTGTGGCAGTAGTACATGACTTAAAAAACCAGGCAGGAGTGAGCAAGATGAGAGCCATTCAAACCCAGAAATGAAGGGGCAGAGCAGGAGAATGAGAGTCATTTGAAAAAAAATAGGTTGGAGGATGGATGATGTGGGTGAGTGGATCAGAGGAGGGGAAAAAAGGTGAAGGCAAGATTAAAAGCGAGGCTGCACAGACTGAATGGAGGCTGATGTTTCCAATGGCAGAAAGAAATTGCTGAGATTAGTGCATGTGGCTAAGAGCACTCCGTCGGTCCGAGCCGCGGGAGAGGGTTGTTAGTTTGCTGCAGCTTTTCAGCGCACGACATTTCCCATTTCCCACTGAAAAACAGATAACCCTCACACAGAAAAGTCGCACAGTAGTGTATGTGAAATGTTGATCAAGCAAATAGTGCGAATCCCATCAGGGTCAGAGGGCTGGCAAAATAATTTATATTCACCACCAACATTTTAGGCTTTTAGCTTAGTGACTGAGCAGATGGGGCTCACTGCCTTATTCATTGCCTCTTAAATGTTGCTGAACACATTGGCTCTTTGGGGGTTTAAGATTTAAAAGTCTCTCTGAGGCCACGTTTAGACTGACAATAACCACCGCACCCACAACCACGGTGAGGTGGGGGTGTCATGGCAGAGAGCTCCGGCAGAAAGACAACTTTCGCTTCAGTGTCAGCCAGCGAGCAACGCTGCTAGCCAATCATGTTTACCTCACAAACACCAAGGCGGACAGGAAAGTCGTTGTGACTACTTGCCAGAGCTGTACAATCTTCCCTCAAAGACTATAAACTGTGTCATTATGTTTGATAAGCCTTCAAACTGGACTTCCATTTCATCCTCACACCAAAAACCGTTGCAAAAATGCACCCTGTAACAACTGAGCCTCCCTGGTGTACATCCCAGTTTAGAATATCTATTTTAATGTTGTTTCATGATGCACACAATTTATTTGTTGAGCTTATTTTGCTGCCAAAATCTAGCAGACTGTTTCACCCGCATATGCGTGCAGGCTAGAGGCCACTTCAAATGAATGTGTGATGTCACATGAAGCACTGCAGGACTGACTCTGAAGCTGCTCCTCCGTCAGGCCGGCTCGGGGCGGAGCGGCACAGTGCTGATCTGAGTTCACATGACACCCTGTCCGTGACTAAGAGGCTAAATGAGTGTACTCGCTCATTTGTTTTTCAAAGAGCACAATATCACTTTCAAAAGAAAACACAGTGATCACGTAATGTGTGATGACCTTCGATTGTCTGACAGTCACATCACATTTATTTAATTTCAGCCTGTAGTTTTTAATCAAGAAACCGAGCAAGGAGGGAAAATAGACAAGTCAATTCAGGCTATGCACATACAATAACATCCACAGCCCTGACAGAACAGTTAACCAGGCAATCAAGCCTGCAGGAAAAGGTAGACTAAGGTCTGAAAGAATGCTGGTGAAGAGCTCAGACCAGGCAGCAACCTCCAGTACTGACAACAACTGACGGCAGTTCTTCAAATGGCCACATGAGGCTGCCTCCACAAGCAAATCAATTTCCATACAACCCCCATGTTCACATGCATGACTTTACAGCAGAAATAAACAGTTTACAGTCTGGTACATAAACTGATTTTGGTCTCTATAACTAATATCCCCATTAATAATAAACGCACAGGGGTGATTTTTTCTATAATTCACCTGTTTAATTTATATTAAGGTTAAAGTTAGGTGGAATTAACGGCGTGGCCCTACCAGATTGCTAGCTGCTAGCCGTCTGCTCTACGCCAACATCCGGGCCGCCTCAGCTCTACCAACAATCCACCTCTTTGCCCATTTTTGGATTAGTCAGGAGTTAGGCGGAGACCTCACTGCCATGACGGCGACGGCCGGAGCCACCCACTTTGAGCTTCGCAACAGCTCTTCAGAAACCTCTGGGTGACATTATGGAGACTACATCCATATTTTATACAGTCTATGGTTGAGACAGAATAAGCTACAGTCAATTTGTGATATCAATCCATCTTTCATCTACAGCGATTACTCACCAGAGTCGGATTCCTCTGGGCCACTAAAACAATCAGGAATTAACTGAAAAGGGGTACTGCAGCATAACTATTGGACTTCTATAAAGCTGAGGGACTTGCAAAGACAGACTAAAAAAATAAAGGTCCAGATTGATGCAGCAGAGGTTGAGATATCTTGTCCTTTACTCCCTATACTGACCTCTAAACACCATAATGCAGCTCCAGACCTGATAAATGCTCACGGCTTTCAAAACTCAACATCCACAGTTTTTTGTTGCAGTCTTTCTGTTATAAATTTATAAACTGATGGATTTTAGAAATATTTTCCCATCGAAGCCTTAAAGGTGCTCAATATGAAATTCAGAGCATATCTATTTAGTCCATGCAGCTCACAGTTAACGGTGCTAACAGAGCTAACGGTGCAAACAACGGCTTCACTGCTGAACTAGCTGACAGCGTTAACCTGAGGGGGAACTGGAGGGTGGGCGCTGTGCTTCCACGCCGTCGCTGCCAGTCAGGACGGCGTTGTCAGCTGTAACTACTGCGTGAGAACAGTGCAGAGTAGCGGCTGTGAGCTAGCCAGTGGGGCACGCTCACATGCACTAACTTGCACTAAAAGCATTCACGGCCCGAACCGGTTACGTCAACAAAACACAAAGAAACTCGGATAGCAACACACACTTCATTCTCTGCTCAGGTCAACATTACTTCTCTACAGTATATCTCTACACAGCAAAAAGGGACACTCTCTACAACATGCCAGTGAATCCACTGATACATTTATACATCAGTTTTATCATTTAAAGTTTCAATCTAGAAAATTTTAATTTATGTCACTATCTATCGCTGAAAAAGATAACACAATAGTGATGGAGCCTATATGGCCTTCGGAAAGTATTGCAATATTTCTATATTTTACCTGATGTCTGTGGTGCCATTCCTGAAACACATGCTGTGTTAAAATACTGCTAATGCAAACTGAACATTTCCTACTGCTGCAGCTTCACATTAAAACCATTTAACTGGTGAAACACAAGTTGACTTTTATTATGAAGTAGTCATAGGAAATGTTATGTGTTTGTCAGTGAACTTGACACTGATGAATGTAGTTCATCAACATACATCTACCAAACGGTCATTTTTCACATTTTTTCGACGGCAGATCAGTTTGAAATATTGCAGGGAGTAAAGGACCAGTCTGGAGCAGCCACAGTGAGCTGTTATATGACGAGCTGCAGGTGACTGCAGAGCGAGCTAACCAACTACTTTTGCTGTTCGCAGACTCGTGTCGTGTGCAGCATGATATCAGATCAACGTTGCTCACAGAATGATGGAAAAAGGTCAACTGTTTCCTAACATCTTTGTTAAAATGACAACAGTTTGTTTTGCTGCCCCCAGTATTCTGGGTCTTGTACTATTAAGCTGCATTTGCAGTTACCACCAGTAAAGCGGGTGTCTCTGAATCAACCAGGACTCAAATCTTTGCCAGATTGCCACTTTAATATGAGACTGAACTCTGTAGCCTGTTTTATGATATCCAACAGTTCACAAGCATTAAATGACAGAATGTTACGTTGTTCCTGTTTGTTCACATGCCATCTGTAGAGAGTTTTGCTATATGTTCATTAGGGCTGTCAAAGTTAACGCAATAATGTGTTAACTCAAATTTGTTTAAATGCCACTGATTTGTTTAAAGTATTAATGTAACTTGTGATGTTTAGGTTGCAGTTTTAAAGCTAGAGGTGCGTCTTATGAAACTACAAAACCTCAGGAATCCACTGGTATCAGCCATGTCATACTAGTGTGTTGCAAAAGCGGCTAAACAACTAAATAACTGTGCTAAATTTTGGTGAGGAAAAACTGGCATGGTCATTTTTAAAAGGGGTCCCCTGACCTCCGAACTCAAGATACGTGAACGCAAATGGGTTCTATGGGTACCCGCGAGTCTCCCCTTTACAGACATGCCCACTTTATGATAATCACACGCAGTTTGCCATGTTGTGATGTGAGCATATTTTTATGTCAAAGGCACTATCTATGAGGGTTTCTGGACAATATGTGACATTGTTTTGGGCTGTTAATTGATTTCCAATAATAAATATATACATTCATTTGCATAAAGCAACATATTTGCCATGTTGATAAAGTATTCATTCAGATGATTTTAAACAGATTACTTTGTCATTTTAAACAGCTTAAAAATGTGTAATTAACTTGCAATTACTCACGAATAACTATGGACAATCGTGATTAATTGTGATTCAATATTTATATCGATTGACAGCATTATTTAGTCATATATACAATTTATCTGTTGTTTTAAGGTTAAACAAGTCAGCTGCGTCATAGTCACTCCAGTTGTTGCTTGGTGATTGCTTTCCATCATGCCAGCCTGGACTTTTTGTTTTGGTTGTTCACTACATCAAGTGGATGGTAATTTGCTGCCAAATTTTCCTGCTGACAGCCCAGCTTCTTCATGCACATGTGAGCAAACCCTTCTTCTGCCGCAACATAGTTGTCATTGAATTTGACATTTCACCGGCTTTAGAACAAATAAAGGCTCAGGGATGCTTTATTTTCAACATTTCCCACACTCTCAAGTAGGTCAGAGTCAGGTTCTTTCAAAACTCATTTATGTGACTATGAACAAAAATAATGCCAAGGTCAAAAGCTGTAAAAATGGCTTCAGAGAGAGTGAGTTGGTTTAAATGCATGTGTATTCATGCCTTAGTGTCAAAATCATGAGTGTGGAACATCCAGGTGCTTGAATGTGCAGTTACATGTGGGTTTAGATACCTGCATTCGTGTACTCTCCACAAGTCAACGCAGGTGAAGGGGGGGCTACATTGGTTCTTCTTGCAGGAGTCAGACGAGCACCCAGGGGAGAGGCCTTGCATGCTGAGCAGGGAAACCCCATCTCGCGGCTGGCTGTCCAGTGGCATGTAGCGACCATTGAGGCGTACGTCCCTCATGCAGCCTACAGGGCGACAATGCAGTGAAACAAGAAATACACAATGTCACATTCAACAACTGTACACAGTCACAAAATTAATTAGATAGTTTTACCTGGTGTGCAAATCAACAACATACTTGGCTTCAATTCAAACACTTACAGCATAAATCCACCCTGGTTTCTGAGTGAACATGATGCTACATTGAGTTTGTTGTGGCAAAACATTCATGGCAGCATCTTAAAATGCCATTTATACTGATCCAAGAAATTTATGAGGGCAAATATATGCATGCATGTTGTATTTTGTATAATGTGCTCCATGGCACACTGATAGCTGTGCTGTTTACACATGTCACTGCTTCGCTGGGTTCCACTCCTGAGACACTTACCAGGGGGGAGTAAACATGTTTGAAAGGCTGTTTGCAAAATGCTGCACGCAGTTGATGGAAAACATTACAAAGAGGGGCAAAGTGCTTCTGCTTGGATCAAACCCAGATGGGTCTGGATCCTAGTTGTAGTTAAAGGCCCTGACACGCCAAGCCAGTGGGTCGAGAGCCATCCGTGAACATCTGTTGGCCTAGGTTTTGCAGTGCGTCCCACACTGTCCGCTCTAGTCTGCCCGTGTCGGAGTTTTTTTTGGCCGATTCAGCATGTTGAATCAGAGGTGAATCTCGTCGAGGAGAGAAATCACTCTGATTGGCAGTTCAGTTTAATTGAATCAGTGCAGAAGAAGAGAAACGGAAGTGAGAAAAGCAAGCAAAGGAGTAAAGTCAAGAGGACAAACAGAAGGCTCTTCTCATTTTTCATCGTCATCTCATCTGATCATTCCAATACACGGATATTTTCACAGCGACGTGGCCATCTGGAATGAAGCTAAGCGGTGGGTGGGAGTGGTGTGAAAATGGTCGACAAACGCTGCTTTGTTTCATGTCCATATCATAACATCCTCGGTCCTCTGGTTTCCCTTTTGAATGATGGATACAGACTACCACCACCTACTGGTTTGGAGAGTTATTTCCTCTCACGCAGGAGCAGAAGTCTGTGCTAACTGACCGTCGGCTATAGACTTTGTGGTGTGTTCAAGTACAACTTATCGGCCAAGACAAAGGCGACATGAGGCCCATAGATGTATACGCTGCAACACTGCTTACCAGGGGGAACTTGAATTCACTCAAAGCATTTCACTAAGAGACAACTCAACACAATAGCTTACATTTATCAGACACAAAAAAATATGGTTACCAGCAGCAGCTATGTGGCATGTTTTAATTGTACAACAGCAATGACGTAACTAATGGCGCCAAGAAAATGTCTCATGAATGAGTAGATAAGATAAGATAAGATAAGATAAGATATTCCTTTATTGGTCCCACAGTGGGGAAATTCACAAGTAGTGTACGACACGAGTAGTGTCTGAAAGTGTGTTTTTTTTTTTTTTTTATTTTGCAGGTAAGCTAACTAACAGAATAGTCCTCCACAGAGAACCCTCTGGACAGTGAGCTGGGAGTAGTGAATGAAGTGAACGTTAACAGACACAACCGTAGTTATTAATATTATATTCTGCCAGCAGAGAGCCCCCTAAATGCTACACACTGGTCCTTTAACATCTCATTACCCTTCTGCCACTATTCGAAAAGAGACGTTCACAAAAGTAAACACAATGATGCGCACCCCCCCAATACCCCCTTTCCCCCCTCCCCTGCCACCATCTATCACATCTGACTCTTCTGAAGTGAAATGCTTTTAAAGTCCATTTAATAAACACATGCATTGTCTTTTACTGCCTGAGGCACAGCTGTCTAACTCAAGGGAGCTCTCTCTCTCTCTCTCTCTCTCTCTCTCTCTCTATAGTTGTGACCTCTTTTTCTCTCTATTATCATACAGTGTCTTAGCTTGTTCTAGTTTCTATGCATCCTATCCAGAGCTCTTTTTCAGTCTGACTCTTTTGATTATATCTGCCAACATTTGGGTTCACACTGGACGTGCACCTGTCGGTCCTGCTTTGCTCTCCGTCTCTCTCAGGCGACGGTCAGGGCAACAATAATTTAGCGAATACTGTATCTTATGACCTGTTCACCAAGCTAAAATAAGCCAAATCTGTGTGTTTGGCAAATTCATTCTTTTAGACTTCAGTTGGTCTTGTTCCAATTAGCTGTTTTAGTGAAATAGATGGGCACTTTGGGAAATACTCTTATTTGTTTTCTTGCTTGAAGCTTTAGTCTCTGTACAGTAAATATGACAGACAGACAGACAAACAGACAGGCAGACAGACACACAGACAGACAGACAGACAGACAGGCAGGCAGACAGACACACACAGACAGACAGATAGATAGACAGACAGACAGACACACAGACAGACAGACAGACAGGCAGACAGACAGGCAGACAGACAGAACACAGACAGACAGAAAGACAGACACAGACAGACACACAGACAGAGAGACACAAACAGACAGACAGTGAGACAGGCAGACAGGCAGACACACAGACAGACAGACAGGCAGACAGGCAGACAGACAGACAGACAGACACACACACTGACAGACAGACAGACAGGCAGACAGACAGGCAGACAGACAGACGGACAAACAGACGGACAGACAGACAGACACACTGACAGACAGGCAGGCAGGCAGACAGACAGACACACAGACAGACAGACTGACAGACAGGCACACAGACAGACAGGCAGACAGACAGGCAGACAGACAGACAGGCAGACAGACAGGCAGACAGACAGGCAGGCAGGCAGACAGACACACAGACAGGCAGACAGACAGGCAGACAGAGGCAGACAGACAGACAGGCAGACAGACAGGCAGACAGACAGACAGGCAGACAGACACACAGACAGGCAGACAGACAGGCAGGCAGGCAGACAGGCAGACAGACACACAGACAGGCAGACAGACAGGCACGCAGGCAGACAGGCAGACAGACACACAGACAGGCAGGCAGACAGACACACAGACAGACAGACAGACAGCCAGTATTCCATACACACACAGCAGCCCCTAACTCCCTCGTCTCTCCATACACCCAGCAGCATCATCCCAGCTAACAACGAAGATGCATTTGGGTGAATTAGCCATGAAACTGTCATATCAATCATTCATTAACATCTAAAATATCAAGATTCTCCCTTGAAAAGAATGTGTATGAAAAGATAAAAGGACTTATTTCTGGTAGCACTTTTCAGGAGGAATACTTTAAACCGTCTCACATGCCCTGAACAACACACCACCCTTTTCAATTTACACCGTGACACATCAAATGCATCACATTAACCCCCCCCCCACACACACACACACACACACACACACACACACACACACACGCACGCACGCACGCACGCACGCACGCACGCACACAGCCTGGATGATGTTTGGATGGTTTATAGCCAACAATCTTCCGTGTTGTTTTGCCATTTTACCATTGTATGATCCGTTCAGTTCTCCACTGAAAGGGACATTCAGGAAGATTCATACTGTTGTGTGTCATAACCTTTTCCCATTCTCTACAGACAATGTTTACCTCTTAACAATTTCAGCCTAGCATTCATCTGCCTGAGATTTAAAGGAGGGCTCTCTTGAATGATGAGTGGAATAATCACTTTTCTTCCTCCCTTTGAAAAATAAATCTAACATGGCTGTTCTATACAAAATCATAAGCAAAAGCATCAGCATGACAACAAAAGCGGATTATTGGAATAGTTTGCATCACCAGTCCTAGCTATTAGAAATTTAAAAAAAATCTCTTTTTGTAAGATACAATATTCTTATCTAATTGTTTATTGAGAGAAAACAATGTTGAACTCCTTTGCAATGTCTTTGTATCTTAAAGGGCTTTTGTCAGATTACAACCTTGTTCTTATTTCCAGTATTTAAGATAATATTTTGATGAGCAGCTGGAAACCAACCTGAGTTAAACTGCCCAGTAAGAATCAGGTTCTGCATAGATGTTCATTACCAAAGTTTATCAGTAGTGTTTTGAACCAGTGTGGTAAACTCAGTAACTAGTAATTAAAGCTTTAAAATGTGTATTGCAGTGTGTATTACAATGTGTAGTGAGGTTTCAAATACAGTACAGTACAGTGCATCAATGTTAGTAGGTCTGTCTCTGTGTGCCTTACAATGGACTGGCGACCTGTCCAGGGTGAACCCTGCCTTCCTCCAATGCCAGCTGGGATCAGCTCCAGCCCCCCTGCGACCCCTAACGGGATAAGTGGTTGAAGATGGATGGATCAATATTGTTGAAAATTGGCATTCAGCTACAACTTAGCTGGGAACGGAAATTCTAGGTGGCTTCATCTGTGCATCTTGGCTTTCCTGTGGATTATGCACATTCAATCATGTCAACTGCTCTGACTCTATATGGGTGTCTGAATACCTTATCTCTATTACTCGGAGTAGTAATTTTAAATAACTGCTGTTTGCAGTCGTAAAGCTGCAGTAGGTAGAAAGTTTTTGGCATGATTGGGCAAAAAATCCATAATAATCGTGCAGCATGTTGTAATTCAAGTGTTCTGAGAGAAAACTAGACTTCTGCACCTCTTCATGACTGTTTTCAGGTTTTAAAAAATCAAGCACATGACGGGAGACTTTGGCCAATCAGCTCGTTTCAAAGACAGCGTTCCAATTGGTTGTGCTCCAGCTGGTGGGCGGTGCCTGGTATTTGCTCAACTGTTCTCAACATGTGAGATGCATCCCTAACTGTGCTGCCAAGCAAACACCATCCTGATGCTCCTGTGCTATTTGCACTAATTTAAATTAGGTAATATGCAGAAAATTTGGTGCAAAATTGGCCACTTTCTATGCAAATGAGCCTCATTTCAAAAACAGTCCAGTTCACAAAGATCAGTGTTAATAGCCACAAGCAGTTACAGTGAAATTATTAGCATCTTCAGAGAGATTTCTGGGAGGTGTAACACCCAGACTTTTCCAGTAATTATGACGCATTAAATCCTCAGTATGGTTTCTCTCTGTCACGTTTAAATTCTGTACCTTAAGCTTTGAGGAATCCCTCTGATCCTTGTTGGTCAGGACCTGTAGCTCGCCGTCTGAAAATTGAATAACTCTCTCTAACATTGTTTTGTCTACTGGATTCGTGGTGTAAAAGCAACATTTAAGATTTATTATATTTATACTTTTATAATTGCAATCAGATGCAAAAAAAGGGCAAATTACATTCTGCTGAAAAACTTAATGGGTGTGTTTGCCCTGTAGTATTAATAGTGTAATATTGTCTGTGAATTGGACCTTGACATGATCAAGTGATGGGAAATTCCTGGAGCCATCGGCTGTTGTGATCCATTCTTTGTGAATTTGCCCATCAGTTTTAATTCAATGCTATCAACTGCAAATATCCACAGTAGAGAGAAGAATGAACAGGTAAAAGCAAAAGCAAATCCTCAATACTGAAGCTGATTCAAAACAAATAAAGTCAATATTTAATGTTTGTAAATGGAAGTGTGGAGGCATTATTGAGTGTAAACAATTACACCACTAAATGTTCTCAGAAATGATTGATCAAAATATCTGGAAATATTTAACAGTTGTTACTAATAGAGATGAGTTCTTGGAAAGTGGCATCACATAGAAACCAGATGGGAGAACAGAAAGCAACAGAGTGAGTCAGGCAGCTGTCCACATCTGGTAAATCAGACTCAGGACCCTGAAAGTACTGATTGAAGCATTTTTTTTCAGCACCGGGACAATAATTGCTGGTATTGCTATCATTTTGTGCCATGTTATATTAAAAATTTTTACCTATTGTCCATTTAACAAGTTGTCCTTCAGCCCTGAGCTGCTCCAGCTGCTCCCATGCAAATGCACTTGACAGCTCCCACGTGTAAATTTAAAGTTAACTTTGCTAACACAGAGAAGAAGCTTGGGATTCAGCCTACAGTATATCCAGTTCATCAAAACCTTCACTGCTTCATTTGCGATTCTTAACACCTGATGTCTGTAAACTCTTTAATTTAACTCTGATACACTCTCACAGATGCTGTTAAGAGCCATATCACCTACCCTGGAAGCTCTTGTTGATTCCAGAGGGAAAGGTGTTTCCCAGCATCACCACAGTGGGGTCAATGATGATTTCTCGGCTCCGGCCTCGCGATCCGGTGACCTCCCGTTGCCCCCCGCCACCGTCCAATCGCAGCATCATCTCATTGTCATGCCGATCCAGGAAGACCTCGTGCCATTCACCGTTGTCGAGGCGATAGGTGGGTAGGGTTAAGTTGTAGTCCCCGTCACCGAGGTTGTAGAAAACGCAGAGGAGGCCCTGGAAGATCTTCAATGAGAAAAGAGGACATTTATTATGAGCTTTACAGATTCAGCTTAACTTGGACTTCAGATGTTTGGTCTGGGATTAAAAATTTTATTTTTGCTGACGTTTTGCATTGAATAAAATGAAATGTTTTACAGTGCAAAATAAGCACACTTATTAATCAGTATAACTTTATTTTCATACAGTTTAGTGCCATTTAAAATGCTTCAGGACAATCACATATCACAATGTGACGTCTGCAAACTGCTAATTCATAGTCATGTTTCCATAGTGAATGCAGACTGGACAGTTGACAAAATTAAACCTGTAAACCTCGCCAGCTTAGACTAAACGTGGCTACTGGCATTGTGTTGTATGCTGTTAAGTGCACGGTCTAGCACAGCGACACAGCGACACTAAAACAAAGTGTGTGCTTTCACTATATATGTGCACTGTCGTAAATTATTGTAGCGTAACTGGGCAGAGAGCATGAATAACAAACATCAAAAATCTTGACGCAATGTACAGATCAAAAGTATAATAATCTTCAGTGTGTTGCTAGATAGGAAAACTGTGTGTAGTAATCATAAAATTAACAAGGAACTAGAAACAATTTTCTTCCAAGCTACAACTGCCATCTGTCTGTCTTTGAGCAGGAGGAAGCACCCAATGTACCAAATGTATTTTTTCAATTACTTTGAGTGGCACAAACCAAATGACGTTCAGCTTCTTTGTTTTTTTGAACAGTGGCAGACGTCTCAGTGGCACAGATCTCAAAACCTCAGCAAATCACAACTGACTACATAATAAAATACCGCTGAGGGGAAAGGGGGGAAATGTGCTGAACTGACTCAAGTCTAGGTCTCAGGTTTTAAAGGGACTATGTGTAACTTTTTACGTGTAGAAATAATTTTTTATTGCCAATGTGAGAACAGGTTGTAACCTAACCTAAAAAATGAGATCTTCCGCGACTGGGTTTCCTCTATCAGCCTGTAGACTTTTAATGAGAAGAACTCGGCCCGCTTTTCCGAGAAAAGCCAATGGATGTGACGTACCCGTACCTAACGTATGGTTAGAAATGGAGTCCTTTAATGCTTGCAAATGACCAGCCCCCCACCACAACTAAGACTCCAACACAAACTCCATGGAAGCACAAAAAAACATTACATCTAGTGGTGCCTGTCTAACAAAACGGGAATTTGATCGATGTTGCTGGGCAAACTCGTGTTGTGGGAGTGGCATGGGTCAACTGGAGTACAGCAGGGCCAGTGTGAAAAGTGTGTGTGCATGTGGGAAGTGAGTGGTGAAGTAAGAGAGAGAGAGAATGGCAACGACTGTGTGCGGAGACAGCTGGTTTAGCTCTGAGAATATCAAGGTAACGTAAAGTGGAAGTTGCAGTGAAATGAAAGAAATGTGTCTTGTTTCCCTGCTGCTGGGTGAAGTGAAGGGGGTTAACGGCCGGAGAGAGTAACGTTCCTTCTGACCACGGCTGGGAGGCCGAAGCAGGAAAAGTTCACAGTAGGATCAACATTGGCTGGGCGTTCTTTGTTTGGTAACTTTACTGCCAAGTACATGAAATATATAGAGATATTGTGGTTTTAGCTGGCTAATGTTGCTAATGTTAATCAGCATGTTGCCTGTTATAGGAGTTGGAGCAAATATGATTAAAAAAAGTCATTTTTATAAAACGGTCACGATATCCTGACACAAACTGCCGTCTGTGACAGTCAGGAGTCAATCACTTGTGAACTCTGATCTAATGTTTAAACTAGACGGTGCTGATCAAATATGAATCAATATTCTGTTACTGTAATGTCTATTTCTCACCTCAAATGTTTTCAGAAACATCTTGTAGTTACTGTTGAGCTGTGAAATGAGAAGGTTTGTTACCCGGCAGCCATGTTGTGAACTGCTGAGGAAATACCAAGCACCGCCCACCAGCTGGAGCAGAGCCAATAGGAACACTCTCTCTGTCTCTCTCTCTCTCTCTCTCTCCTCTCTCTCTCTGAAATGATATGTGATTGGCGAAAGTCTCCTGTCATTGTTTTAAAGCCTGAAAACAGAGCCATTGACTTTCATTGACTTAATGGTCACAGATGTCACTGTTAACAAGCAAGCTAATGGAGGTCAGCAGAAAGACGCGATTTTACTTGATTGGTAAAAGACTTGATCAATTGACCAGTCTAACCAGATGGCCAGATCAACTCCCTGGAGGTAGGCAAACACAGGGAAAATGAAAAAATCCCCATTTAGTAAACTGACATTTCCACTATTTGATGACGGTGTAATCTCAGGAAAACCTCCTTCTTACGGAAGAAATAAATACAAAAACACACAATCAACACACAAAGATTATAGCTCCCCCCATCACCTCCACCCCCAAAGTTGTGTACGTTAAGCAGTGGCGACACGTTTTACCATAATATAATCATTTGGGGAACAGCTAGCTGTCTTTTCTGCTGTTGCCATTGGCCTAAAATGAATTTTAAATGAGGCAATGCTCTGGTAAAGCTGACATTTTAACTTGCAATTTGTTGACTTGTGCAAACATGCCCCGCTGTCTGTGCCATCAAGACACACACACACGCACGCACACACACACACACACACACACACACACACACACACACACACACACACACACACACACACACACACTGAGAAGTGTCTTGTGAGGAAGTGATGTGGAGAAAGGGAGAAAGAAAGAGAGAATTTATGGATGAGAAGTCAGAATGAGGGAGGAAAAAAATGCATTTACACAACAAGCTGTTTCCCTCCGCCCTCAGAGCTTGAGATGAAAATGGTTTTATTTTGGCTAGGCTGTGATGCTAATAATCACATGTCTATCACCGAGTAATATTCGTTTTATACAAATCTCGGAGCCTGTGTGTGTGTGTGTGTGTGTGTGTGTGTGTGTGTGTGTGTGTGTGTGTGTGCGTGTGTGTGAGGGAAAATAAGTCAGTTTAAAGAGGGATAGGGTGGTGGGTGGGTCGTCCTCATTTCAATTTCAAACCGTTTCCTCCAAGTGTCCCACTGAGCATAATTTTCTCCCCTCCATCTTTCTCTGCCACCGCTGCCACGTAAACAGAGGACTGAGATGAGAAGGGCAGAGAGACGGAGACGGAGAGATGTGAGGAGAGAGGGAAAGTGGGTGGCGACCATTAATGCTTCCACTCTTCCTCGACATAATAAAGACAAACCAAGTTTTTTAGCGGGTGAACTTTGTCAATAAAAAGAAAAACAAGCATCACGTCAGCTCTCTCTGTCCCTCTCCACCAATGTCCCTTTCTTTTCTCACCCATTACTCTCTGCCACATCAAGCCCCTCTCCTCCACCTAGCTCTCCATTTTCCATCCATGTCTGACTCAGTCGCTTCTTCTCCCCTTGAAGCAGCTGAGTAAAGCGCTGGTCGGCTCCAAGGTTGTTTAGCTGGAGAACCGTGGCTCATTTCAAGGCTCTGTGATGAAGTATTAATTATATTTAGAATCCGCTGGGGCGGTGCTTTTTAACCAGACGCACTCACTGCCACCTGATTTTACCCCCAATTAAAGCTGAACGAAGCGGAGCAATTTGGCTCCTGCCTCGCTCCCTGGGTGGTGTGTGAGCGAACAGGTTCGAGTGTGTGTGTGTGTGTGTGTCTTTGTAGGAGTGTCATACACTAAGTGTGTATGAAGGTGCCATTTTTGAGTAAACAGTCCCACAACAGGGACAGTCCCACTCCCCCAGATGCTTTCCGTGACAGACTGCTCTCGATGCTGCAGCCTTGCAGACATGCTGATGTGTTAATCTACCCTCTTCTTATGATTAAATAATGCTGTGGAAATGCAGATTATGTGCATATATGACTGGCTCATGCACTTTTCCTTCACTGTAAATTATACTGGGAAATGAAACCGAACCGTGCTCATTACTAGCAACACATTCATACAAGTGTTACCTTCCCTGCCCATATTTCCACTGCCTCTAGAGATCTGACCTGCAGTTTCCACTTTAGAGACTAGATATTGACTTGGTCATAAGAAAATACCATACGCTGCTGGGCAAATGACATCGCTCTGTGTAAACACCCAGTTCCAGCTTTGTGTTGATCTGAAGCATTACATTCAGCAATTGTTAAAAGGAAGTTTCCCATAATTTACAAATAATTTCCTAGTTTCCCTGAAAGAACTCTGCAACTTTTTGCCAGATACAGGGGAAACCGCAGAGCAACATAAATGCAATGATTTGTACATGTAGATCATATCTGTACCTCTAATTTACAGCTCATATACTGTATCATCATTTGTAAATAAACACAAACAGTAAAATACAAATATGTTGTCATAATTTTACTAAAACATCACCATTTGCATGGCATTCACAAACATTTTTTTTTAAAAATCTGTGAATCGCCAACTTAGCATTTTAAAATGGAAATTAATTTAGGAATCAACAGATTCCTGTGGATCCTTTTGGGACTGTTATACCGTCCCAACCTGTGAGTCCAAAAGAAATCACAGGTGTAGGGATGACCCAGCGCTCTCCAGAAGGTGGCCATAATGCAACACTTATTTACAAATATTTACAATATGATGATATACAAGTTGTAAATTAGAGGCACAGATACAGATAGAGATTTACAGACACAAATCACGCTGCTTCTTATTAGTGCATTATATTTTAGGAGTAACATGCTCACTGTATTTGTGGATTTTGAAGAACCCACACAAGTAGGTGGAGATTCAAAAATATATTTCCTTTAAAAAATGCTAAGTTGATGTACAAATGATGATACTGTAAATGAGATACAGGTTTACAGATACAAAAATAGATTTACAGAAACAAATCACTGCATTTATTTGTGCATTGTGTTTTACAAGTTGCATAGATTGACATTTGTTTGCGAATACTTCTGAGACTGTTTTGACACCTTAAGATAGGCAATAAAACTACAGTAGTTGGTGACATTTGGGAAAGAATTGTGGTTTGGGTTAAAATAACTATGCTTGGGTATGAAGAAAATAAAAATAAGGGTTTGAAATGCCAAAATAAAAAACAAATAAAAAAAACAAGAAAAAAAAAAAACTCTGTTTGAAATACTTGGTTAGGTTTAGTCAACAAACCTGCTTTGTTAGGTTTAGGCAAAAAAACTGCTTAATTAGGTTTAAAAAACAAAACTGCTTAGTTAGGTTTTGTAAAATAACTTCAGAAGTGACGTTACTTAAGTACGGAAGCTAAGCAACAAATAAATCAATGTTGACTTCTAGTTTCTCACAAACGGCGGCCTCTTTTTTTTCACCCAGACATCCATCCCAACCTCCTCCCTACAGACTTTGTCGCTTTCTATACTTCATCTGTCACAATTATGTGCATTAAATATGCAATGATTTTGTGGCATATATACGAAATGCAGTGCATTATATTTTGTAGGTATATGTAGGTACAACTACAAACAGTATATGACAACAGCCTGGGGATTGAGACAATGCTCTTTAAATAAGATCAATTAACCCAAGTACATCATTATTTATTTCCTTTACTGCAGGGAACTTTATTCTCCATATTTTATTAATAGCATGCTTGCCTGTACACAACTTTATATGTTCAGTTGACCTGCTGCACTGGCTAGTTTTGCCCTGTTTGTTATTCTTCAAAATATCTGTGTGTCATTTCCCAGTCAAGGTAACCTGCCTTGTAAAAATAAATGAGCCAAACAGTGTGAACCTAATGAAGCAGTAAAACACCAAAGTGACTTCTAGCCCAGCATGATTTTAATGAGTTATTTCAATCAAGATATTTCTAGTCATCAACACTAGCAATAGCCATGGCTTGCTACTGTGGTTTTGAAGAAAGAAACTCCCAAACTGGTGATAACACGCAACAGGTGCTGGGTAGAAACTTTTGGTTGTTAATGACTTTTTTTTATTATGCGGAGATGACCATCGTTATCCCCCCTCCCTCTGTTCCTTCCCTGATTTTGAGGAAAATACCGTTGGTACCAAAAACAAGAAAAGTTTTTCCAAAAGGTAGTTAGTGTGTACATGACATCCATCCTTTACAATATCTTAAGGGTGGTCCTAATCCTATAATGTTGGCCTGGTGAGGGTGCAAACAACCATGTGCCACTTTTGTGACATATCAGCTACTTCTTTTCATCTGAGGAGCTTCATAGGAACAGTGTGACAAGTGGAAGGTTCATGTTATTCATCCAGATCCTACCTGAACCCACTGATAGCACCCCTTAGTTACACTCAGTGGTCACTTTATTAGGTACACTTGTGCAATATAATGCAATCCAATACAGCTGCACTGCCATGAAGTGTACATCGATGATGCCTATAATGTCAATGTTGTGTTAATTCAATTATATGTTCTTGCATTGAAGTCATACTGTTGTACTGGATTGCATTATATTTTCCAGTCGCGACAATATATTCTCACTCCCAGCTTGTCAAATACCGACACTTGGTCAATGCCTCAAGGCATCGGAGACCGACCCACGAGGCACCCCACCTACGTTACTTTTGGATGGACCGGGGACAGCGTGTCAAGGTTTGCTCATTACATGCATTGTGTCCTTTCAAAATAAATTTCCGTTTTCACAGGAAGTTAGGTTTTGGCAGCAAAACCACTCAGGGTTAGGAAACGGTCGTGGTTGATGTTAACTTCACTGACTCGTGAATCATGGGACTGACGATGCTAATGACTCACTGGACTCACAGGACTGATGATACCAACAAGCAACTAAAGAGTTTTGTTTCACATGGGACTCGACTGGTTGAAAGTCTTGTGTTCATTTGACCAATCCACCACCACTGTGCCCGTCCTTGGTGAACTATCACACTACAAATGCTGCGTCACTTGCTCCGACCGTTGAATAACATCATGGTTGGGTTTACATTGGAGTCCGTTGAAAGCCGGGCTCGTCACATACTGTTGCTAAAGGGTGCCTCCTTGCATTGGTTTCCGATGCCGAGGGGCACTTTATCCAACGGCGGTATTTGATGAGTTGGGAGTGAGAACAGGTTGGCCGTGACATTGTGTGGCTGGTATTTTTTTTCACCTTGTAAGTCTATGTGTGTATCATCATGGTAAAATGTGGTCCTGGAGACATCTATTGTAGTGAGAGCTACCACAGAGGAGGTTTTGGGTACTTTGCCAGATGTTTATCTGACTGTCTGACTGTGGACAGATCCATTTTGTATTGTGTCCATTTTGTTTTTTAATGACGTGGTATTACTTAATTATCACCTCTATTACCAAACTCCTACCCCACTGTTACCATGTTATTTCCAAGCTGTAATGTAAAGTGCTACCAGTGTTTCTAATATTCTGAACCCCTCATGTACGTAAATGCAAAGGGGAAAACATTAGAAACACCGCTGAATATAATGTAGGCCAGTACGAAATCACCTTTAACTATGACCTCAATAGTTGGTCTAAACAATTCAGTTTACACCTTTCTGTGTGCGCCTACTTCCAGCAGCATTGCTCAGACCACATCCATCTCTGAACTCGGCCTTCATTTTGATCTCAGCTGCACATCAAGTTGTGTGACTGGTAGTTCCTGCTACAGTCGCTGTCTCACAGACTCACAAGGTGAAACAAATAACAGCCACATGCTGTCATGGCTGGTTAATAAACTTTGTAAAGGTAGAGTTTATAGCAAAGCTGACTGTTGTATTGAATTGCAATAGATTGTGCAGTTGTATCCAATAAAGCGTGAGTGTACATTCGCCAGAGTAATGCGTTTTATTTATGTTCACTCACTCACTGTGCCAGAGAGCAACGATCTCAGTGAGAAGAAGGTTTGCAGTGGAAATTTCTGTTAGATGTGTCTTTCTGAAAAGGACTTCCTGCAACTTCCTTAATGTTATTCTTACTATCAACAATCCCCACCAGCATCAGAGGGGGGGGGGGCATAAGTCAACCAATCACAGTTCTTCGAGTGGAATTTCATTAGCCGCCGTAGCCATGATGTGTAGTCACACATTTTTTCAATTTTTCATTTTTTCAAGATGTTGGTCACTGCAGTGGTGGGTGAGAATGAAGCCAGTGCATCAACTGTCAAAGCTATAAGCTTTTAACAAAATTTGCTGTTACTATGCTTTTGCAAAATGTTTAACACTTTGGTAACACTTCACAATAAACACACTTTAAGAATGGTAAATTGATAATTAATTAAACTCAGTTAATAGTTAACAACAAAATAATAATGCTTACTAATTATTAGTAATACCAAAATTTTATGTTATTTTAACAGTTTATTCTTCAGTCAAGACAATTTTCTTTGTATAGCCCAAAAATCACAAATCACAAATTTGTCTCAGGGATTTTTTGTTGTTGTTGCACACATTATGATATTTTAGACACAATATAGACTGTATTTAAGTATCTGTTAATGGTTACGATATTATTTGTAAACCTTAAATACAATGTTTGTAAAACATTTATAAACATTACATAGACAGACTTTGGTATTTGGTAATCACTAACAAATAATTATAACATATTATATAAAACATCATAATAGTGCAACGATAAACTGTTAATAGATAGATAGTGTAATAATGGAATGTAATTGTTAGCATGCTTATGATCAATAGTTAATTGATTTGTGTTATGGCTTACAGTTTTCTTTCTTTTCCATTAATGGTAAGTTAAATGATACCAAATGTGTCACAGCACTCATCATTAAAACCTAAGAACATTTTTAAAATGTTTTGTGTGTTTAAACCAATTGTTCAATTGCATTTATCTGGAAGCCTTGAGCGGCTGTGAGAGAAATGAGAAAAAAATAAAATAAAACCTGGTGATCCATTTTCTAGGTCTGATCTAAACTGTTTTCCCTCGTGTGGTTAAGAACAGGTGAGAAAAAGGTTTTGCCGCGATAAACTTTCCAAGTTCCTTGTTTCTTTTTTTTTTCTTGGCCATCTGAGAAACAGATGGAAAAAAGTCAGGATTATTTTTGTATTTCTATTTTTTCCCAGTGTTTGGGTTGGGTTAGGGTTAGGATTAGGGTTAGGGTTAGGATTGGCTAACCCTAACCCCGCCACAAGAAGCTGAAGTGCACCAGTACCCCATGTTCTAATTCTATATAGGACTAAACACATTCATGATTTCTTCCAGATACACAATATATATCATGTGCACGTTAGCAAGTTATGTAACGCTTTTTGGTATTTTGGTAACTTGGGTTAACTTTTTCAACTTGGACTCTATTTTCTCATGTTTTAGTATTCTGAACTAGCGGAGAGAGTAGAGATGTAGGGAAAGCGCTGTCAACGGCAGCTGCTCACAGGCAGCAATGTAATCCGACTGGAGCCGGCTGGCTCCGTCATTTACATCCACTAAAAGTGCTTGTTGCCGTTTTTGCCATGACGGGCTCTGATTGTTATTGTAAGTACCTGATAATATGGAAAGAGTCGCACTAAAGGAGAAGTGAAATCTGACGAGGTGACGCGTTGTCGGACGACAATAGTGGAATAGTGGAACACATCCATGGTGGAAATGCGAGAGCCAGCTGGGCAGAGTTTGTTGTGTCGGAGTACAGAAAGCGTAGTATTATCTACAAGATCTTCAATGTCATGGCTGAATGCAGTATTAAGATGTTTTGATGTTTTTTGATGGCTGCCCATGTTTATCTGACTCAGAGTATAGTCGTATTTAGACTTCACAATGAAATGTCTCCTTGAGTAGGACGTGGACACAATAACAAACAGAACGGATCGAGCGAAAGCAAAAGAAAAACTGGATACCGGACCAATTTTAAAATAGTCTCCATTAGTCAGTTAAACACAAACACATTGGAAAATATGGCCCAGGTTGAAAAATAGCAAAGTTAGCCTTCAAGTCATAAACACAATTTAGATCAGATGTAGAAAATGGATCACCTGAGGACTTTGCCTCTCAGGGCTTCCATACATTATCTATCAATACTGACAACATTTTTATTTGTCCACGCTAAAGTTGGTGTAATGTCTTCAAAACAAAGCTAACTGGAAAGCTATGAAAGGGAGACAGAAACACAGTATGCCAGCAACCCTGAGATGAGACGTAGGAAGCACAAAAGAGAGATGAAGGAAGTGGAACTGAGGAAACAATGGTGGAGGAAAAAAAGCACACAAGATGGGACCATCAAATCTGAAATAATGAAAAATGAAAAAGTGTGCAGCTTTACTGAGCTGAGAAGCAATAATAATATCTCAAATCTGTCAAAACTGGTCGCCACCAACACACCATTAAACTGCAACATTACTCTATTTCACAAGACTCCCATTGCTTGCTCTCACAGTTTGATCTTAAAAGAAAACCTCAAGCAACACAGCTGGTCAGTCTGTATTGTTCAGTGCCTTCCAGGAGTTGTAAACATTCATTCATATAACAAATATTTATTTATTTTTGCCCACCTACCTGCAACCTGCCTGCCCCCTTTAAATGTCAGTTAAGAGATTCTCTTAATTTCCCAGACTGACTTTGAAAAGGTCGTAGCGTAGGAACATTTGTCCACAAAGCGAGAGCTGTTCTCAGAAACGAGGAAGCCATGGGAACAAATAAAAAAAAAGAAAAAGGTAACTGTAGTTTCATTATTTCACGACCAGTTTTCAGCCTTGGCCTGCAAAGCTGAAAGAACACCAGGCTTGTGGCTGAATGATGAACGGATGGTTTAATATTATTCACCTAATTGTTAATGCCACTCTTGGTGTCCACACCTGTCAGGGAAGCTGAAATACACTTTCATGGCTGGAATAACAGCTCTGAATGGGCACCGTGGTGAGGATGACACCAATGTTGCAACTGTGATAATTAATTATAATAATAATAATAATTAATGATCAGTAAGGTAGAGTTAAACATATTAAAAAAATGAGAAATTATTGTATAAAGTACAGTATGTATGATTTTGGCTTTTAATTTGGGCTGTTAGGTAACGTGATACATTTATTTTAACGCCACTACTTCTTTAATGAACTAAAGCAACTTGCAATCTTTAGTTTGTAAGAGGCTAAATAATGCTCCATACATGCCAATTTTTGGCAGCTGTTCTTACCTGTTGCGTTTGATTATTATTTTTTATGCTAAATGCAGTACCTGGGAGGATTTCTGGACAAATATTAGTAATTTCCAATAATACATATCTGCTGTTTTTTTTTTTTTTTTTTTTTTTTTTTTTTTTTTTTTTTTTTTTTTTATAATTCCCTTCCCCCTTAATTGTTATAATTTTAAAAAATTTTCTTTTTTTATCTAAAAAAAAAAAAAATTAGAATATATTTATTTTTATTTATATTATATATTACTTTTTTTTTTTTATTTATATTTTTTTTTTTCCCCCCCCCCTTTTTTTATTATTTTTTATATTATATTTATTAAAAAAAACACAAAAAAAAAAAACAAAAAAAACACAAAAAAAATATTATAACACCCCCACCCCCCAATAAAGATTGGGTAGGGGGAAATGAAGAAGAAAAAAGCAAGAAGGCTCTTTTTTGGGGGGGGGGGGTGATTTATTTCCCCCCCCGGGAGAGTATTAGAACGAGGAGGGGAAGTGATGAGGGGGATCTTACTTTATTTTTTTTTTTTTTTTCTCTCTTCTTTTTTTTTTCTGGGATTTTTTTTTTTTTTGTGGGGGGCCACTTTTTTTTTTTTAATCCCCCCCCAAATGCCTCTACTTTTGTTTCTTACTCTTCTCTTTTTTAAGAAATCCTTTGTTGTGGTGGGGGGTAGAATAATAGGATGTTTTTTTAATTCTTGAAGGAACTTTACATTGGTTATCCACAATAATAATACGACAAATATACCAACAATATGGAACCGCAAATCAACAGAATGTGTGCACATCCGACGCTGAAGGACATCCTCCATCCAGAGCAGGGCTGTGACCCCTATGATCACTTGTTATAACGCCACCATGGTTCCACATCACCTGAGCCGGATACAACCACCGACAGTAAGACTGGGAGGTGCTTTTGAAAAGCTAGTAAGTGGACCTTCTCAGATCACTACATTGACTACAGCACCAGTTTCTCATTTAATCAACATCAAAATTCTATTGCTTGTTCATAAATCACTCAACAGTTTCAGTCCAGATCTCCTGGCCCAGTACGAACCACCTCTCAGATCGGCTGGCTCTGGATTACTGGCTGTAGAATAAAACCTAAACATGGTGAAACTACCTTTAGCTTCTATGCTGCTCAAATATATGTGTGTGTGTGTGTGTGTGTGTGTGTGTGTGTGTGTGTGAATATCTTTTACTAACCATGTTGTTTGAATGCAAGTCACAGCTCCTCACATTGTGAGTTTGCAACCAGCCAACAGTAACGCATACTAATTCCTTCCTCTGATTAAAAGCAAACACAACTATTACAGTGAAAAACATAATCCTCAAAGGCAATATAGTTATATTTTGGTCAGAGAACATTGCAGGGTTTCCAATGTTTCACAGTGGGGGGGTAGCTATTTCATCAAATTGCATACATTTTCATGCTGTCTGCATGTGGGAATGAATGCTCTATTTATGGCGGATAAATGATGTGAACCCGCTCTCTGTGTGCCTGCGTTGAGGGAGCAATATGATAGGAAGGTAGAGACAGATGGAAGACAGACGGGGATCAGAGGAGAGGTGGTACTGTAACAGCAGATGCGGTATGGATAATCACCATCATTTCAGACAGTGATGGCTGATCAATACCTGCGGCTGCAGCGTGGGGTGACGGGGAAAGACTGGGACGTTATTGCACGATCGCAGAGAGGAAGTCAAGCGTGGAAAGGATGAAGGGAAACAAAGGAGGCTAGCAAATAAAAAAATATGAGAGAGTGATTCAAATGTGAACAGAGCACCAGAGGGAAATAGAAGTGGAAGAAATGAAACCTTCAAGACAAATATAATATACAAATATATTAATGTATTCAGTCCAGGCAGTGTGCTTTCAACGCCAATCTAAATCATTCACATTGCTAATACACCATATAAGAACCACTATTTTCTTGAATGAAATGAATGAAAATGGGTTCTGTGGGTACCCACAAGTCTCCCCTTTTGCTCACTTTATGAAAAGTTATGCCATCACCACAACTACACATAGGACAGAGAGACGGCTAACCCCAGCTGCACCCCTTCCTTTCTATAATGTAGGATGAACACTGATTGTGCAGCTTTAGTAGCTGCCAAACCTCTACAGATAAGACAAATAGAAATCATGTAATTCTCAAAGCACATGCAAAGGGTGAAATGCACTCCAAACAGTGCTACCGAGGTAATATGCAGATATTTGGCGCAAAATTAGCCCCTTCATATGCAAATGAGCCTCACTGGAAAAAAACAGCATTAAAAACCACTCGCAGTTACAGTGAAATTATCAGCATCCTCAGAGAGCTGGTGGTAACTGAAACCATTTCTATATGGTGGCACGCCCAGACTTTCCAGTGATCATGGCATACTAAATCTTTTGTACGGTTTCTCTCTGTCATGCTTAAATTCTTCGCATGAAGTTTTGAGGAATGCCTCTGAACCTCGACGGTCAGGACCTATAGCTTGCGGTCTGAAATTTTCTTTGCCATTGTTCTGCCTACTGTGCTCTTGCTGCAAAGGTAATATCCATGCTTTGCCACCTGGATAATTGCAATCAGATGCAATAAAAAGGCAAATTGCACTCTGCTGCAAAACTTCATGGAGTACTGCTGTTGGGCTGTAATATCATTAGTACAATATCTTTGAATCTGACACTGAAACGGGGCAGATAGTGGTTGCAAGTGATGCACAATTCATGACGTGTACAGCAGCTGCAATCCCTTCCTTGTGAATTTGCCCATCAGTGCAAAGGTTGTTGTGTTGAATGACAGGTGTTACTTTGCAGGATGGAAGGAAGGGGAGACATATCCACTACGTTCAAAATTGTGCAAAAACAGAAAAGTACACCAAAAAAGCATAAACTTTGAAGAGGTTTGAAAATGAGGAGAAAAGCTTTCACAGAATCTGAGCATCACAGTCTTACCTCTAGTCGCAGGTATTCACTCTGCTCCTTCGAGATCAGATTCAGGATGGTGCTGCTGTGTTTGCGGGTTCGAACCAGGACCTGAACCCATGTCCTCCGGGCTGGCAGCGGGGATGCCAGTTGGTAATGCACGTGACTGTGCCCATCAAAGGAATACTCTGGAACCTCTGAGGTTGGTGTACACACACACACACAGACACACACACACACACACACACACACACACACACACACACACACACACACACACACACACACACACACACACGTTAGTCTGATAGTGCTATTATTAAGAATAAACACATAACCCATTTTCCAGTTAGAAGATGCTTCACTCCAGAAGGAAGTGACCTCACTTAACTTCAGCTGAGTCAGTTTTACAGTCCCTAAATTCCCCCCACATGCAGAGAGCTGGTGGCAGGACAGAATATGCAAAATACACAAGATGGAATATGTATGTGTGGTTTAGCTTGGGTTATTCTTCGTTCTTAGGCCCATGTTCCCAGAAGTGGATTTTGAGCATGCCAGGCAGACTAAACCAAGCACACCTAAAATGTTTTCAAAGCCATTCTTCCATCTCATAGCGCACGCGAGTTGAATTTCCGTCCGTCTCTCGCTTCCACGCGTCTCCCTCTTTGTCTCTCTTCCATGCAACTTTGACGAAGCTGAGCGGCCCATGAAATCCTGCTTGAAGACAACGTCGGATCGCACACTTTTGGTTTCTCCTCAGCATACGATATGCATCTGATCGTCTTCTCTTCTTCTGGTGTCTTCTCAAAAACTCCATCTTGACTTTCACTCCTGCGCTTATCAAGGCTACAGAGCTGCTTGTGTGGGATTTGAGAATTTAAAATCATATTCACACCATCAGTTTTACACTAATAATCATACCTTTCAATAGGGCTGTACAATTAATCGAATAATAGCTGTGATCACGATTTCGGCTTCCTACAATTAAATGAATGTCATTGACTAACATAAAGCTCACAATTTGTCACAACTATGAGTCCAAAACAGGCCATGGAGGAAGAACCTTAAAACATCTGGAACAACTAACTTAATGAGACTCTTATTATGACTCTTATTACTCTTATGTGATTATGCTCACTGCTGACCCAAACGGGCTAAAGAGCTCCACTTATGGAGGTCCCACTGAGTTACATTATGGTGCATTTAAGGTCTGCTCAGTCAATATGCATATTGGGCGATTTAAATTCTCACGCTATCATGACGAGTTCAAATGTAATCTTGTAAAATGGCATTTCTAGAGAGAAGTCAGGAGTGTAACTCCCTAATACTACCTTTCAATAGGTTGAAGAAGAAGAAGAAGAAGAAGATATTCCGAAGAAGAAGAAGATAGGCCTTTATTAGTCCCATGAGGGGAAATTCAATTTTTTCACTCTGTTGTTAACTTATACACGGTACATGCAGACCCGAACACACACGTGCACAAACATGCAACAATGGAGAGATGTCAGAGTGATGGGGCTGCTCCTGACAAGCGCCCCGAGCAGTTGGGGGTTTGGCGCCCCGAGCAGTTGGGGGTTTGGTGCCTCTTGGGCAATGCCCAAGAGGTAAACTGGCACCTCTCCAGCTACCAGTTCACACTCAGTTCTTGGTCCATGTCGGGACTTGAACCGGTGACCCTCCGGTTCCCAAGCCAACTCCCTACAGACTGAGCTACTGCCGCCCCCCCTTGTTCAGTGCAGAAGGCCATGGTGAGCTAAAAAAATATTTATTTATATATTTAGATTTAAAAAAATATTTATTCAATCCAATGGTTGAAGTTTTGAAGGAACTGCCACATAAGGAAAAACATGATTTTCTTTCTCGGCTGTTTTCTTGCTGCTCCTTAGATAAGTTGTAGATGCTTTTTCTTACTGATATTACCTTGCATCTTGGGGAATACAATGAAGAAATGAATACAGATGCAATGAGTATTACATCCACTGAAGAGCCAGCAGTGGGCTTTGGACGGTAACATAATGTTAAAAATGGACTGCAGGACGCTGTTGGAGGGGTATGGCTGTGGTATGACTAGTAATGTGAAAGCATTTTGTCTGTTTACCTTGTGATTGTCACCACGAAAGACAAAATCCAATGACTTTTCAAAGCAGCAGGATTCTTCTTCATAATATTATAAATCACTGTGCCATGTTGTGGTGTCTGATGAACTTTCAAACTCATGGATTTGTTACTCAAACTGGACTCCCTGGATCATATTTCATTGTCTCACTGGTACGTGAAACAACACACCGACCAGCAAGCATTTTTTTTAAGCAGGGGTGTTTTCAGTCTGAATGCCAACTAAGTGAGTTGGAACATAACTGTGTGTACCTTTGAGCATTTAAATACTACTACAGCGCAGGCTAGGATATTTGTTTGTAATACATCAATATTTCATATGAGTGCCAGAAATGCAATTTGATATCAGGTGTAAATACACTTCAGCTAAGCCATCTCCAGTCCCAGTCTGGGTATGGGTCAATCAGGCTCTCTTTTTAAGCATTTTTAATGCCTTTATACAAACAGTAGAGAGATGACAGGAAATGATGGAGAAAGAGATGCAACAAAGGTCCCCTGCTAGACTCCATACAGGGACTTTATGGTACTTGATTTTATTTATTATTATTTAACCTTTAAGTCCTTAAGAACTTTAAGCAAAAGCCAAAGCTTCTTGTGAGAAGGGCGGTAAGGGCTAAAAAAAGACAGCAGCACACATCCAAACATTTCCAATACACCCACTACTGACATACAATCACAACATGCATTACATGTGACAACAAGCATTATGTAAGTGACATGCAGTGTAGCACACAAGCATCGGGCAGGTAGCTCGCAGACAACAGCATCAGGCAACACAAACAACAGAACAAGGGTAGCATACATAAGCAGTACGAGAAACATGCAAAGCAAAGCAGCAGCAAGAGAACAAGAATATGCATGGGACGACAGCAAGCAGCAGACGGACAAAGGTTACAGATTATTAGTGTGTCGGGAAACGGCTGCATGTATCAGCCGGAATGTCCGTAACAGAGTTCTTGAAAGCTGACTTGGGGATAAAATTGTCCACTTTTACTGTTATTTGCAGATTGTTGTAGTCCGACTGGAATGACGACAGACAGAATACAATATTTGTTTTGGGACTTTCAACAGAATATGGTCGAGCAGAACGGGTGCTGGAGGCAGCAGATGCAGTTTACAACAAGTGACACAAGTGTGCGAGTGTGCGTGGGTGTACATCACCAAAGTCTAACATGGGAAGAATGATTGGCATCTTAACGCCTAAGATATGGGGACAGCTCACAAAGGGGCTGTCTTGCCAGGATTTGTTTTCATGGTCCCCTATATGTAATCCAGCAACACCTTCTCAATACCGGCGCTTGGTCAGTGGTCTTATGCTTCAAACTATGACTCTCTAGGCGCCCTTCTAGCTTCAGTTCTGAACATGTCAGGGAGGGCGTGTCAAGTTTCCAGTCCACATATGCATACTTGGTTGGATTGAGGCAACAAATCTGCTTATATAGGTTTAGGCAACAAATCTACTTGGTTAGGTTTAGGGCAACAAAACCACTTGGTTAAGTTTAGGCAACAAAACTGCTTGTTTAGGTTTATGACAAGATTGTGGTTTGGGTTAAACCAAGTATGTTGCTATATGTAAAATAAGTGTAGTACACAATTTACATTACAAAAGCAATGTAAAATAAGTCAACGCTGACTTGGATATGAACAAGGGTGAAAGTATGTGTTTGTTTCCATCCATCCACCCCGGCTCATAGTCTGTATACAGTATAAGTGGACATAGTCACCATGAAGTCATCCATTGGTTTCTGGTCTATTGTTTTGAAGCCTTGAGTCACCATCTTGGTTTGTTGCAACCAGAAGTGATATGAAAGGGTGGAGCTAACTACAACCGAATGCTGAATAAGACATCTTTTGGTGACTAAAAATGTCCTAATTAACTTTCATGAACTGAAAATCCACTTTGAAAGGTAACCCTGCCCTAAAACATAGTCTGGACTTGCCAACTGCCCCATCTTCCTCCCTCAGTGGTCTTTCTTGCTCTTTATAATATGTTAGTTGCTCTGAGCATCTAATAACGATGCAGAAGGGTTTACATTGAATTGAGCTGAAAGCCTGCTGCATCTCATACAGGTGCATCAGACGCCGAGGGCCACTGACCAAGCACTGGTATTTGACGAGCTGCGGATTGTGAACGGGTTGAATCCAGATAAACCACTTGTACATTGTGCTTTTTCTTCTTTCAAAGACTGCCTTATTTGTTGCCAAAATCTTCCACGTACCCTTAGTTGGTCACTGACTCCACAGCTTGTTGCTTTTTCAAAGATATGAGTCATCTCATGAATGTGGAGGGTGATTCATTCACATTCCTTCCTTCATTCATCCATTCGAGAGAATCCTCTCAGGGAGCGTCGACGTGCGGTACAAGACGAGAACCAAACCGGACTGTAAAGCGAAGCAGAGACTGCTGCAGTCAGCGGAAAGCATCTCTGGAGGTGCTCTCCTCAATCTGGCGGATATGTACGAGGGGCGTTGCAGGAGGGTCATTAAAGATCCCATCTCAGTCCAACAACAGTCTTCCAACTGCTGCTGCAGTCAGGCAGGCAAACGCCTCCTCAGCCATAAGGCCAACACAGAGAAGCTCACAAGGAGCTGCTTTCTTCGGGCCTTAAGTACCCTTAACAGTGATGTTACCAAGGGCCTGCATGCCGCTCTGAGTATCACAGAGGCAAGTACGTGACCTATATGTGCATGAATTCACAAATAGAGTATATCCCACCTGCACACAGGATGCCATGAAGCAGATGGTTGCTGTATACCTTTCATGTTAGGAACAGCAGCGGGTGATCACCTAAGCAATTAACCCTAGTTGGTTAGATCCAACAATGTCTGTCGTTCACTCAATTCTCTTTCTATTCTAGGGTACATAATTACAAAATGCGAGGTCTCCACCCTTGATGTTTATGGGGGCATTCACAATAAATTCATGTTAGCTAGATGTAATACAGTATACTTTAAAATGCAAATAAAAAAGTGGGTTTACTTGCGTCGTATCCCTGAGACTGTGAGAGAGCAGGGCCTGTAAGCTGTTAACATCTCTCATTTTACCCTCTTTAATCGTCACATGAAATTATGAATTTTTAAGCCTTTATATGTCTTAAAATATGTGGTTGCTGACCAAGTGGCTAAATGAGGCTACAAAACGTTATCACACCGAATCATCCGCCTTTGCAGCCTTGCTGTGTACACTCAAGCAACGTGTTGTCGTTCATTAGCCTTTTCCTTCTGGCGATTGCATTTACACTTCAAAAATCATAAAAGTGGAGTTCATTTGGAAAATTATCTTGCTGAACAAAATGTGTAATTATCATAAACGTTTGTTTGCCACAGAGCTTATTTTCTGCAATAATCCAAAAGCCAATGGAAAAATCCAATTGGCTTTTTGTCAAGGGCGTTACTGACTTCCTGGTTGGCCTACAAAAAACTCTGGAGCGCTTTATTTTAAGGTTTCACTGTCAGCTGCATCAGAGTTGCGTTAAGTTGCTGCTGATGAAAACCAAACATTTCCTGATTTTGGTAATTCATAACAAAAGCTTTTAACTAACAAAATAAAGGCTATGCTGAGTTGTGCGGAAAACTTGGCTTGTGTCTTGAGAAGTTGTAGCATTTATTCACCGGCAGCCTAAACTGTACACATACTGCACTGCTACGCTCACAGCCAGTTACAACTGACTTCATCTCACCGCCATCTCCCTCACTCTCTCTCTCTCGACCACACTGGCACTCATTACGCTCACAAATTACAAACTGAGTTATTCCTTAAAGGAGTTTTATATTTGTATAACCCATCTTAGCTTAAAAAACATCTTAAAAATACAAATTCTCCCAATGATTCGCCCAGTGGGGAGTCATTTCAGGCCTGGCGGGCCGCTGGGGATGCAATACACTGGTGAAAACCCTGTTATGGCCTGTAAATCCACATATTTGAGAATTAAGAATGACCTCATTATAACTTATACAGCCAGGTTCATATCTGGAGGCTGTTTCAGGTGAGAAACCATCTATTTCTTCAACTTCACTTAATTGTGTCTGCTGATTTAAATTCTTTTAACGTACAACCTCAAGACCTAAATGCTAATCCCCACTTTGCACTACTATTACCACAAACTCATTTTCCAAGTATGAACCATCTGTGCTCAGCTACTACCAATTCTGCTTTAGTTTTACATTCTGTAACATTTACAAACGATCTTTCCGGGACACATGGATGATATTGTTGTGTTGTTTGTTTGTCTGCTGTATTCCTTTAATGCAAACGTCCAATAATAGTCTGGCTTACCCTCTTCACACTGGTGTCCTCCGTATCCCGGCACACACTGGCAGCTGAAGGAGCCCCACTCGCCGTGACACCGACCCCGGTGGCCGCAGGACGGGTAGCCCATGTTGACACAGCTGCTGTCGGTGGTCAGGCAGCCTGGAGAGCTGGACTGCGAGTCGGCCGGGGAGCCCAAATCATACAGCTGAGTGGAGGAGATAGAGGAGAGGAGATGGAGGGATGGTGCATGTAGAGAGGAGATAGAGGAGAGGAAAGGAAGGAGAGATGGGGACAGAGGAAAGATGAACAGAGCAGAGAAAGATGTAAGAGAACAGCATTAAAAAGGGAAGAAGAGGGAGAGTTGAGATGAGAAGATGGGAGGTAGGGAGAGTTGCCAGTAAACAGTTTGTAGCAAACAAACAGGAGACAAAAAAGCAAAGTGACAGCAGTGAAAGGGGATTGGGGAAGACACAGGACAGACAGGTAGGGGGTAAGTAGCCAGAGGGGGAGTCAGAATTTGAAAAGATGAAAAGAAAGCCAAAAAGAGTAAAAAAAAAACAAACAAAAAGGAAACTTTCAAATGTGTTGAAGGACATGAGAACACTGTGGCCTTCTCTACTTTTGCACTCTCTCTGCCGTCTCCGACTCTCTTCCCACAGCGATGAAACCAAACACTGGACAAATCTTCTAACGGACAAACAGCATGGCCGCCTGCATTGAAAGCTGAAAGGACAGGGGAACCTTGAAAACCTAAATTTGTGTCCCTCACAAAACCACGCCATAAAAGCCATTAATATGTTCAATCTCCTCTCTGCCGAACCGAACTTTATGAGTTATGTTGGTGCCGCGGCGAGGACGTGGGAATGCAAAGGATCGTAAAAACTGACAGTGAGCCATGCCGCCAGGGAGCTGCTGATTGGCTCTGACCTCCAGCGAGGAGGCATCTTACTGGCTGCTGACCTTTAAAAGCTAGAGACGGTCTGTTTGGTTTGGACCGATCATGTTGATTGAAACACAGACATTACAGCAATCAATGGCTGAAAGACACATCGGGGTGTCTGCAATTGATTTGACTGTGCATCTGTGTGTCTGAGCAAAAAGACGTGGACTGGTATAAGAGCTGAATGCAAAAATACACCTGCTTCTGTTTAAATTACAAATTCTGGCTTCGGTTGAAAAGAGTGAGACACCCCCACACAGAGACACTGTAAGCTGCCCTGCATCTGTTTGCCAAGATTAATTCCAGGTGTTACACCAAAATACGAAGTATACAGCTGTGAGTGTGCAGTGCAGCGAGCGAGGTGGGGCAACTCTGCCTCCTACAAAATTAGCAACATTAACACCCTGAGCTCCAAAAAAGTATTGTGATATGTCAAACCTGTAGTAAATGGACTTGTACTTATATAGCAGCTTTCTAGTCTTCTGACCACACTACATGTCATGTCAGCATTCACCCATTCACATGTACTGTATATTCATACACTGATGGCAGAGGTGCCAATCTGCCCATCAGGATCTTATCTAAATACTCACTCACACACTGATGACACAGCCTTTGTGAGCAGTTTGGGGTTAAGTGCCTTGCTCAAGGACATTTTGACATGTGACCAGACCCGTAGGTGATTTGATGAAATTCTTCTTCCAAATCCAAAACAGCCACCACTCCTCTGGGAAGCTCTTCATGAGATTTTGGTGCGTTTTACTACAAATGTCCAGCAACACGCGTCAATTTCTGCTTGTTAAATTGCAGTCTTTTCAAAATAAATACAGGAAACTTGGATATGTTCAGGCTACAAAAGTACAATACTTAGTTAGGAAGTTACATGACAAATAAACTCTGACTTCTGGTTTGACATGAGACAGGAACAGAGGTCTCCTGGGTGAAAGTCTGGTGTTTTCTGACCCACCCAACCACCCACAGCTCCTATGTGGCGTTTGTCGGTCTTTATACTTCCTAGTTCATGATTGTGTGGATTGACATTATTTTGTGGGCTATATATAATTTACGGTGCATTACTTTTCATAGGTATAGCTACAAATGGTGTATAAGAACAGCCTGAAAATATCATCGTATGTGGTAGCATTAAACTTTCCCTTAATTGGAAATGAAGTTAATGTGGCCCGGGAAAGGGAAGTTTGGGGTCCCCTGCTGGATCTGTTGCCCCCGCGACCCGACCCCGGATAAGCGGTTGAAGATGAAGAAGGAAATGAAGTTAGAATCCTTTTTGGCTTCTGGTTATTGTGACAACACCAGCGGTTATTGGCGGTTAATAAGAGGATTAAAAATTTAATTTTATGAAAATCACATTGTGTTTTTTGACTCATTTATTCAGGTCTTTCCATTAAATTGTAGTTCTGGTCTGGCATCAAAAAGGTGTTTTTCTGAAACTGCTTCTGCCTAATGAATATAATGTAATCTAGACCACGATTTTCCTTAAATATACGACATTTATTCTGGTAGAATGACAACACATTTTCTACATTGGTCCACAATATACTACATCTATCAAACTTTTTGCTGAGAAGCATTGCAACTTCAGTTCGAAGCTTCTGGCATCCCATACTCCATTAGCCCAACCCCTGGAACTGCAAACCTCCATACTTAAAAATGGAGTGACAGTTTTGTCAAAACAACCGAAAAACTTAGAGCAGTAATGTTAGACTGTGAACTGAAGGGAGAAAGACGAGCAGAATAATGACAGGATGAGGATGGAGAGAGTTTTAAAAAAAAATAAATAAAAAGGCGAATGACAGCCAGAGGGGAGAGACCCAGCTCCAGAATAGAAACACAATTATAAAATCAAAAAATCTCTTCCTGTCTCTTTCCCTGCACACAGCAGGACGTCGGTTGCGGGACGTCACTTTGGTCTGTGCCTTTAGCCCAGCCTAGTTTATGTTCTGCTACACCCACACATAACACACACTGTTTCCATACAGCCAGGCATCACACTTCCATAGGTTTAAGGGCGGTGACATGGTCCTGATGTACTGTATCTCCATGTGGCTTCAAAGCAGAAACATACTAATTAGGGCTGTCAGTTGATTAAAATATGAAATCTTGATTAATCGATGATTGTCCATATTTAATCACGATTAAATGAAAAAATATGCTCAAATCATAACATGGCAAACTGCAGCTCAACAGGCAACAGCAGCTGTCAGTGTGCTGACTTGACTAGGACTTGCTCCAAAACTGCATGTGATTATCATAAAGTGGGCATGTCTGTAAAGAGGAGACTGGTGGGGACCCAGAGAACCCATTTACATTCACACACCTTGAGGTCAGAGGTCAAGGGACCAATTTGAGAATGGCCATGACAGTGTTTCCTCACCAAAATTTGGCATGTTTGGAGTATTATTTACCCTCTTTTTCTACAACCTAGTATGACATGGTTGGTATCAATAGATTCCTTAACTTATCTAGTTTGACATGAATTTGGAAAACCTAGTACTAACTTACTTACTTACTTACTAACACTTATAATGGAGCCCGCTACAACCTAAAAATCACAAGTTGCATTAAAGAAATAAGTGACGTCACAATGAATTTGCTTTAACACGTTATTATTGTGTTGTAAGTTATAAGTTAATGTCTTTTACACTAAATTATAACTTTAAATATTTGACTTTAAAATGTCCTTTTCACCGTAGCCTTTTCCCAAAACTGTATGTGATTATCAGCATGTCTGTAAAAATAAAATTAATACAACTTCAAAAGTTTGAAGTGTTATTTAGCTTTCTTTGCAACCAGCTAGTATGACATGGGTGTCAATAGATTCTTTAGGTTTTCTAGTTTCATATGATGCCAGTATCTTCACTCCAGCTTTAAAACTGAGCTACAACCTAAAAATCAAAAGCTGCCTTAAAGAAATTAGTGGTGTTAAAGCAAACTCATGTTAAGGTGTTATTACTGTGTTACTCTTCAAAGCCCTAATGCTAAAGTAAAAATTACAGACACAGATGCCCACAGGAAACACACACAGACACATAGACGCGCACACACGGTCAGATACCTCATCACAGGATATAGTAATATATGACACATGGATGCGTGCACATAGAAACAGAGTTTGTGTCTATCAGTGTCAACTACCTTCACTACATCACAGGCACGCACACTTCAAGATGAGAATGTGACAAATTAGCACTTTCTGTGATGATAAGAACACCACCTAATGAAAAAAAAAAAAAAAACTACAATGCCAGAACACGTCCATCAACATTATTAATCATCAGTACGCCTACTGGTGCTTGCTCTTTGGAGATTTATTATCCTCATGTCCGCCCACACGCATCATGCAGATTTCTCTCATTAGTACACTGCGTATGTGCAGCCTCCCGCTACGTCTCCAGCTAAGGTACACCGCACCGACTATACAACTCTTTAGCACTGCAGCAGGAGAAACATATATCCTTTTATAGCCCCACTCTAGAGATCCAACATCTTAATAGAGCTTTAAAGGTCTACTGAATGGATGCAGTAGACAGATCTGGGTTGGAACCTGCCGGACGTTAAGGCCTTCCTGTGACGAGTTTTCATGCTCTCCCTGTGCCTGCGTGGGTTTTCTCTGGGTGTCCCAGATTCCTCCCACTTTACAAGACAGTAAAAACATGCAGGTTAGGCTAATTGGTGAATTGCCCGTAGGTGTGAATGTGAGCGTTAATGATTGTCTGTCTCTATGTGTCAGCCCTGTGATTGATCGGCAACCTCTCCGGGATGCGCTCCGCCTCTCACCCGATGTCAGCTGGGATCAGCTGCAGCTCCCACGTGACCGTCTACAGCGTGTACAGATAAAGGATGAATGGATGCTGATACATGGTGTTTATGAAGGTAGCACGACTATAATTTTAACAGCCACATTCACCGTCATTAGAGGCCCTGTGGCTCTTCACGCCGAATCAGACTACGAGACAAAAGTGGTTTGAACTAACCAGCTAACCTTTTGTCATTTGAAGATCAGAACAATATCGGCCTCTTTCTCATATACATAACACAGACAGGCCTGTTCGCAGGAAAAGGCGTATAAATGCCACAATAATGCACAAGGCGTTTAGCATGCAATAAATACGCCTTTCTTGAATGCTGTCATTTGTATGCCTCCTGTATCCTGTATTGACTGCAACGTAAAAGCATCAGTGTATAAACGCTACGGTAAGAGTTAATGACGTAGTATAAAAAGCGAGAAAGACAAAGATCAGACTTCTAACCAGGAGATGCAGGTTCGAGACTGTTGTTGACTGCTGTTTTTTGTTTTGTAAGTTATGTCAGTGACAGTTGTCACATTTTTTTACTGATTTATTTTATCACAAGTCTGTGGCTTGTTCTATGCAGTTGGCTTACGTTGTTTCCGTATGTGTTTTACTTAGCCCTAATACGTTTTTCCTTACCCTTACTAAGTGCGCGTACAAATAACACGCAAAAACCTGCATACAAATGAAATGTGAATAGGCCAAAATGTGTACTCATGACATGCAGAGTGTGTTTGTTATGTTGTGATTCCTTCCTGTGAGACCGGGTTGCGTATACACATAAACTGGTCTCACTGATAGAAGATGGGTCCCTACATCATAAGTGGGCAACCACAAAAGTGTAAAAAAACACCTTCCACACACACACACACACACACACACACACACACACACACACACACACACACACACACACACACACACACACACACACACACACACACACAATAAAAAACAGACATCAAAATGTCTGTCAGCTGTTAGATAGTTTTTGTCTGTTTTGATGAAATTTTTGTAATAAATTGTATCAGTAAACAACAGGTTGCTCAGTGATTCAAGTCTGATTGAATACAGAATTGGTATCAAGAGAATGCAGTTGTATTTATGCATTTAACTTTATATCTCAATTTATTATTATTAATTTTGTGAGTTCACGCCAAGACATGGTTTGGATAAAACATGACACTCAGCTGTAAATGAAGTCCTGCTCTGCTGCAGTAAAAAGCAAATCAAGGCTGATCATACTTTTGAATCTCAATTTATGTTTCTTTCAAAATAAGAGAAGAAGAAGAAGAAGAAGAAGAAGAAGAAGATAGTCCTTTATTAGTCCCACTAGGGGAAATTCAATTTTTTTTTTTCCCGAAGAGCATGTATTTATTCAAGATCCTCCAGTTGAACATTTGAAAAACTAGCTTCACTGAAAGAGTCCAGCAAGATCTGCTTTTACCGTACCGGTACTTACACTTTCCTCTTATTAAATTTGAGGCAGTTACTATCGTAGTGTTTGAAGCAGCTGGCAAAAAGAAGCTTTGCCTGCTACGAAAATGTCAAGTCCTGCTCCCCTCCCACTCACAATCTTCTTCACTTAGAGAATACAAAAATGCAATGATCAGACTGCAAGCTCAACTGAATGCAGAGCAGGTGTAACTTTAAGGGTAACCTTGGTATTTTTTCAACATGGACTCTTTGCTCCCATGTTACTGTGTCTAACTGACTAATGGGGGACAACAATTTCTGATACTGGTCCAGTATTGAGCAAGAGTGCTGTAGAAGTCAGCCGCTCACGGGCTGCAATATGGTGCCATCGGGGCAAGCTAGTACCATCATTTATGTCCACTGAAAGTGCTTGTTTTTTCTGATTGTAATTAAAAGTGTCTGACATGATGGGAAGAGTCTCTCTGAAGAAGTCTTGTTCTCAACAACGGTGGAATAGTGGCTGAATGTCATGGCTGAATATTTACATGATTTCCATAATGTGGATGAGGTCTTTCAATTTGATGATCACCCATATTTATTTGAGTATACGGATATACAGCTTTCACAACTAACTTCTTCTTGAGTGGGACTTGGAAAGAAAAAGAAAAAGAAGAAAAAGGTTTTATTTCTCTGCAGGGCTCTTTCCATGACGTTGTCACGTTGACACCTTTAATAACAATCTGAGCCTTTCAGTGGTAAAAACAAACACTTTTAGTCACCGTTCCGTTACACTGACATTGCTCACCTGCCCTCACAGCTCATTTCATGACTGTTGGTGACAGCGTCATCCTGTGTACTGGAACAATTTTAGAAATTGTTGTGACCATTAGACACAAACACATGGGAAAATAGGGTCCAGGTTGAAATATACCAAAGTTAGCCTTCACATGTAAATCACATTGTAAATAACAGTTGTAAGCAAAAACACAGTGAGGAAAGACCACTAGCAGCGAGTAACAAGAGTAATATTGCTTCTAAAAGTGTGTAAAGTTACACATTATATTTTGAGTAGAAAACTAATTTTTTAAACATCAACATTCAGTTTCCAATAGAGCTGTCAAAGTTAACATGATAACGTGTTAATCGATCTTTCAGAGGTTGTAGCGGGCTCAGTTTTAAAGCTACAGTGAAGAAACCAACCACGTCATACTAGCTCGTCACAAAGGCTAAATAACAGTCCAAGATCGTGCAAAATTTTGGCGAGGAAAAACCGTCATGGCCATTTTCAAAGAGGTCTCTCAACCTCTGACCTCATGATACGTGAATAAAAATGGGTTCTCTGGGTACCCATCAGTCTCCCCTTTACATCCCCACTTTATGATAATCACATGCAGTTTGGAGCAAGTCACAGTCAAGTCAGCACACATGGCTGCAGTTTGCCATGTTATGATTTGAGCATTACACTAAATGCAGTACTTGTGAGGGTTTCCGGACAATATTTGTCACTGTTATGTGTTGCTAATTGATTTCCACTTATAAATATATAAATACATTTGCATAAAGCAGCAGCACACTCCCATGTTGATAAGATTAAATGCTTGACAAATCTCCCTTTAAGATACGTTTTGAATAGATAAAACATGTGATACACTCTCTCTCTCTCTCTCTCTCTCTCTCTATATATATATATATATATATATATATATATATATATATATATATATATATATGTATATATACGTGTATATATATATATATATATATATATATACGTGTATATATATATATATATATATATATATATATATATATATATATATATATATATATATATATATATTTGATTTTTGTGTCTAAATACAATTATATCCGGCAAGCTACGATAGCTTTTGACTGGCAGGGGCAAAATTTCTCACTTAGTCATAGATTTATTTGAAGCCAAGTCAAAATGTCAGGCTTTAGAAGGCAGCAGGTTCACAAAAGGCTATCATACCTGAGGCCTGTGTTCATACAGAGATGATTTGGGCTTTGTTGGGGCCGGGCTCCACTTGTCATGGGTGAACATGGAGTCCTTGACTTTTTAACTCCAACTGAGCAGTGGAAGGTTACTTGAAAGTCTTGACTTGAAGTCAGACTGGGCAGGAGTGGAAAGGTTTATATTCCCTTTCACTGTCGGCGGGCACGTGTGTAATATTTGAAAGCGCTTTGAGGTTACAGTTCTTCTTACATGGCACAAGGGTACTGTGACCGTTGAAACCTGTTATTAATCCATTTATCAGCTCGAGTGCAGGCATGAGTTTGCCCACATTCTGGTGTGCTGGCGGTATGAGGTTATATTGCAGATGTATGTGTGTGTACCAGTGCTGCATGTACAAGTGTGGTACCTTGCTGTCCACAATGAGGTTGCGGATGCAGCCGGTGAAGTGTTTGTGCTGAAGCTGAGGGTAGATGTAGGGGATGTCCTCGTTCACCCCGCCGAGCTGGAGCACCTGGCTCATGTTCAGGTGTCTAAAACACAGAGGTGCATGGACACACACACATATATATATATAAACAGACACTACTGCCTATCAGGGCTCATAGCACACATAACTAATGCACTGCCATATTCCTGTCATTTGGGTTCAGCTGTCAGAAAGAGTTGAAAATCCAAAGCAACAACATGGAAGCGTCAACATGCAGTATAGGAACTAAATGAGACTTCACCACACCATTAAGACATTGTTTTAGCTTTAAACCTGCTCATTCTTGTAAAGCCTCTTAACATTTAACACAGGAAATCAAACATATTAGCCACAAACAAAAGCTAGAACAAGCAGTAAAGAAACACTGACATATTATATTACATAATTCAACACATTCTCACTCCCTACGCTTGGTCAGTGGCCCTCGGCATTGGAGACCGTCGCACAGCGTACCCCTCTTGCATTACTTTTGGATGGACCAGGGAGAGTGTGTCAATATATGCTTGTTACACACAGGGTGTCCTTTTAAAATGTACTATCCAGCCACTTAGGCCCAGAGCCAGACTGGCTGCGTGGAGAGTGCATGGTGAAGAAAATGCTTTAGCAAAACTAAAGCATTTTCTTCCTATTATTATCATGATTATGGGATGTCATGAATTTTTGTCCTCAGCACTTTAATGATTGTCACCCAAATACTACATGCTCTTTGCTAAACAATGTAAAATACACTGTAAAAAATTATTTGCAGGAAATGTTTGGTATTTCTATTACCAGAATTTTCCCTTATTCCATAAAACAATGAAATGTCTATAGATTTAAAATTATTACCCTTAAAAATACAAGAAGAAGAAGAAGAAGAAGAAGATCTACCTTTATTAGTCCCACAGTGGGGAAATTCAATTTACACTCTGTTAAACTCATACATGGTACATGCAGACCTGAAACACACATACATGCATTAATGGAGAGATGTCAGAGTGAGGGGGCTGCTCCTGACAAGCGCCCCGAGCAGTTGGGGGTTTGGTGCCTTGCTCAGGGGCACCTCGGCAGTGCCCAAGAGGTAAACTGGCACCTCTCCAGCTACCAGTTCACACTCAGTTTTTGGTCCATGTCGGGACTTGAACCGGTGACCCTCCGGTTCCCAAGCCAACTCCCTACAGACTGAGCTACTGCCGCCCCCAGTAATTGGCCATAATAATAATTATATTATTATTATTATTATTATTGATGACAATTTCTTGTATTTGTATAGATTTTAAATATAATTTTACATCAAATGTGAAGTAACATTTATTAAATACTTGAATATAAATATCACTCATTCAAATCGGTTGAGAAATGTAGACATTATAGTGCTATTTATCCAGAATACGGAGGCTCTCCCACTCACTTGTAGCAACAGGCTAAAGCGGCCAATGTGGTCTCTACAGCTACATCTATGATGTGTGGCCCCAATTATAATCACATCGAATAACCTTTACACACACTCTCCTACGCATCCTCACACATAAAGTCACACCTGTCTTTCAAAAACAGAGGCAGTGCATGTGTGCGTCCAGGTGTTGGTGCATACCTGTCAGTGTTGGGTGTGACGCCCGTCACCTCACAGGAAGAGTGGTCCTCGGTGGTCAACCAGCTGCCCAGTCCTTCCATCTCCATCACTGCTGCCCCGGAGCAGCGATCCAGGGTGAAGCGCACTTCCTGAAGAGAACACACAGACAAGGGCATGCCGTATAGAAACCAAATGCACCAATAAAGCCTCCTACTTCTCTGCATTATTATAACGAGTGTACCTCCTGTTGCTGTCATTATGAATATAGTGGGAGCTGCATCTCCGACTCTGATTTCGTACATTAGTGCGTATTACTCTGCTGCTGCCTGCTATGTTTGCTGTTAATCCAAAAACAAAAAACAAGACTTAATCTTAAACCAGCATGTTCCAATAATTGTGCAATTTATTTTACTTATTTAAAGCTGAAGAAGAATAAGCCATGACAACCTATTTCCAAACAGCCTGAGTAATGTATTCCATCCTGTTTAATATATTACATAGATTCTTCTATTATCATTATATTCTTCATCTAATGTAGAAGTGGTAAAGTTCGTAAGGTTAATTCTTTCTTTCACATACAGTACAGCTCACGCTAGGACCACACTATCACGTACATGGGTATTGTAACGGTATAGGGTCTTTTAAAGGTATGAAAGGTATTTTTTGGGGGGAATTTGTTCCATTGCTAACCTAACCTGATACTTCTTTAATAAATAAAGGCACCAGAATCATCATAATTACTCTGGAGGATAACACCACCCTGTGCATTAGCATACAGCTCCAGCCATGTGTTAAAACACTCAAATTTATTTTTTCACATCTGTGATAAAAGCTTTCAGATGTGTTGTCAGAATACAACCTAGAAAAATAAGAGAGCACACGCTTTAGTTACAATATAAGTCCTTTTCACAGCACAGGTGTAATTAATAATAATAATAATAATTCTGGTGGGCCAGGGCCCCGGTATGTGTCGACATGGCTGCTGTGAAAATAGCATTTTAATGTCAGATATTTAAAGATATCACTGAGTTTAAAACAGTAACAAACTATCAGAGCTGTCAAAGTTAATGCAATGTGTTAAAGCAAAGTCATTTTAACATCACTTTTTTCTTTTTCTTTTTTCACATTAATGCAACTTGTGATTTTTAGGTTATAGAGGGCTCAGTTTTAGCTAGAGTGATACAGGGATTTACTACCAACCGTGTCATACTAGCTTGTTGAGAAAGAGGCTTAATAACACTCCAAACATGCTAAACTTTGTACTTACGAGGAAAAACTGTCATGGCCATTTTTAAAGGGGTACCTTGACCTCTGACCTCAACATATGTGACTGGTTATATGGATCACATGCAGTTTGGGGCAAGTCTTAGTCAAATCAGCACACTGACACACTGACAGCTGTTGTTACCTGTTGGGCTGCAGTTTGCCATGTTATGATTAAGTCAAACTGTCAAACTTCACAAACATGTCATTAATTTTCAAACTGATGCTCAACACCTGTTCATGAGCAGGTGCATGTTCAGAGGATTTAATCATTAGCATAATAAGTGCCCTCAAATAAGTCTTATTCAGAAAAATGATACCATTATTTAAATAAATAAATCAGACTTCGCAGCTTACAGGCCTACTGCTGGAGAAATATAACAAATTTAGCAGAATCAGAGGTGGTATTAGAGCAGCAGTACTGTGACAGAGATAACGACTAAATGGTTTTTACATGGAGTTAGATGCTAAAAAGAATGTCTCGCTAAAGCAAAGTGGTCCGTGACTTAGAGGGGAGGCAGTCAAGGGGACATGACAGTAAAGGGAGATGGAAGAGAGACAATTATACAGTCAGTGATGTTACGCTGTCGGGGAGGATGTTCCCCTGGTCGGTGATTTGCTTAAAGACCTTGAAACAGCTGGCGGAGTGAGAGAATTAACAACTACTGAACTGTATATTGCCATACCAAAATATGCCAGTAAAATCATGAAATTTACCTGACTCATGGGCATATTTTTAACTCTTCACTGTGAGATTACACTTGCCGCCCAAGCTTTTTAATTTTATTTAAAAACCAGCATCAGCAGGACGTAAATGTGTCGGGAAACAGTAGCTAATATGTACCTGCTGTGCCAGCTGATTGCTCAGTAGCATCAACTAGAGTTTCATGGTTAAACATTCTTGTTTAATGTAAAAAACAAAAAGAAAAAAAAAAAAAACGCTGCTCATGGCTAGATTATTAGCTGCTGAATCATCATACAGCTCATCTACAGACAGAAGCTCTGTCCTTGCTACTTTCGATCACATGGCGTCACACAACGGCAGCTTGTCCAGCCAGGTCACATGATTTAGAGTAATACCTTTGTGATGCAGAATAATCCCTGTTGTAATAAAAGTCTCTGTGAATTGTTGCATTGCACTCATGCATTCGTCTGGCTGTCCTCATGCTCAATACCGAGCACTTTGTGATTATACATGTTTCAGTGTGAAGCTGAACCTAAAGCTGATACTTCCTTTCATGCAAAAGAGATTTAACAAATAAAAAAGATGAACAAGACAGGTGGATTTTTTCATAATGATCGATCGTGTGGTGCTGAACTGAACAGTTTGGTTGAGGACACACATTGTACACATTTCTGTGGCAGACTAGAGACAAGGTCTTGACGGCATTATTAAAATGGTTAGTCCGCACAAAACTCTGACTCAGCTGCTTTACAAGGTGAATGCACAAGTTACTGGTCTGACAATGATTTAGGCTCTGGGGGCAACTGGTGGTCATGTCTAGATGGGGACCCGTATTATAAAATCTGATCTCTGCAAAAACTGACGACCCATCCTAACTTTACCGTTAAAGATCAATGCCTAACCCGTTTGGTGGTTCTCTTCTAGACACTATTGCAATGGCCAGTATTTCTGGGGTTCTGGTGTAACCAGCAGCTATCTGGGCCAAGACTTTGTCCTCCATGTGCCGGTCATTCTTCACAGTACGATTAGCAACTTGAGAGAGAAAAAAGGTAATAAAAAGGTTAATCATCATCACAAGATAGCCAGTGAGTTCCGGTCAATGCATTTGGCCTCTTTGCACTCCATATGGCTAGTATATAGTTGGACTACAAACGGAAGCCAGAACACCTACAATAATACCAAAACCTTGTCCTATTGCTTACAGATTTTGAGAATATGGTGTTCTAGGCTCAGAGTGAGACGATGAGGCTTGAGGCTTTCAGGCTACGTTACATCAAAGACTCTAAAAATAGGATCACTGACTGTCTACTTGACATTTAAGAGACAAGGACTATAAAGTAACAGTTCGGCGCGAGTCCTTGGAGGTGAAGAGCTCCAAGTGGTCCTCAGTCAAATGAAGATTAGCTTAATTTCCCTGTAATTTAATTCATTTGGAGAGAATGTCAAAGGAGGACCATTGTAATAATTCGTCTCACTGCTATTGTCTCCCTTTGTACTTCACAGCGCAGACAGTTCTGCGATACTAAATCACCAACTAACATCTTCCCCGCTTGGGTCCCTAATAATCTCGTCAAATAGGCCTGCATGGGGCTATTTGGAGTCCATGACATCAAACAGTTGTGGAACCTCAGCTGTAAGGTTACAACGGACAAAAGCGTGATTATGTTAACTCACAGCAATGTCAGGAGTCACTAATATATTGCACCAAATAAGAACATTAAGTTTGAAATAATGGCAATGTTTGGCACTATAAAACAATCATTAATGCAGGAGCTCAGAATGCCCTGATTCATGTGCAGCATGTTCCCTGGCCACTGGTTATCAGATTTAATTTAACACTCAGCAATTATTTTTGGTCCAACTATCCAGGTTTTCAGTTGTGCTCTCACAATTGTGCATAAAAAATGGCCAACAACTTTAGATAAATGGTGTAAAAGAGTTTACATGTTTAAAAGTGGTAAAAAACAGGACATAAGCATTGCAATTACCTGCAAGTAAAACTGAACTACAGCAACAACCGGTTCCCACTTCCACCTCGTCAAATACAGCCATTTGGCAAAAGCCCCTGAGCATCAGAAACCGACGCACAGAGGCACCCTTTAGCAACGGTATGTGATGAACCAAGCTTTCGTCAAATAACGCCATGAGTGAGTTCATTGTAGAAATAACTCAAATGTAAACCCACCCACCCAATTTGACAGACAACAAGTGAGGTAGTAGGCTACAAATAGAGAGAGTCCAAAAAGGGCCGACAGGAGAGGTGGTTTATGGGTAAAACAAACGTAAGACTTTCAATCAGGAGACTGGTGTATGTGTCCCATGCGAAAATAAAATTAACGTTATTTTGTCATGTTAGTCTTGAGTCACATGACTCATCAGCCCCGTAAGTCATGTGGGTCGTTAGTATCGCCAGTCATGTCAATCGGTCTGTGAAGTTAACGTCAACCATGAGTGTTTCCTAACCCTACCCAAGTGGTTGTGTTGCCAAATCCTAAATTCCAATGAAAGCGGAAGTTTATTTTGAAAGGACACTATGCATGTAACAAGTGTGTATTGACACACCATCCCTGGTACATCCAAATGCAAGAGGGGTACCTCGTGCGTCGGTCACTGACATTGACAGAGTGGCGGTATTGGATGAGTTGGAAGTGGGAAGCAACAACTTGTTTCCGGCATCTGAGGGAAGCAAAAAACCTTTAGTCAGGTCTGCACAAGGTCACAGGTTCAACACAACCTTGCCATCGTTGCGTTACTCTTTTTGGGGGTAAAAAATGGAGTAGCAACCAAACAATGCATTTTACTTTCTCCTGGATGGAAGTTTTGACTAAGAGGAATTGTGGCATCTAACACTGACCAGAAGTTACACCGCTATTTTGTTTTTCCCCAGTGTGAGAGTGCCATATACAAAACAGGGCCGTCACATTTTATTCTTACATTGTCTAGCATACTAAAGAAGACACTGCTAAAGCGACAGAAACAACATATCAGTTTTTCCAAAAGCAGCAGACAGAGTCCAAAACTTGACAAAAGTTGTCTTTTCTGGGGCTCCAGTCACATCCAGACTGGATTCAAGTTTCATGATGCATCTAGACTGTTTTCAAGAAGCATTCGAGTTTACAACACACCAGTTCCTATTAAACTGCCAAACCCAGATTCTTCCATTAGTACCTGCAGGCAGCAGGAGTCGATGTCAAACTGAGGCCAAAGGTGTGGGTGGATGTTCAGTGAGTATGACGTGTAAAGTCAACATAGGTTCAGTTCAGCACCACAAACACACTTTATTAGTGGTTTATTAGCTCTTTTTTTGTTTGTTTGTTTTGTTTCCTTAATCCACAAAAACATTCATAACTAGTGTCCTCTACAGGTGACACCTATAATAACCATCACTTATAAATGGTAAATTGATAGTTAATTACACTTAGCTAATAGCTTTCTTACTGTTAACAGACAACAACATAATAATCAAGTTTACTAATTATCAGCAATGCTATAATTGTTGTTACTTTACCAGTTTGTTTTTGCACATATTTAAAATGTTATATACTATACATATAAGTTTGTGTTAATGATTAAGATATTATTTACATACATAGACATTTTTTTTTATTTTTTTAACTGGCTTGTTAAACTGCCTATAAACATTATCTGGATGGCCATTATAAAGTTGCAACTGATGATTATAATACATTGTTAAGTAGTTAATAAATACTTTGTAAAGCATCTAGCAACATTATTTACATAGAAACTTAATACTTTGTCAATGGTTCATAATTTTTTCTGGTCCAGCTATCTATGTAATGTTTATAGATGTTTTACAAACAATTTCTTGAGGGTTTACAACAAATAATTTGGTAATCATTAATAAATACTTAATAGAGTATAAAAAATGCTATAATGTGTGGCACAATAAACAAAACTATTTTTTTAATGTAATAATGTGATTGCTATCATCTCTTATCAGCTTGGACACAATATAACATTTTTGAACTAATTATTTGATATTACATATTGCAAAGGATTGCATTACTATTAGTAAACATTATCAATTAGCGCTGCAATGTGTTAACAGTAATATAACTATTTAAGTTTAATGAATTTACCATTTATAAAGTGTTACCCCTCTTCTTTAAAAGTGATCTTTGTGCCTATGCATAATTTCCAATATAGAGGTATTTAAATAACCTTAGCTGAAATGCAGCTGAACTCTTCTCAGTGACAGCTCGTAGATAATCATTAGCAAAATTGAACAGTTACACCCTTTAATTGCTTTCCTTGGATAAACAGCTAATATGGATGTAAAAAAGATAAATTAAGCTGTTCATATAAATGACACATTTAAATTTCTATCCATCTAATAACTACTTCAAATAATTTAATGATGGAGTTGAGTGCGTGAAAGAAAGAATAAAAACAGCATGTTTTCATCTGTCGGTAGAACTCAGTGTGAAAAAACTGGGAGCATATTTGCTAAAATCTAGCAATATAAACGGTGGCTCGTGTTAAAGAGGTGAAGCGTCCAACCTTGCTGTTGCTGCGGACATCCAGCCGATGCCACCGCCTGTCTGCCACGTTCACGTTGCCTGGCAACTGTAGCACCACTGTGCCAGAGCCATGGTTGATTTTCAAGGTGGGGGTCCCATCTATTAGCTCTAGATGGAGAGAGACAAAGAGAGAGAAAGGGAGGATTGGTGACAGGTGAGACTGCTTTGAAATCATTGGATTCAAGAAATATTGAGTTGTGAGAGCCGCTGGTTTGAAGCTGTTGACAACCAGTATTTGGTGCTGGCAGTCAAGTCTCTAATTACCTAACTGATACGTGCCAGAATTAAGTAGTGCAAACAGGAGGTGGTATATAATCTGTAAGATACAGTATATCTCTGTACTGTATATTAGCTTTATTGAGGATTATTGTGCAGGGCTCGCTGCGATGCCAGTTTTCCTTCACATCTCATGGCAGTCAACAAACATCAGACAAAAGTTATCACTTTCTATTTTCTGACTTACTCAAATGGGAAATTAAAAGTTAATGAAGTGGGTAAGACGGCTTGTAAGCCCGGCACCATATGTAAGGGAATTATGGGAATGCATGTCTACAAACCAGCAGTTGCAATTCATCATCGTGCGTGCTGAACTTCAAAAGATCATTCAGACAAATAACACTCAACACTGAGCATCTTGGTGTGTCTGCTTATACAGCGGGTGGTTGCAGTGAACCCTTACGTCTTGCTACTATGGCTTGTTCTCAAAGCCTCATCACAAGTGAGACTCAACAACATTCAAACACCCCTTTTCCACCAAAATGAGCAAGTATATGCAGGTTTTTTTAAACAGAGGAAAACTGAATAATTATAGGCGATAAACTCCATTCCCATTGCCAGTAGATGAGCATGCATTTGTTTTGCATGTTACTAATTCAGTTTCTTTCAAACTCTCAGACCAGAGTTGGTGATTGTTGGAACAGTGGAAAGACTAACAAAGACAGTTTTGATGAGTTTTAGTTTCCTTTCTTTTGAGTGAATGAATAAGTTTTATGGTGATCAGCGACATAAAATGTTTTCTGACTGGAGTCTGGTGGCTTTGAAGAGAGCATATTCATTTTATGCTCTGTATGTTAATAAATTATAATAATTGCCTAAAATTTGTGTGTCCATCCAGGTGTTTCCATCACTCCGATCATTTATCCCGGGCATGAATGTAGTAGTAGTAGTAGTAGTAGTAGTAGTAAGGAGATTTTTATCCACAAGTATCCCTTTTTCTTATTGTGTACACCACCTCCTGAGTCTTGGTACACACAAAGATCTTTACTGCATTTACAAGCACTAAGCGTAGGCTAAATAAACGCTATGTATATATCATTATTGTAAAGGGAAAATGTTGATTTACCAGAAGATAGAGGAAGAAACTTAGATAATATGTTTTCATTGTGGACTTGCCTTTGGTATTCCTCTTTTAGATATCCAATTTATTCTGTAGGCCAACGGATATATTTTTCATTTATTACGCATTTCTGGAATATTTGTGTGTAATTGGATTTGTACAACATAAAAACGTTTTTATTATTTTTATCATTATTTGCCAAATACACTTAAAGACAAACTGTTGAAACGTATGTATGTAATAAAATGCATACAAAAATGCATTTGAAGTGGGATTACTAAAATATGCATAGCAATAATATATCCAAGATGTGTGCAGTGATCATACTACAAAACTACTGTTAATAATAATAATAATCATAATAATAATAATAATAATAATAATAATGTCTTCACCATTTTAGAGTGAGTGTTCAAATATTGTCCTGGGTCTATTTTTATGAGGTCAAAAGGATAAAACTAATTGTAATTATATTTTTCTTCCTGTTATTGCCCATCTGTCACAGCTTTCTGGTGCACACATCATGTTAGTGAACTGAACATGACCATCCTGCAGCGGGCCATTACATTAAGGACTGTCTCACCTTTTCATTAGTCCACACTCTGCATTTCATGTGGCAGTGAGGACAAAAAGTAAACTTATGGCAGTTTGGCATATGGCACTTAAAGTCTGTGTCAGAGTGATGTGTTTACATTCAACTCAGGAAATGTGGGAAAAAAATACAATGAGACTGCAGTGACATCCCAAAAAATAGATTGTTATTAATGTTATTAGTAATTATGTTGTTTTGAAATCATGGCTTATGTCAAGACTGTGGTATGTCTCTGTTGACTGTATTCAATTAAAAATAATAATAGGCCGTCACAGTTCATGTCCAATAGCTCATTGTTTCTAATTTTCCCTGCTGCCACCCTGAAGCTACACTCCCACACACCCACTGTGTGAATTAGGGATTCAGTTCCCACTAAAGCATTTGAGCTTGTGTTTCATCTTGAGGACTCCCAGTTGGCACTTTCCTGGTTAACTCCTAGTCTGGCAAGCTGAAGCGCTTACAGTAGGCCTATATGCTGGAATTATAATTAACAGAGACAAAACTCCTGTGTGAATCCTCCGAACTTCCACACTGTGACATTTGTCTTCATGCTTCAGTCAGTAGAAGTTGGAAGTCAAAAGACGCTGACGAGAATCATATTCCCTTCTTATTGCTCTTCACTCCGCCGTGTGTCTGTCTTCAGCTGAGCTTTCGTCATCCCTCTTGCTGCTTCTCTTACAGCGTCGGTCTGTCTATCAGCACTCTTTCATCTCCCGTCTTTCTCTTTTACCTCCTGCCTTGCTTCTCTCTTTCATTAACTTTTTCACTGTAACTGACATTTTTACATTGTGCTGCTTTCAAATAATTTACGAGTGCTTTCCACTGACATTTTGCTTTTTTACTGCGCTTTTGTGAAACAACTGTTTTCTATCACGTGTATTGGGATGCATTGATTCTTTATGGTGGTGAATGCAAGACTGGGAGCATTTCTGTTGCCTCTGTACAGCTCTCAACATGGTGACAGTTGAGCCACAGCTAATGGTGCTAACAGCACAAACAGTGCAAAGTTGAGTGCATGTCTGCTGACAGAGCTGACAGTGTTGACCTGAGGGGGAACCGGAGGGTGGGTGCTATGCTTCCAGGTCAATGCCGTCGGTCGGGACAACGTTTTAAGCTATAACTGCCATATGAGAGCAGTGCAGAGCGGCAGCCGTGAGCTAGCCAATGGGGCATGATGCACAAAAAGGCACGAGCTGCCATCCCAGCTATGTCAACAAAGCACAGAGGGACACAGAGACCGGATGTATATGGAGAACCAGAATAAAAAATAAAAACTGCCAAAATAGCTTGAGTTCCTCGTGGAAAAGTCCACATCCATTGGACCCAAAGAGCAGGTGCAGTAGTGTCCCCTCAGTCACAGCCGTCACGTTGTTTCACGGCTTGCTGGTTTGCTAACTTTGCTCCCAGCCCTCGGTCTGGGTCTCAGTCTGGGTCTCATTCACATGAATGGAGGAAGGGAAATAACTCTGGATTCAGGTATTTGTGCCTTTTACTACTTTTAGTACCTTCTGATTTAAATATATCGCATCACATCTCGTTTTCAACGTAAGTCAATGAAAAAAAAAATGTTTTTGGGGCCAATGGCATCATTCAGACTTCATATTCTGCTAAGGTAGACATTACTCCTCTAAATGCTTACATAGAGGGATGTCCAGAGTCATCTGCGATCGGCTCCAGCTCCCACGTGACCATCTAAAGGTTGACGAGACCCTGAATAGGATTAAACGTTTAGAGATAATGGATGGATGGATGGATCTTTACATAGACAATGTTTGATGGATGCTATCCTAATTACAGAGGCAATAGAAAGGCTCCCAATCTCACATTTAGCTTCTTTAAGAATCAATGCATCCCAATACACATGACAAAAACAGCAGTTTCACACACAAAATTTGTGCATGTGAGCGTGCCTCACTGATTAGCTCATGGGCATCACTCTGCACTGCTATTATATGGTGGTTACAGCTGATGACGCTGTCCTGTTGTCGTTTGCACTGTTAGCACATTTAGCTGCCAGCTGCCAGATCACTGTAGCCAGGTTGAGAGCCGCTGAGAGGAAATAGAAAAATACTCACAATACCGTATTTAGCACCTTTAATGTTTGTGTGCAATGATGTTATCACCACCGTCTCAAATAATTTCTTGCTGTGACTTTTCACCTTGAGCTAGAAGAAATCAGGTGTTGTTGAGTATATGAGATGCTGCTCTTCTTTAATTGCCTTGTCAAGGCTAGGGATGTGCCTTTGGGATGAGTGCCCCATTCTTCATTATGCTACCTCTGTATAAGTTAAAAAAAAAAAAAAAAGGAAAGCCAAAAGCCCTGGCCATGTCGTTTTTCAAGCCAAAGTGAGTGCAAGTTTGTTGTTAGCCTCTCTTTTCCTCTCAACTTTCCTTCAATTACCTGCAAGCTGATTTAGCCCGCTCTGGCTGCTAAATGAGCTGCTGCTGCACTTCAGGAACGGTCCAATTAATTTTAATATATTGGCCGGGGTCAGACAATTGACCAAAACGAAATTCAATATATCAGTTCAATCCAAAGCCTCCCTCCTTTGTTTAACTTATACTTTGTCGTCTTTAGGCTCACTTCCCCCACATCTTGGTAACCTAATTCACACGCTCACTTTCTGTCCCCTCACCTTTTTTTCTTCTTTATCTCACACGTCTCAGTTTTTCAATTTCCATTCTCCAGGCTGCCCCCGATCCTCAGGGGAATTTCCCTCTCTCTTGAACACCAGTGTATGTTAACCCTATCACCCCCATCCCTCTCTTTACATTCGCACTGGTGCAGCCAGATATATGAGGTGGCGGTACACTCAGAGCCACAAAGGACATCAGCGTAAGTCTGACAAAAAAGACCTTTTCACAGATGTACTTGTGTGTGCTTGGTGTAGGCATGTGCACGGAAGTGCTCGTGCACATTCACACACACCCAAAAGCAGTTAAGAGGTAGATTGGCCAACCGATCGTCCGGCTCAGCTAAGGAGGCCTTCTTGTTGAGATTGACGTGACATTTTCCCAAGAGATGAAGACTGACTTCAGCGGTCTCAGAGGAGAGTAAGGGAGAAGTGAAGCAGTGAGAGGAGAGAGGAAAAGGAGCGAGGGGGGAGCAACACAGAGCTGTAAGAGTCAAATTAAGCCAGGAAGAAGAAAAGAGGAGGATGTGGAGGAGAGGGGGAAATGGAAAAAGTCAGGGTAGAGGAGCAGATACAAGACTGGAGACTCAGAGAAAGATTAGAAGCGAGTGTGACTGAGCACAAAGCCGGGATGAAGGCCAAGTTATGAGATGGCAGATGACAGGTGGGATGATGGACTGTGAGGTACATAAATGAAAAATGAACAATGCAGACAAGACAAAAGGGAGAAACAGAAGGCGATGAGTGGAGAAGAACATGATGATGGATCAAAGAGAAGGCAAATAGAAAGCAGATGGAGGAAGCAAAGGAAGAGTTGTGGATATGCTGCTCTAACCTCAACAAAGGAGACAGAATCAAGAGTTGTCTTTAATTTATTTTTATATTAGTTTTGATAGCGCTAACTAGAGCTACACTCACAAAATCTGTAGTGAAAAAGGCTGTCATATCATTCAGAAACGATGAGATGTGGTACTGGAAGCCAGAGAGATCATGTCTGTCAGTTATAATCAAATAAATTATTATTTATCCCTTAAACTGATCATATGAATGATCATATCAGTAACTGCCTGAATAAAAAAGGAAGCTGTGACAGAATCCTAAAGAGACCACAATGAGCAATGAATGTTTCCTGTTAACAAGAAGCTTGATTTAGCGAATGAATTATATTTTCTCAACTGCAAGAGGGAGAGAAAAACCAAACAGAGACGATGTTCAAACATGTGTTTCAGGTTTGAGCTCTCGAAGAAAGTCTACGGGCTGCCTTCACTGGGGATGCAACAATCTGATCTGTTGGATAAGTAACGGGCCTGACACTGACCTTATCAAGCAGACTGGGTATCAGCCAGACACGACCGATTACCGTGAAATATTTTAGTATTATTCTGTTCTGCTCCATTCATTGGCAGCCTTTAACATGAAGTCCAGTCCAGTGTTGACAATGAGAAGATTTGAGAGGAGAGCAGCTCCAAGAAAAAGGCAGGACGTCACATTTTATTAACAACATTTGTTAAATAGAGTAAAAAAAAAAAATCTTGTTATCTTTCCTTATAAGAGTGGATGTGAACCTGGCGTTCCTTGGGCCTCGCCATCTTGTTTTTTTTTTTTTGTTTTTTTAAACAGAAGTGATCATATTTGGACAAGAGGGTGGAGCTGTGAAAGAGGGAGGCTCGGTGGGGCCAGGTACCATTAGCATAGCAAATGCTAAGTTACCAGCTAATGCTAGGTGCATCCGGAATTCATGTAAACTGTGATCTTAATTGGGATGCTAATTTTAATTAGTGAAAAACATGCTTAAGACAAAATGAAATGTTATTGGAAAAAACACATGCTCGCTGTGTTAGCAAAGTCATGGATGGAACCTGTCAATCACAAGGTAGCCCCGCCCTACTGCATCCCCAGCTTTATGGTCTATTTAACTCTAAATGGGACCATAATTTACTGAATGAACATCACGCTGTACTGAAGAAGACTTGAAACTAGTGATTGAGACCATAAACTCATGTTTACAATGTTTACTGAGGTAATAAATCAAGTGAGAAGTTGGCTCATTTTCTCATAGTCTTCTATACAATCAGACTGCAACCAGCGGAGTCGCCCCCTGCTGGCTACTAGAAAGAATGTAAGATTACAGCGCATATGCATTGGCTTCACTTTTCAGACCCGGAGGTTCTCTGTTCTCTGTAACACTAGCTGAGCAGGCTACTTTTGGTTTCTAAGGAAAAAAAAAAGTAAAGCTAAGAGACGTCTTTTATCTCAGCTATCTGTGGACACAGGAAACAGCAAGTGCAGCACTGGTTGTGATCACTGTGTATCACCGTGAGTTCGGGCTGTGTGTAAAGTCTGTATCTGTTCACGCCAAGGAAGTGGGATATAGAATTTAGGGGAACAGAGAGAACTGGTATCAGATCAGTGCTCATTAGGCAAACACCCTGAACATAAGCAGGAATATAAATATGATTAGCAGAACTTTGCTGCCTGCCGGATACATTTAGATATTAAATACACATCCCTTGCATTAGTATATGCATAACTTGGTAAGAATATTAAAACACCAGCAAATATAAAAAGCATTGGGCATTCAACACTTTATAGTAGCTTTATATTTTTAATAGGTCTATCAGTTGACTAAAATATTTAATAAGGATTAATTGCATGATTGTGCATAGTTAATCACAATCTCAAATTTTTATTTGTTTAAAATGAACCTTAAAGGGAAATCATTTACTATTTCATTATTTTTATTTTATTTATTCAGTTATTTAATTAACTATTTAGTATAAAATGAAAGTATTCAATACTCTTATCAACATGGGAGTCAGCAGATATGCTTGCTTTATGCAAATGTATGTATATACTGATTATTGGAAATCAATTAATTTACCACAAAACTAAAATACAATAATGTATCATAAAAAATATGCTCAAAACATAACATGGCAAACTGCAGCCCAACATGTGTGTCAGTGAGCTGACTTGACTGACTGGGATCATCATAAAGTGGGCATGTCCGTAAAGGGGAGACTGGTGGGGACCCAGAGAACCCATTTACATTCACTTATCTGGAGGTCAGAGGTCAAAGGACCCCTCTGAAAAAGACCATGCCAGTTTTTCCACGCCAAAGTTTAGCACAAAGTAGGTTTTACTAGTTTCATATGATGACTGAATGGTCACCGTAGCTTTAGAGTTAAGCCCACTAAAACCTAAAAATTGCCAGTTGCATTAATGTATTAAAGAAATGAGTGCTGTTAAAAAAATAGCTTTAAAGTGTTATTATCAGAAATCTAAGGCTCTCTCATTTAAGTGAACAATAAAAGCAATTAAGAGTATGGATGGATAGATTTCCAGAACAAATATCTTTTGCAGAGATTTGCTCAACTGTAAAGCAAAATTATTAAAAATCCTATAGCCTTATAGCAACAGAAAAACATGCAGGTCATTGTCTCTATAACTAACATAATAACTGTTGAACTCCTCTTTTGTTGCCTTAGTGAAGTTAAATGGAAGTGAACTGAGTGAAAGAGGTCCACACAGACATATTGTACAAACAGCAACGGATGAAATAAAAGAAAGGCAAGCTCACAGGAAAGTCTAGCGGGGGCTGCGGCGGGATGGCAGGCCAAATGGGAATGTCTTCATAAGGGCCGACACGCCTTCTAAATGCTCTGGGTGTACTAGGGTTAGGACAAGACTTTGCTTTTAAAGGGCACGTCCACACGACCGGCTTCTTTTCTGCTATTCATACGTAATTCATTACCTCCTACTCTGAGACAGACAAGAGAGAGAGAGAGAGAGAGAGAGAGAGAGAGAGAGAGAGAGAGAGAGAGAGAGAGAGAGAGAGAGAGAGAGAGAGAGAAAAAGCGTATGCTTTGTGTGCAAGGAGAGCTTGAACTCCCACAGAGTTGGGTGCTCTTAAATATGAAAAATGTCCTCCTCTTCTGACTGCCTGAGGATACACAGGAGTCAAACCGAGAGCATATGGACTACATAAACAGCATTACAAATCACACCGCTACACACATACACCCACCCATCTCCCACACACACAGGCAGTCACATATACACTAATGCCCACAGAAGTCATCCCGTGTACGAATCAGCAGGCGATGCAGCAAGCGCAGAGCGGAGAGCTTCTTGAATAAACGATCTGTCAGCTAGCTAGCCAGCCCCGCAGCCGATGCATATTGGATCTCTGCATCCAGCAGCAGTTCCTATTTGAGAGCTGTTGCAGTGCTAAGCTGGGGGGCACTGCTACAAAACAGCTCTGTGGAAATTGAACATAATGCCAAAGTAAATCTGTATGTGCTGTTGCTTGCTAGGTCCCTTTCCTTCCATTTATATCACACTATATAAAATGCTGAGGATATGTTCCTTTTAGTTCAAGGGTAGAAAAAGCAAATAAACAAGCACACACACACACACACACACACACACACACACACACACACACACACACACACACACACACACACACACACACACACGCCAATTCTTATCAGCCCCCTACCGCTACAAGTTTTGTTTTTTTGTTCATTCTGCGAGGCTGTTGTAATTACACAAATTAAATTTGTCTTGTTAATTTGTCTATTGATTGGACAAGCGTTGGCCTCTGGCTGGTAGTCTTTGCATGCATGCATGTGTGTGTGTGAGAGAGAGAGAGAGTAGATCTGTGATCAAGCACCTTGGAACAGGTCTTTTCCCTCCAGCCACATTGTCATTTATTGTTGATCGCGCTGGACACAAATCATTAGCGTGACAATCAATTTCACTAATACAGCCGAGGTGAGGGTGTGGTATTGCTGATCAGGCCAGCCAATCATGGTGCTAAGTGAACTGGTTATATTGTACGTGGTACAAGGAGTATTGATGAAATTGTCTATATCTGAAAACCTGCAAAAGTTCAAGACTTGGAGAGATGATGTGATGCTAAATTCGTACTAATAAATATTTTGTTTATTCCAAAATAATCTTTATGGAGCACCTTGGTAGTCAAGTGGTTACGGGGAAAGTCACATCACCACAACGGCCCGGGTTCGATTCAGGTCTGGAACCTCTGTTGCATGTCATACCCCTCTTTAAGGATGCACTGATACCTGATACTGGATCAGATATCGGTGACAATGGGGCTGATCTATTCAATTCAGTTTTATCTTTATGTACTATATACATTATATACTGTAATATCAATTCCTGTTTGAGTTTTGACCAATTTGTTGTTGAATTAAAAAGAATTGTAATTCTGAAATTTTTCAAGCAAACACAGGACTTCAAACAAGAAACTGTTTTTTATGTCCATACATTGGTGACATTTGAGATCTGTTTTCCATACTGTAATGTGCTTACATAGATATTTAACTTAGTTTGCGTACTTATTCTAAGCTCAACCACAATGGTTTTCCTGAACCTAAGTGGTTTTGTTGCCTAAACCTAACTGTGGTTACGATGTGCTGTTAAATGCCACATGAAAAGCTGTTTCACAATGTTGACCCTGTGGTGTGAATTGCTTAAATTATGTCATGACCTGCAGAATGTCCTTAAAATGTTTTGCTATTCATACGCCTTCACATGAGATCAGGTTGCTATACTACAATTATGAAGCTGCACCCAGCAGGCGATTGGTTTAGCCCAGCAAAAAGAAAGCAGGGGGAAACAGCTAGCCTGACAAATACCAAAATATAAAAGAGACAAATTGTAGTACTGCAGCGAGCTATGTGCTGGACAGTACTTTGACTGGGCCCAGTGATTTAATTGAGTCTCCCCTGTAGCTTGGTAACCTTACTGTGACAGGTACACTCCAAGAAATCACCACACATGCCAAGAAATAGTCCAGTCTATCTCAGGCTAGCTGCCCCCACCCTCCCATTTCCAGTCTTTATGAGCAAACAAGTGCATTTCCCAAAATGTTTAACTCCATCAAAAGAGTACTGGGTATAAGAATGTTAATCTGTAACTGGGTTTAAACATGCAGACTTTGGACAAAGTTGACTGACAGGCTGTGTCACCAAAGTTACAGAACATGTCCAAAAAATGAAACTGGGGAGGTTTTTGTGTCATTTTTTATTTTTCATGCCATATAAGAATTGCAAATATGTTTAGTTCCTGTGGCTTATGGGTGTGTTACTGGTTAGGGCCACAACGATTCATTAATATTATGTAGCTTACATCAAATAAAAATCTTCCATAATCGGTTTTTGCTATTCTTCAGCAGAGCTCATTTGTATCACTATGAATTCAACTGATACTGTTGATTTTATGTTTTTAGAGTGCCATACTCTCTGCATGCATCCACAATGTCAGAGGGTACCAAAAAATAAAACCATATGTCCTCCTTGCAATTACCACTAGAAAACATTTGTGAAAGTCTTATTTCTGAGCAGTCCACAATGATAAATCTGACATGACCTGAAGGTGACATCTTTCCTCCACACAATAATTGTAAGTGATTGTAACAAAGGTATAAATGCCTCCTGTAAGTATATTACAGATCAGATCAGATCACCCCTGGGAAACCTCCCCCGAGGAGGTGGTGACAGGTGGTTGTGACAATGTCAAAGTAAATGGCAGTCAGACAGGTGATGGGGCAGCTAGGACAGTGCCACACTTGTCAAAAGTGTAATGTCAAAATGAAGCAAGAGGGAGTGCTCACTGGGGAACTTTTAGGCCATAAATATACCCGGAGAAAGTGATGTGTACTAAATTTTCCTCAGCTAAATCTTATCTTGACACAAGCTGGACACAAGCCACAAGTTAATAGCGGGGGATCTCTGTTTTGTCCTTCAGCCAGGCTTTTATACACATAATAAAAATAAATGTCCTCTGGTTACACAGTTATACCCGTTCATGTATTCAATATCACTGGTGTAAACCTTGTGGTGTGCAAGCAGCTTTATAAAAACAACTGCGTGCCTCTGTTGTTATTAGCTGTAAATGCCTATTAGCTTCTCTAAAGCACTAGTAGTTGATAATGGTTAATGGTTTCCAGACAAACTAATGATAACGAGCAGGTAAATTAGCATACAAATACAGTTTGCTGTAAGGGTTGGTTGCATATTTGCATTCTGTAGTACTGTTTTACAGCAAACTCCATATACAAGCAATCAGAGGAACTGATTTACCAAAAGCCAAAGCAGCTCCTGAAGTCTGGTAATTATCACAAAGGGTTTGCACACAAAAGCAGCTCAGTTAGGCTGGTACATCTGTGGTTGTTTGTGTCATAGGTGCCACTTCATATTCACTTAAAGGTTACTCTGCACTCATGAATAATGTATCTGTACTGTATTGTTTAATGAAACTAAGCTTGAACTTCTGCTATTTTGTGCCAGGAATTTGGATGAGCTCCACGCATGAAAATTTGCAACAGGAGCTTAGCTTGGGACAAAATTAACTCTTAACCAACTAGCTGTCCTAAGCTGAAAATGTGTTTATGGAAATTTTAGGCTTCATAACTTAAGATGGGATCACGCCAGCTGCAACACTAAATTGGGCTGGGGGCATAAAGTGGCCCCTAGCCCTACTTCTGGCTGGTGTAACTGGGGTGGCAACTCAACCTGCATTTTGATCTCAACTGCATCTGTAAATTTTGATCACTGCATCTTCTACAGTTGCAATGCTAACAGTCACAAAATAAACACTAAGGGTGGGGAAATAAAAAATAAATTCACCTATCATGATTTTTTAATGAGTGTGAAATTGATCTTTTGATGCCAGAATCAATATATTTGCTTGCTATGCATTGGTAGAACGAAGTTACCGCATTAAATGCCGTGGTTTGAGGAATGTGACATTGCATCCGTCTAAACCAAAACAAACCGCAGCCAGCCAAACCGACAAAGCAGCAAACGCCGGAGGGTCTGCATTTTAAATCCAACGTGTGGAAGCATTTTGGATTTCACACACATTGCCAGGAAAATTAGAGCTAAACATCATGGATAAAGCAGCATGCAAACTCTGTAATGACAGGAAACTATCGTTTTCAAGCTAGCAGTTACTCTCCATGGTCAAATCAGCTGATGCTACAACTGTAGAGCACCCATATACAGACATTTACGTTAGCTAGTGATGGACTTGGCAAAGTTGGTGGTAGTATATTGGTGTGATTAGGTCTGTTTTTCAAAATAAAGTGTCAACAAAGGGAACTGTACATACAAAATACATATATGGACATAAGAAAGATCGGATAATATTCACCAGAAGTATAAAATATTACTTGTATAAATGTAATAAATAAATGCCTGACAATGACTGATACACATGACTTCGTGCTGAAAATACATTTTTACTGTATAAATTTAGAAATTTGTGGGATCAGCTTCAGCACCTCACGACCCTGAAAGGGATAAGTGGTTCAGATAATGAATGAATGAAGTCCCTAGAAGTGTATGGGTCAACTTTTTCCCATGGTCTAGTGCTAAAACTGTTACCAAAAATCACAATAAATTATAGTATTGAATTGCAGTATTTCAAAATTGCAATACAACACAAATATCAAATTGGCACACAGTTATCATGATAGTATCAAATCAGGAGATAGGTGTATCATCCCAGCCCTAACACCTGGCAAAGTACTCAGAAGCGTCTCTGTGGTAGTTCTCGCTACAGTAGGTGTCTCCAGGACAACATTTTGCCTTGATAACACACTCTCATTCTCAAAAGGTGAAACAATAACAGCACTGCTGTCGCGGCTGGTAACAACATTTACCTGGTGGAGAGAGAAAACAGATTTATGGGAACAGCTGATGTTCTGATCTTACCTAGAACACCAGAGGTCAGTTAAGGTGTTGCTATTATTATGCCCTGTGCGGGTCCTCACACATACAAACTATACCAGCTCAGTGTTAAACATGTCATCTCTTCTCCCCCAGTGGCCGCAGACTGGATGCACTACACGGCTACGTTAGCGGTGTGTATCTGTGTGAGTGCCTTACGCCTCTTCTGGTCCACACAGCAGGGCTGGCTCGGTTCAGCTGCCCTGCGGCAGGATAAAGGGCGGATGAGTGGGCGGCTTTGGAAAAGCAAACCAGCATCTCAATAAGAACCTGAAGGTCTTGGTGTGGAGATGTATGTGTGAAGCGGTGGGAAATATGATCAGGCTGAACGGGCAGCATCCCTTAACGAGGTTTAATAACAAGGTGAACAATGTCTCACTCACATACAAACTCACACATAGCGATATGCTCAAATTGAAAACTCCAGAGGCATATTAGTGGCTTATTCTCATGTGCCGATTCAAATTCATAAATCAAAAAGCAGTTCAGGTTGTACAACAGTCTTCTCGGCTCTCTCAAATCCACATTTCACCTCTCTTTCACTCTGACTCCCTCTCTATCCTGAGAGGTATAATTGTAATACCCTTTTCAAACTACACTTTCAACTTTAAGTCATGCCCTCACATTACACTTTCCAGCACAGCCAGAGTATTTACAGCACATTCATGTTGAAATGAGACATTCGGTTCATGGCCGTGTTGACTTGGGAGTGAATCACCCCATTTTGTCTGATTCCTCTTGTAATTATGCACCAACGCAGTACGGCTCTTTGAGCGTCAACATGAGCAGCGGAGGCTTGAAGCTGCGCTCTTAGGTTGAAGTTGAAAAGCATTTCCTGTTCCCATGTGCCCCGTTACTCACATGTAATCAAAAAACTGTTGTTCTAGAGAGGATAAGTTCAGATTATGGTCAGGGGATATTGTGTCAACTTTAAAATAAACAGCGGTACTCCATCAATGTTGTGCTTATCCCACCTCCTACACTTTGTTCTTTACGTTATTTGTTCACGTTACACTGATTTTTGAGGCTCACTGCTGCCAGCTTTATTAGTTCTTTTTGTTTTAGTTGTGTTAACTCTTGGCTTCTATATGACCTGCAAGAACAGTGAGGCTGACTGAAAGGACCATTACTATCTTTTACAGTGTTTGCTTTCACTTTCATGCGTCTCAGTTGAACTTACAGTTTACAGGAAACAATACTTTCCTCTCTTCTGCCTCTTATATCTAATACAAGTCATATCTGTATTTTGTATGATTAGTGAAGTATACAGCCCGTAGTATAGGCAGGCTACTGCAATATATGGTGCCAATATTACCCTTTTTATTAAAAATCAGATATTGGCCATTCAGTGTTGTTCATATCTGATATGATGGAGGTTCATCCTGCAGGTGGTGAATATGTTTTCTAATAATATTTGTATATCAGATGGCTTTGTGCATTAGGTGTCCAAGCAAAAAAAAAAATCCTTTGCTGTGTTGTGTGGGCGGATTATATTTAACGCTCTAGAAAAAACACCCAAACCTGCCTTACCTTGCCTAAAGGAATAGTTTACTGTAAAAGAATTATCATTAGTTAGTTAGGAAGCGTTTGTTGTTCAGGAAATGTTTGTTTCATGAAGCATCATTCTGGTTCTCCCCCGAGCTTATTTCACAGAGAAAACAAAAGTGAATTGTGAAATTATTGCTGTGAAGCTGTGTTTGATATAAACATCCAATCCATCTCAGTTCACACGCCAACTTATTATCTATTACTACCATACTCACATTCCAGATGTCCTCACTTTGGGTATTTTAACTCCAAAAAAAAAAAAAAAAAGTGGTTGAGATAATCTGTCTACAGCTTGTAGACAACCTGTCTGATCACTTGTGCTTTTGCCCAAATCTGCTCCAGAGTCTAAGAGCCTCAAAGGACTCAGCTTCATTGCATTGCACTTGGTTTTAAGAATTTGTTTAATTGCACATTTTTATGTTAAGCACAAAATTAACTAATGCATGTCCTGTATTACTATGTTGTGAAGTCAGTGCCGTTCATGGCAAGGCCGTTCAGAGAGCATACCCATTCGGATCCAGCTAATTATCTGATTGCAAAAACATGTCTGATTGTATAGAAGTCTATGAGAAAATGAGCCTACTTCCTTGAGTAAACATTGTTTACATGAATTTGTGGTCTAAATCACTAATTTCAAGCTGTCTTCAATACAGCATGATGTTCATTTAGTAAATTATGGTCCCATTTAGAGTCAAATAGACCATAAAGCTGGTTATGCTTTAGGGTGTGGCTACCTTGTGATTGACAGGTCATTACCACAACATTGTCTGCATATTTGTCTTATGCTGCATTTGCTTCCCAGCATCGTCCTGTCACTGTCACCTTCCCAGTCCAAATCCATTATTGCCCTTACAGTCCTTCAAGACTGAGTCCTTCAAGACTGTTACAGCAAGCTAACTGTTCCATTAGCTAATATGTTATTGTAATAATCTATCGCGCCACTGCTAGTTCATCCCACTCGCATACATACATACAGTGGTAGAGAACTGAAGATGGTTGTTGATTGGTAACTACCCTAGGAAGGTTTTCCTTCCTTGGAGCGTCATTATACGTGTTTTGGCCAATCACAGATCAGCGTGAAAAAAAGAAATACACTGAATTGATAGAAAAGGTCCCAACTCAAGGGAGGACAGCAGGACCCCGTCCTCCTCTGCCCCGCCACCCCTCTGTTTCCTGTCCTGCAGGTGTCACTGCTGCAGCATTTTAATTCAAATTAAAATAATGTATTTTTTCCAAAGAGAGAAAAATATTTAATGAATAATACTGAGATTTGGTCATGGTTTATTTCAATTACTTTTTGTATATTTTGATCTTCCTCTTGCCTCTCTCCTGTGCCTCTATGGACCAGCCTCCACTGCTGCACATAGATACTTGAATGTGGTTATATTAAGCTCCAGCACAGTTTAGCTTTCTGTTTTTTTTTTTTTTTTTTTTTTACATGCAGTAGGTGAACCCTGAAACAACTTAATTAGAGCTCTAAATATGTACAGCCTGGCTCTAATTACACTCTGTGCAGCAACAAATCAGCCTTAACTCCACAAACACGTTAACTCTTTAGGATCAAATAGCATGTGCTGGCTGGCTTTCAGATGCACAGAGACCCTCTGACTCCAACCAAAGTGAAAGAAAAAAATTCAGGATTTACTCTGCAAACCTGCTTATGTGCTTATAACACACACACGCACACAAACACACAACACATGTCCGGCTCTCAAGGCGAACATCACCTCCCACTCATATTACTTTGGCAGTGATGGAACAACAGCAACTCTCCCAAGAGAGAGGACCAATGCAAGAGAAGAAGTAGCGATAGAGACAAGGAGGCGTTCGTCTCAGAAAATTAAAACAGTAAATATACCGAGATGTACGGGACATTTTGCTCTCTGTTTCAGTCTGTCTATAATTCCCGCTTGCCACCCTCAATTCAACAAGCTTTATTGTCTTCAAACTTCAACAATATTGCCACAGCAACAAAGGAAATCCCTTAAGAGACAGACACGTGAACCTGCCGAAGCTCAGATTACAAACACATTTCCAGATACAAAAATTCATAGTATACTGCATATCACAGTGAGAAGTAGGAATGTGTGTAAGTGACTGTCCGCTGCACATCTTTTCCTTCGTTTCTAAAGAGGTATTTGCGTAAAAAGCAGTTTTGTTTAAATGGGACTCGAAGTAGAACACATCAAAATGCATGGATTGTCAGCTTTAATAAGATCAAAATCATGGAGCGTGTGTGCAAATGTGTAAGAGTGACTGTTATTGTCTAATCCTCAGGTCGTGGCAAGTTAATACACACAGGGAGTTAAGCCTGAAATGGATTTCAGCTTTTGTCTCCAAACAATGCTCGGTCTTCAGGCTAAATGAAAGAGGGAATTTGGGAGATGAAGTACGGTGTGTTTCCCCAGTTTGTTCATTTGTACTGTCCATTACTGTTTCTTTGGTCATCTAATGATGACAACATATGTAATTTATTTTGTGGCATGTCCTTTAATAATTGTCACCCAGCATTCTTCTTTCCACAAAGCAGCACAGCAGAATTCATTTGCATGTCTTTGCAGAGGCTTGGTTACAAAGCGGTTATACTCACAGGACTAGTGTGTGAACTGCTGTAGCAGGTGAACAAATGCTAACACAACGGCGGGCCAGGAACATGCTGGCATAACTCACTCACATTTTTTCCACCCCATTTTCCCTGTACTGTTTACACACCGTGGCATTTTGTTCTTGGTATTGGCACATTATTTCATTCCATAAAGAGTTTTACTGAAGAAGAAAAAAGCTCTCAAAGTTAACAAGCTTACTAACGTGACAATTTTCAAATCTGTTATCTCCGCTGTTGATGGGACAATAAGTTGACATGACTCCTGTCTCATAATTGTCTGCGAACCATTCCTCTTTTGTGGAGCAGTTTATACTCTGACAAAGGTGGTTAAGTAAAAGTGGATTGCACAACTCGGCTACGGCAATAAGCTATTACAGCATCTTTCATTTTCAGCTCTCCAGCTCTGCATTCCCTCAAAGATCAGCCCCGTCAAGACCGCTTGCTATATTGGTTAAAAGCGCAAATTTGCTTGTCCAAGTTAATTTAAAGTGAATTCCAATGGGGATTATGTTGAAATGTATTTAATTTGCTGCACGATTTCACCACTTTAAATGCTGCTGTGACCAAGCCTGGACACTGTCGTCCCGTGGTTTCCGACCTGCTTTTTGAGATGAACTCAAGTGGTCTTCATCAACACCAACCATCATGTTCCAAATGTGTTCATTTCAACTGACTAACATTTTCAACCATGTATCCATTACATTGAGTTAACTATCTCAACAATGTATCCATCCATCCATCCATTGTCAACCGCTTATCCCGTTAGGGGTCGCGGGGGGCTGGAGCCGATCCCAGCTGGCATAGGGCGAAGGCAGGGTTCACCCTGGACAGGTCGCCAGTCCATCGCAGGGCACTCAACAATGTATCCATTACCTTTAACTATTTCAACTATGTAGCCATTGTTTTTGAGCTAAATATTCCAACCATGTATCCAATATCTTTAGCAATTTCTATCATTTATCCGTTACTTTTAGCTAACTACTTCAACCACGTAGCCATTACTTTGAGTTAATTATCTCTACAATGTATCCATTATTTCTAGCAAACTATTTCAACCACATATCAATTATTTTAAGATAACTATTTGCATTCCATTCCAATGCACTAACTATTTAAACCACATATCCATTACTTTTAGCTAACTATTTCAACCATGTAGCCATTATTCTGAGCTAAATATTCCGACCATGTATCAATTACATTAGGATAACTTTTTCAGCCATCGATCCATTACATTGAACTAACTATTTAAACTGCATATCTATTACTTTGAGCTAAGTATTTCAATGAATTACCAAATGCTTTTAACAGTTTAAACGTCTTTGCTCGCTTGGTTGGCTAGTTTTGATGTATTTTCAACCGCAAAACGCATAGTGTTCAGATGTCACAGCTGACTACACGTGGATATATACAGTAGATTTTCTTAATCAAATAATAATTTCTACTTCAAATTTGACGAACTTCTCCACATTCCTGGTAACTACACAATACCTCTGGCTGGAAATCACTGCTGTATTTGTCTGAATTTTGCTTTGTCTTTATAGTGTAGAGCTACAGAGCAGAGACGATACTGCCTCCATTTCCCATTCTTCTTTATCCTCCCACACTTAATCCCTCCATTTTTCATCTCACCTAATAATGCTCATGAACTCCTCTTTATAAATCAAGGCTGACCTTAGGCAAATTATCTTTAATTTTTTTTTTTTCAAATTATATAAACCGCATGAAGTGAGAACATTCTATCAAGTATTGCTGAAGTGAAACCATTGCAGTCTGAGATAACGCTAAAAGGCTAGAAATATACTCCGAACTCTCCCTGTCCGCACACTCAAGACTTTACGTCCTGGTCCACAACGGTTGAACTAATTAAATAACAGGTAAAAGTAATTCCCTCTGTCTGGTCTCAGTGACAGTGAAGAGTTTTGTGGTAGAACTTGTTCTCCTACCTATGGCCATGAAGTCCTCGTGATCCCAGGCCTGCAGCTGGGCTACGGGACCGCTGTACAGCAGCAGTCCATCAGCAACGTCTGTGATGAACTCCAGGGACACGTGGCTCTCGAAACAAGGCATCATGGGAGGATACCAGGCATAGCCGTTGCCATGGAAACTGTGCTTGTTCTGCTGGCACTCAGGCCCTTCGAACTGAGCTGGGCATTGGCACCTTGGGGAGAAGAGGAAATCAAGAGCCAAAATTACATGAATTAGTGAGTGCAATAAATTTGATTTTCTTGGCAATTTGGTTCCAAAAATTGAGAGAGCCCTCTGTAAGTTGAAAACCCTACTCTGCTCTCAATCTCCGTACTCCCCTTTTTGAAGCACTTACTCTATTTTGTTCTTTCAACTCTTTTTTTCCTGCACTCAGTCTCTCTAAGTCTAGTTGTTTTCTGCTCTCAGACAGCCATGGCCTTTGGCTCTCTCTCTCTAACTCCATCTGTTTCACTCATGCAGATGTTCTCATTAGTGGCAAAACCACAGGGAGAATCACTACATCACTAGGAAACACTTCTCTATGTATTTCCACACATCCATGTACTTATTTGTCCTGTCGCTTGCTGTCAAACTTTCACCTCTCACAAACACAACTTTGCAATCTTTTATTTCCACGTGACCCGTTTATCTCAGTCATAAGACAGTTCATAAAGCTTTTTGCTTTATACATGCTATTTGATCTAAGAGTGTTTTTAAACAAACTAAACGAGCAGAAGTGGGATATTTCTATAAGAGCAAAGCTAGAAAACCATCTGAAATTTCAAAAATGTACACTTGTTGCACCCAGTTGGGTTTAATGTATGAGTGCAGAGAGCAACAACAATAGCAACATGAGACTGATGGTACACGGTGACTGAAGTGGTAAAAACATAAGTGCAGGTACTCCCCTTATTCACATGTTGGCATGTGTATCAGCCAGTATCAGCACTCATGCAACTTATTCCTATTTATTCATTATTATTTTTTTAAGCATGTTATACTGTGTCAGTCAGCTGTGGTTTTCTTGCTATATTAATATGCTTATATAGTAAGCCTACAATACTCCAATGACATTCCAACTGGAACAGTACAGGGTGAAGCTGGTGTGTTTGAATCTAGTGTTAATACCTGAAATAATTTCCTTTCTTACTTTTAGCATTGCTCTACAACGTAGGCCTATTACAGGATGCCTTTCAGCTGGAATCAACAGCAGCCAGCCAGACAGGCAGGTATGCATGCAGAGCTGAGCTGTGTGAGCTCTTCATTGAGGTTTTAGCAGCAGTGTTACAGTCAGGACGCTCCTGTATAATATACAGAGACACACTCAGTTTCTACAGTGAATTAAAGACAGATCTAAGATCTAGGAGATAGTAGGTTTTGGGGCTTCTCCCCAAGAAAATATTTGTAGGTTTTTGACTTGAAACTATGCAACTTTTCATCATTTTATATTACTAATTAAACGAGCCTTTGTCTGAACATTGAATTCTTCTGGAAATGTTGTCCTGCAAAATCTTATATTATAAATCAAAAGAGCAGATTCAGAAATGTTTCATTAATTCTATTTGTTCACAACTAAAAAAGGTTTGCTAATTATCTTATAAAGAGGATGTGAACACTGCATCGATAAATTACAGCACCCTCATTTTCAGATGTGTTGCAGTGCCAGGATTACTAGAACTAACTACCCATCAGCGCGTGTTACATTATTAAAGTCTTTCTTGGTTGATCAAAACAACCCTGGAGCCTCTCGGGGGCCCTCCCCCTTGTTATACATGCACACACTTTCCAGCTTTACAGTTGTACAAATACAGGTTGTCTCAAAATGTGGTAAAAGACTGCACATAAGGAGCACTGAGCTCCATCAAATCTGTTGGGGCTTTTTCCATTTTATTTTGAATAATAACTTTGGGAGATGTCACGATGCATGTGATACACTGAAAGGTGCATTTATTCTTAACATCTGCTGCCATATTTCGTTATGAACTTAAATGAATAGAGAGGTTGCAGCTAGTATATGGAAAGGCATCTACAGTATGCATGCAGTAATGCCACTGCGGCAAATACTGTGAAATATAAGCAGCAAACATTTGACAGGAGAACAAAAGTGTTTTTTCCGACTCCAGAGGAAACAGAGTTTGGACTTTTACTGACAGTGAAATGAAAACGCTTTGACAGATTTGATGGAGCTCAGGGCTCATCTGGAGGACAGCTGCTTCATTGCAAACGATTTGAGTAGACAAACATGGACTCTTTGTGTTACAGATTATCTGTCTGAAGTACAGAACGTCATATACGATTGGATCCTGACTGATCGGTGATGGGACAATTAATGATTATGAATGTGATGAAGTTACTGCTGCTGTATCGCATGTGTTAAAACGCGTACAGCCCCAGTATTAAACTGGAAACAGTCATTGCCGTCTGACTCCAAGGTACCTATTAAACTCAAAGGGCATAACATTACACAGTTCTGGGCAACAAAACACCAGTACTGAGTTCTCTCGATAACTGGTAAGACGGCGGATTGTACAGCAAAGTGAAACATGAATAAGTGTGTGTATTTGTGTGTGCACCTCTGTCACCTAAAACCACACCGAATGTGGCTTTTACGCTCTCTACAATTTTTATGGACCAGTGTCGGAGCTGGAATGTGGAAAAAGCTCGACACTGAGGCACTTTCCTGTGTGCAGAGAAAGCCGAGTAAACTTCTACAACTAAGTGTGGCTTCCTCTTATTTGATTTTCTGTTCTCATTCCCGGTACACAACACATGAGAATCAAGCCGATTTTGGGTCTGATTCCCTCCTCCTGATGATTGTCAGGAAAGCCTTTTGGTTTTGTGATGGTTCTAAAGATGATCTTTCCAGATATCCCTGTGGTGTAATGTGTGTTTTTTAATCATCTCCCGACTGGCTCGGAAGTCCATCCTGGATGCACCGATTTCAAACTGTAAATATTAAATATGTTCAGTATTAACGATCAGATATCCTGTTGTGTGTGGGGAACCCCGAGGACAGCCAATGACGTAGTCACGTGGGAAAGAACGATAGACAATTGTGAGCCAAGCTGATCGAAGCGGAAGGACAACCACCGCTGAGATGGTGGGTGCAGCTTATACATGAGCTCATGCAAAACTTGAAGCATAACTTAGTAGTAAAAGGGACCTCAGAAATGGAGGACCAACTTGTGGATTTGAGGCAACAATGCGACTGTTTATTTAACGTGTCTCCATGACTTCATCCATATTTTTACTTTGTGACTGCTCAGTACAAAGTGGTGCAAAAACTAACATCACTGATTCATCCTGCCCACCATCAATAATGTTTGTTTAAGTTACGTTTAATTGTAAGAGGTTTTGTAAGTTTTCCGGGTTTAGATGGGACTCTTGTTCATGAAAGGAATCTGTTAATGTGTATTGTACTGTTTTGGCGAAATTGTTGCTTTTGTTCCCTCCTTGACACCTCTGAGGCTCGGCAGAATTTGAGATTTGATAAAATACACTGCAAACCTTAATAATTGATTACCCTAATAACCAATACAAATTCTCAAATGCTTTTGATTGTCAAAAACGAGGAGTCAAGAATTAAAAAGCCGCTGCATTAACAGACAGCACTTTAAAATAGAGTATCTTCTCCTGATCTATTCCTTCCTCAAACCGCTGTAGCTGAAAAAGCAGAACTCCTTCCCGAAACTGCAGTGCATGAGGGATCAATCTAACTAACAAGCAAAAAATAAATACATAAATAAATGAAGCAAACAAAAACCATAGTTCCAGGATTACATTGATTTAAGATGGAAATTGTGTACTACTGTACATTACAATCCTGCACCTTTACAGTACTGACTGAATAGAGCACAACGAGAAGCATCAACAATCTATAAAGATGCTTTTGCTGTTGAGTAAAAAACTGACTGTTCTTTAGGCGGCTGAGCAATTATCGCCACACCAGATGAAATATCATATCTGCAATCACCAGTCATCCAGGTGGAAATGAAAAATACACCACCGAGAAGCCAAATTAACCCACGAAATAATCAGCAACAGCTGTTTTTGAACCTTTTCAAAGTGTGTTGAGTTGGATTTTATCTTCAAGGCTCCACACACACCGCAAGTAATTATTTATCTGATTCTCAATATCCCTCCGTTCACCGTTCTCCGTTTAGTAGCCGTATATGATTCTGATGAAAAAGCCTTGCATTATTTCAGATTCAATCCACCCGTTGTTAGCGATCATAAAAATATGAATATACAAACTGCATACAGAGCCTCCATCCTGAATTTACGCATAAACACACAGAGAAACAAGGTATTTCTCCAGGGCAATTTCTCAGCTCCTAATATATGAGCTCCTCATTGGTTTATGTTATTCACACTTTTAGCCCTGTGGATCCTGTTAAAACCACACAAAGATGCGTGTTTGCAAAATCATGTGCATGCATTAACACACACATCTCAATGGTGTTCGGTAAGCCGCTCATTTCCCATCCAAGGTATTCCTTCCTCGTCTTGCTCATTTTCATGTGGACAGACGAATGCACATGGTGAGAAACCCCCAGCTTGTTTGCATGAAAAGGCATTTAACTGCCACAATAATGTGCAAGGCGTTTAGCATGCAATAAGTACGCCTTTCTTGATTTTCTCATGTCATTTGTAAGCCATGTACTGACTGCAATGTGAACACATCCCAGTATAAATGCCATGGTAAAAGTTAGAGGTGGGTGGGAGGTGAATGGGTCCAACAAACACTGGACTTATAACCAGACCACTGTTCAAGACCGTTGCTGACCAGCGTTTTGTAAGTTGTGTCACTGATGTTTGTCACGTGTTTTCTGTAGTTGTTTCCTGTATGTGTTTTATTTAGATTACTTACTTATTTTAAGCCCCGCCATGATTTTTCCCTTACCCTAAGTGGTTTTCTTGCCTGAAACTAAGTTAGTGGTAATCTTTCTTAAACCTAACTGTGGATGTTCGCGTACCTTACAAATGATACACGTGTACAACAACAACACGATACAAGTGTCGTACATGGAAAGTCCATCTAATGTTGTGGTATTTGTAGGCCTTCCTGTGACGCTTGTGCAAATAAAAAAGGGTCACTACAATAATACACGGAAACACAAGAGCAGACAAAATGTTAGGAGAATGCTGATGTAACATGCAAACTCAAAAATACAGAAGTAGAAATGAGAGAAGATGCACATGTCATGGCTGAATAGTCACATGATTTCTGCAGTCTGGATGAGGTCTTTGAATTCAATGGCCGCCTGTATTTATTTGAGCCTGAGTATACAGATTTTTAGATTTCACAATGAGATTTCTCCTTGAGCGGGACTTGGACACAATAATAAACTGGATCAAGTGAAAGGTAAGAAAAAGAGGTTTTAGGATTCTTTCCACAATGTTGTCAGACATTTATAATAACAATCTGAGCCTGTCAGTGGTAAAAACAAACACTTTAAGTCAATGCTGCACACTTGTCTTTGCAGCTCATTTCGTGGCTGCCAGTTATCCCTCAATACTGGACCAGTTTCTGAAATTGTTGTCCTCATTTAGTCACTAAGACACAAAAATATGGGACAACAGGGTCCACGGGTCTCATTACAGAAAAAATATACTAACTGCTTGTCCTGTCATAACTTTCAAAGATCTCTTCTTCCTACTGCAGAAGAAAATCCTAAACTCATGGCTGTTTCCTATCCTGTCCCAGACCTCCTATCTTACCTTAACTTACTTAAATCCTTACCATAACCTTAACTTTGATTCTTCAATCGGCACTCATCCTTTCATGCCTGCATTGTTGATTATAATGTACTGGTAAACTTAGATGCAAAATTGTCACTGGCAAACTTTCCAACCCATTCTTTTTAATAAAATAAAATAAAAATAAATTAATTAAATATAAATTTAAAAAAATAAAAAAAAATAAATATATATATATATATATATATATATATATATATATATATATATATATATATATATATATACTTGTCCTCAAAATTATTCATACCCCATGGAAAATAACAATCTTTTTTAGATTCCTCCTGTGTAAAAGTTACTATGATGGTACTTCTTGTGTATCTGTTTTCTACTTGTTGTTATGCACAAATCCACATATGAGTTGGTTAACTTTATTTGTATTTTAATAGATATGGACAAAAGAGATATTTTGCTCATGTTCAGAATTATTCATACCCCTGACAATATCCCAACAAAATGTATGAATCTTTGGCCTGTAGTTATTTCAAGATGTTACAATGGAAAATTAGCTTTGTTATTGACCAAGTTGTAAACAGTGATTTCAAAAAAATAATAAATAGCATCTTTTCAGAAAAGTATAAATTGAGGAAAAATGTTCTGGACATTCCCAATTTCTGGTCCTCATGGTAAAGAAGACAGAGCTCAGTGGAGACTTACGTCAGTGTCTTGTGAGCCCACAATGAAGGAAAACCTTACAAGGCCATTTCAAAGCAGTACGATGTCCCTGTGTCGACCGTCCAGAGCATCATCAACAAGCACAAGAGGTTCAATACTGTTAAAAACCTCAGCAGGTGTGGCAGGAAACATAAGATGTCCCCCAAACTTACCAGGAAAATCTGCCAAGAGGTCAACAACAACCCCCGGACCACAACCAAGGCCCTAATGGAAACACTCAACCAGACAGGGACAAAGCTGTTACGGTCCATCATCGAGCGAGTCTTGTACAGAGGAGGTCTCCATGGACGTAGGCCTCGGAAGACACCTCTGCTCAGAAAGAAGCATGTAGAAGGTCTCCTAAAGCAAGATCCCAGCTTTTGGTCAACCAAAAAATCAATTGTTGGCATTCTTTCACTTGTTGGTCACATATAACTCATAAGCAAACCTGAAAAAATGTATTAATTTCATCACAAAAATAAAAAATCACAAAAACTAACAAGGGTATGAATAATTCTGAGGACAAGTGTGTGTATATATATATATATATATATATATATATATATATATATATATATATATATATATATATATAGATATATATATATATATATATATATATTATATATATATATATATATATAGATATATAGATACTGCTGATAATGCTGTCCTGACCTATGGTGGCAGGGCGGGATGGGGTTGTGGGTGCTGAGGTAGCCTAACACCCACCCTCCGTTTCCATGTTGAGAGCCACATGGAGGCAATCCCGGCCCAGACTTTGAATCACTTGCTCTGAATGTCGTACAGTGTCTCTTCTTTTGGGTGAATACAATTGACTGAATAAGTGCCCAAGACACCCAGGATACATACACTATACTGACTTCTCAGCAGAAACTAATTTAATTTCAGTTAGACTTTAAAGGTCCTGCAAACCTATTATCTCGATAAACTTCTTAATGATGGAGTCCACGCACGCACGCACGCACGCACGCACGCACGCACGCACGCACGCACGCACGCACGCACGCACGCACGCACGCACGCACGCACAGCACGCACACACAGAGCTTTCACTTGAGAGATTTCTGTATTTACTTTCTGCCTGTGCTGCTCACACTGGTTTGAAGTGGGCGATGTCACATGCTCCATTGCACCAATCAACCAAAATTTTAATCTGAATCTGGTGACATTTGGGGGGTTGTTTGCACCGAGGAAGCAAATTAGGAGATTGTTTGAATGATAAATCTCTTAAAGCTTCAGTAGGCAGAATGTTTTGCATCGCTGGGCAAAACTTCCATAATAGTCTTTCAGCGTATTGTGATTCAGATGTTCTGAGAGAAAGCTAGACTTCTGCACCTCCTCATGGCTCTGTCTACAGGCTTTACAAAATCTAGTGCAACAGCAGACTTTGGCCAATCACAGGTCATCTCAGAGAAAGCGTTCCTATTGGCTGTGCTCCGGCTGCTGGGCGGTGCTTGGTATTTCCTCAGCTGATCTCAACATGGCTGTCGCTAAAGAGTAACTACAAGATGTTTCTGAAAACATTTGAGGAGAGAAATAAGCATTAAAGCAACAGAACATTGACTCATATTTGATCAATGCTGCCTAGTTTGATCGGAATTGGTGGGTGATTGACAGATGCTCAGAGACGACAGGCTCCAGTTTGGCTCTGATTGGTTGTTTTCTTCCGGTCTGTCTTGCAGATGCCATTAGGAGCACCGGAGGACACATTGGAATGTTTTTTTTCAGATTACCTGTCTCATGCAGTGACTGTCAGGATATTGTGACTGTTTTTGCTCCATTTCTACTCACTGCAGCTTTAATAAATAATACCTAAAGATGTTTGTTAATACTTTTAAATTTGAATGCTGCTCATTTAGTCCAAACTATTTAAACATTATAGAAAAATACTTAGGTGTTCAGATGTGTTAAACCTTTACTCTGGTCACACAGACCCATAGTTTGTGTGGTTGAGTATAATTAGAGAAACAATGGAAAACATCCATGCCTGTATTTCCATTTTGGCAATGTCATCCTAATTCTCTGAACGCAAGACAATCCGAGACATAGTTTTAGTCACAATGGCCAAGCCCTCCAATCCTCTTAAGGCAGCTTTGTTTTGCTCATTCGCTGTCTGCTGGGAATTGTGTTTGTTAGCGTCGGACCAGGAGCTGTAATCCCACCCCAAACCCACAACGCCCTCACTCCCCTAATCTCATTATTAATCCCAGCGCCTCGATTATCTGCATGCTTTTACTTCAATCTTGGGCCATAATCTGTTTGTGTGTGTTTGGGTGGGGTCATATCTGAAAGCCTCTAAACAGAAAACTACCCTGCAGCAATCTTGTATTATCTCTTATTTTACTTATATATATATGTCGCTTCTCCCTTCAATTCTTTTCTCTCCTTTCACAACATTCTTTCACCATTTCCTCTTTTCTTTCCTTGATCTATTCCTTACCTACTTTCCTTCATCCCTCCTTCCTTCTATCCTAATTTTCTCCATCCCTGACATCCCGTGTCGGGCGTCGTCTCGTCCTCTGAACCTGGAGAATCACGCAGCAGATGTCACAGAGCTCAGGTATCGCAGTGTGACTGAAAATGTGACAATCATACGGCATCTGTGTCTCAGGGTTGACAAACTTTGTCTGCTTCTCCTTGTTCTCTCCTGTCATCTATTTGGCTGATGCTTCAAAAAGAAACATTTTCTGCACTTTCATTCTGGCCTACATTCCCTTTTCACAAAAAGACATGCGGCACATCACAGACAGCAGACGCTGCAATTTATCATTCGCAAACACTGTTTTTTTTTTACATTTCCATTAAAGGTTTAGGTGTTTTTTTTCTCCATTCTAGAGTAGACATTTAGAACAATAAGGCCAATAGAAAAGCCTTTAACTCTTCAGTACACGGAGTTTTAACAGATTTAAAGCAAAATGTATTAAATCTCAATCTACAATAAAGTACGTGCCCATGTCTCATAGTGTCTCTCAGATGTGCCAGGTTTTAAACTAACTCCAATATAAACCCATACACTTTATTATAGGACAGACAGAACAACTAACGTGGTATAAAAGGTGAGAAAGTCCAATTACAGAGAAGGTCGAGATGGATGTTTGAGTCAAAAAACATTGGACTTTCACCCAGGAGACCGCTATTCGTGTCCAGTGTGAAACCAAAACAAGGTTACTTTATCTTACCTTACTTTGGTTATGTATTATACACTTAACTGACACCTTGTACATACGTTACGTAAAAATCATGCTGAACCCAAAGCCTCCTAGTCCCAGTGAAAGAGAAGTTAGAACGTCTTTAGACAAATCGTTTTTTGATCCCGTATGAATTGTGCTATGAATCACACATACAGTATGATTGCTGATTTAAAAAGATCATTCTGCACGTCAAGTCTCTGATTGTTGTAAAACTGCTGAAATATGACTGTGACAATAAAAAGGACTACACACATTTGTCTCTCGGTGTTGACCAGTGTACATATTTTTTTTTCCAAAATAGGGTCCCATAGTGGTCCACAAGAAGGGGAGGGACTTTGCATCTCTATTTCCCAGTGAAACTGAATATTTGAGCAGCGTACAGTTACTAAAGGTTCACATTTGATTGGACCACTTAAAAGTGGGCAAACTTAGAATGAAGTGTGATACGGAGCTACAGAGACCGTCGTTGTCGCTAAAAGTTGCAGATTAATTGGTGGACAGATTGGTTGAAATTGGTAGGTGCAAACAGAGCATGTCATATATTGCTTTACAGGAAGAAAAGCTTATTGAATTTTTGATTTGATTTTTTACATAGGTGCACAGGGATGTGACCTCAAAGGGTTAATATATATATATATATATATATATATATATATATATATATATATATATATATATATAATATTTTCATTTTATCTCGCCTTTAATCCTAAAACCAACCAAGTAAATCTAAAAACTAAGTAAACCTGCACTAGAAGTTCATTTTTAAGAGATAGACAGATCGAGAAGATATAACGAAAAGGAAGTGTACATTGGAAGTGAAAGTGGAAGTTTATTTTGAAAAGGCACTATGTATGTAACGAACGGAAACTGACACCAGGGGGGTACCAAGCAGGGATGTTAATAATAAATAAGAACCGACAACAATAATTTTGACCGATATTATCAGTTAAATGGTTAAAATAAATAAAAAAAATAAATAAATAAAAATAAAAACCTCAAAGGAGTGTCTTGTCACTTAAAGGAGAATAGCTAGTCCACCTTAACCCCCTTCATTTTAATCAGCAGGTGACTGGAAAGACACATGAGCTTGGCTTGGGTCTTGTTGTTGTCTAGGAGTTGCAACATTTATTCATCAACAAATTGTATAAATAAACTGTACACACACTGCACTGCTACATTCACAGCTATAAAGGTACTGATGACTTCATATTCCTTGTTAGCACACACACGGTCTGTCTGAGAGACTGCTGACAACCTCCATTTTGATTAGTTATCTGATTCTGCACCACCAGTATGATAACTAGGTAATAAAAGTGTCTTAATATGCAAAGCGATGCAATATTGTTTGCAGATTAGATCACACAAAGAGAATTAGAGGGGAAAAAAAGTCCACATCTCTAATAACTGTGTATTTATGTGTCTGCGTGCATGTGTGTAATCCAAGGATTATCCAGTCATCCTGGTCTGGTCCAGCGGTGAGCCACATTTCATGCAGGCTGCAGCCAGCCACACTGAAATCCTGCACTTTTCACTCACTGCATCTAATTAAATGAAGCTGAAAAGTAAAATTAACTTCTACAAGACCCAGTGAGAAAGCTTAACGGACATGTGTGTGATGAGACTATGTTCACATGCTCGCACATATGTTCAGAGGGAGTATGTACTGTATGTGTGTAGGGGGATGAACACATCTGTGCTGGTGCTTCAGGATTCAAAATTATTTGAACATCTCACACAAAGAACACCTGTAGTAGCAGCCACCACTATTTTTCTTCTCTGTGATGTCTAAATACTTCCAAGGTCTGATATGTGCATGTGTTTCACTGGTTACCGGCTTGTGTAAGGCAAGGCAACTTTATTTCTATAGCACATTTCAGCAACAGGGCGACACGACCCGAGAGGTCTGGATGGTTCATAACATAGCAGAAATGTATTTCAATTCATTTTGGTGTATGTTATCAAGTCAGAGGACGGACGCTGCAAACTGAAAGTCAATGCATCTGCTGTGCAAGGAGTCAGATCAGAGCAGCAGGTGTCATATTTCACACACCGGGCGAGACAGAGTTGACAGACGGAGAGATGGTGAAGGATTTGGTGTCAAACCGAAAAACAAACACACCTATTTGGCCTATTTCAGATTTGAACCCAATGCCATAAAGGAACCGTGATGTTAATGGGGTAATCGCTGTGAGGAGGACGGTGTGCGTGGCACAGCGGCGTGAGGTAGACCCCTGTGGCCCTGCAGCAAAAGCTGAAATGGAGAGGCCAGACACAGCTAACCGATGATAAATATCAAAGTCAGCCCTCTGCACATATTGACTGCCATCTTACAAAATGTCCGGTGCAGTCAGTAACACCGGTGTTGTCACACGTTTATGAACTGGTGGGACAATTTCCTCACCGTCACATCCCTAGTGTGGTTGTAAGCCTCCACACTGCTTAGCCAATCCTACATCAACCCTAAATCCCACGCAACTCTTATCACCGCAAAAGAAATAACACATTGAGATAGCGGGCCTGTTATAAGGTTTGCATGTCAGTGCATCAAGCTCAGTAAACATGTTGTAGTGATAGCAGTTTCATGCCAACTTTTTTGGTTCTGCAGTTTAGCGGGTCTACTGGTCTCCAGGATGAGCAATGTGGGATGAGCCGTTTGGTTAGGTAGGAAAGAAGTATGGCACAGTACTGAGGTCAAAGGTACAGTATGTATCATTGAAATATTAAGACAAAGACAATACGTCCTTATCACATTAAACTCAACAAGTCATTCATTTGCAGCCTTCGGTAATGTCTGGCCATGGTGAATGAAGACTGGTACGGTATATTACGAGACGGAGGGAACATCACCTCAAAGCGTGTGCTTTTGAGACTGTGAGGGTGAGATGAAGGCAAAGTGCCTGTGATGTTTGTGTGTAACTGTGTGTGAGTGTGTTCATGCTGTATTTAGTTTAGAGGCAAATTCTCTCTCAAATGATGTCGGTGATTAAAAAATGTGAAGGAAATGAACACATCAAAACAAACAACCTGCCCAGTGCCACTACAGCAAAATTTTATTGAATACTATGGCATCAAATGTTCTAACAATCCCATAAGTGCTGAGCTCTTAATTTGAACTCCCAAGACTATTCACACTTATTTTGCTCATTAAGAGCAATGAGTGTTGTTTGTCCCTGCTAGTGTGTTGCAACTGTAGACGAGGTGACTGGAAATTAAGTTGCAATTAGTATTTTTATTTATGCTGAGGGGAATTCTTGAACCTCATTACCGTTGTTAACAGCTGCTACAGTTGAACATCAGTGAAACGATTTCAAATTTGAATGAGGAAGTGTTGGCAGTGTTGATACTGTTGGCAAGCATCGGCTACACCATGAGGCAAGAAGAATGTAGTTAGATCACGCTAATGTTTGCTCACCTTTGGTTAGATTTGTTAAGTCAAGTGAGAACACTGCCCTTGAGAAAGCATGACTGCAATCAGTAGCATTATTATTATCTCCGCCAGGAGTATCATGAGATCTATCACATGTGTGATTGAGCGTGCATCTTTGTGTCTAACCACAGCTAATCTCGCACACTGCTGCACCAAACTGCAGAATATTTTGGCTGCACATTTTCTCAAAACATCGTTTATTGCCTGTTTGAGACTCCAACTGATTGACTACTGACTAGACTTAGTTCAGACTTAGTGCTGCTGACCCCTCACTCACTACTCTTAACTGGCCCCCAGCCCAGTTGAGTGCATCGCAACTATTCAGCCGCTACTCTGCGCCCAGAGACGCAGTGGAGAAAAACAGATTGCTCAGTAAACTTGAAGCCTAAATAAACCACAAGATGGAGCTGAGTCACACGCCTGCAAAGAGCAAATGACTAACACTAAACTAAAATGGTGAACATGGTAAACTGTATAGCTGTTTAACATCAGCATGTTAGCACTGTGAGTATGTTAGCATGCTGATATTCAGGCCTATGTGTAGCCGCAGAGAGCTGGTGGATATCACATTCTTGGTTTTCCCTGCTATTTCTACTTGTGGCAACTGAAAAGTAGTTTATTTTAAACACAAATGCAAATTAGCATAACATAACCCTATAGGGCCTTACCAAGTGGATTTTCGTCCCAGTAATTGAGACCAGACTCAGGACCCTACTCAGTCTGAGTAGCTCCAAGTGGACTCACTAGCAAGTCTGATCATATACGGCGTCAGGAGGGAAAAAAAAAAAGATATATTTTGAGGTGAGATGGCTAGAGTGAAGTGTGATCTTGATAGTCAGGACATGTACTACTACTCTTTTCGATTACAGCGGGGCACCATGCTGCTGCCAATGTTAATGTTCCCTGTCTGTCTGGATCTGTTCTGGACAACCATATTTTGGATGGGGTTTATTTATTCTGGTCTGTTTTGAACAGGGTCTTTTTTTTTAGTTTAAGCGTGTGAAGTTTGGTTATGTTTTCCACCTAACCGTTTTAGATCAGGCCCAAAATCTCCTCCTGAAGACGTCTAATATGAATGTTATTTGTAGGAGACGGGTTGCACCGAGACAGTTCCCCATGCTCTTCTAAGACAGCAGAGAAAGAGTTCAGTGGAAATGTAAAATGAACTGGCCACAGGATATAACCATAAAATTACTGCATGTATGTGTGTGTTTCAGGTCTGCATGTACCATGTATGAGTACAGAGGAAATGATTTCCCCATTTGGACAAAAAGAACTTCTTCTTCTTCTTAAAACACAAGGCTCCACTGCAAGTATAAGGATGCTGAAATCATTTCAGCTTTGGCTCATATTCAGCTATTTCATTTCAGGCCAAATCTTCTCTTGATATGGAGAGCATGTATTAACACCAAGGATGGTTTAACACAGCAAATAATACAGATTTAGTATTTACATTACCTCCCATCAAACTCTGCTCACCCACGTCCTAAATACCCTGCCTTTACATTGTTGGATTCATAGAGTTTTGGGGAAAACGACTTGGGGATAGCTGGAGACAGTCTGAAAATTTCCTTTGTTAAAACAAAAAAAAAAAAAACCTTATTAGCTCCAACATCCTAATGCCAAATTTGAATGAGGCTCCCTTGCCTCCAGCAACAATTCAACACTCGAACGGCTGTTGTGTTCATCCTTTAATACAAACGTATTGGGTATATATGTGAGCACTCACATGTGCAGAAAAACAGCTAAATGAAAATGATGCAGAGTTTAGCGTGAATAGCAAGTGGGGCTAGACAGGAAATGATGTGAAAAATGGAACGAGAGTTTTCTTTGCGGCTTTGACATGTTGACAGAGAAGCCACTGTCCCTGATACAGGGATGACTCCACCATGTCAAGCAGAAAAAGAACAGGAAAAACGGGTAAAAGAAGAAATGAACTGCTTGAAATTCCACTTGTCTGGTGAGACAAATCTTTCAATCTGTTCTGTAATAGGATGGGTCAAATTCAGAGGGCAGATTTATCCACAAGGATTATTAAAATACACCTCAAATTAAACCCTCAACAGAGATAGATGCCAATGTTTTTAAGCACTGCCCCTACAGGCCACCAAGTCCCTGAATTTGGTGGACAAAGATATTAACAGAATAAAAATTTGAACTGTCAATCATCAATGTAACAAGACAAGTATTTAATACTCTTATCAACATGGCAAGGGGCAAATATGATACTTCATGCAAATGTATGAATAAATTTCTTTATGGTGATCGATTGTGTTCATGAGTTAAATAAATTAATGGCTTTAAAACAATTCTGCATTAACACTAACACTTACACTATCTAATTATGTAATTAAATTGAAAACTCAAGTTCCTTGTTCTCTTAGTTCATAGACTACAATGATATAAAGTCTAAAGAGAGACCTGATAAAGCTTGGAGACCACATGGGGCCACCTATAGGGGATATTTGGTCATCACAGAGTAACTTTTTGTGGCAACAGGCCATTGGGCCACGATTAGTGTTGAACTGATAACTGTTGTTTGGAGGATGCAAGATCGCATGAATGCAGCAACGGATTTGGAATTGGTTAAACTCAGGCATGTTGTCTCAGTTCTGCTTGGCTTTTTCTTCTCAGGATTTGTCTCTAAAGGTTTTGTGAAATGACCATGAACTCTGAAACCTGGTGATGCTTCTCAGCTTCAAACTAACTAGCGACAATAACACAAAATTGGTAGTTTGGTAATGGCTAGCTTTAGGCCAAAAAAACAGCTTCCTTATAGGAATATTAAACACTGTACCCACGCTGGTCTTTCTTACTTTTCACTGCACTCTTCAAATCAAAGATTTCACACTTTTAGTCACATGTCCACGATCCAACTGTTCATTGTAAAAGCTGCATTACATTTCCCCCTCTATTCCTTTATCTGGAAGCACAAGCTTCAGTTTAACATTAACTGTCAGGGGACCACGCTCAGATTTTGCAGCATTTGGTTTCATAGCATTTAGTTTACAAGGCCTTGGTGAATGCAGACATCAGTGCCGCACTTCCCGACAGAGTTTAACTGCCTTGGCCTTTCTACTGTTACGGGGTCTGACTTGCAGATGAAAAATGACATTTTCAGAATATTCTTGGGGGAGTCGAGCTGAAAATGCAGCTTTTGTTTTCTTCTGCGTTTCCTAGCACTATAAATAGGAACAAACCGCTCACAACCACGTACTAGATGAAAACTCCAGCATGTTAACTGTCACATCCTGCCAGTTCTTGTTTCGAATTCTCGGCAAACAAGTGAACTGAAGGAGAGCATCTTCATTAGCATAAATCACTGTAAACAAGGCCAGAAGTGGGGTGAGAGTGTTTCAACAAATCCTTTTAACTGCAAGCATGATGATGAAATAAGTTCTTTGGTGCTTCTAGTGGTAGAGGAGACATGGTGACCCTCTTTAACTTTGTGTAATTCAGCCTGATGCTCTGTGTATCCTCAGACTCAGATCTTTAATGGTGGAAGTGAAGGGCTCTTTTCGACCAATTAACGTGGCAATAGAAGTTTTTCTGATTTAACTTATTATGAAAGAAATGTTGATTGGACAACGTGATGGCTATATATGGATTAATAACACCATCTGCATTTAGACTGGCTCCATATAAGTCTAGCTTAGCTACTGTATATTATATACAATATATATACATGTATGTATACATACAATATGTTTATTTATCTTTTTTTTTTTCATGTTGTCAAGTTATGTCTCCATGTACAGTCGGTTAGGTCAGTTCTGTTGTGTTTTTCCTGGCAGGTACTTCATTGTGCCACTTAATTGCTTCTTAATGCGTTCAGTGTACACTGGAGTCTTGGAAACTACAGTCAATGTGACAATGGCCACATCTTTCATATTTAAATAAGAAAGGATAAAAAGCTGCATTCATATGCAACTGTAAGTCAAAAGTGTAGCAATGTTCCTTTATTCATACCATTCATATTATCTCATCGGTGAATTTCTCCAGTTATGTGACTAATATTGATTCATCCCAGAACAGATGACCCAACTACACTTGTTTATTCATCATTTGGCACATTGAGTTTATCCAGATTGGCATAAATGATCATGTAATGAGATGCACAAAATATATTGTTAGATTTTGTGTATTTCTTCTGTGTGCATATTTTAACTGCAAAATTTTGAAGATGTAATAGTTGTTTACTATCCCACCAGCAACCATTATGAGAAATCAGCAACCAGTTGTTTGCCTCTGGTTGACATCAGTGGCAACCGCTTTTAACATTTAACAAAACAGGGACTGCAAACAGCAAAATGTGTGCTGCAAAATAAACACAAATTTAATAGTTATAGTGATATTTAAATATTTCTGTTACAGCCAGAACCAGAACCTGACAATGCTTCATGTGTGCTGGTACGTTGACTTGAGGTGTGCTCACGCATAAATTTTAGAGACAATTACGAAGCAAATGAAGTTGTTTGACTCAGGCCGGAAAGGGCTGACCAACCCGTCAACATCACAAACAAAATTGATTCAGCTGGCAAAAAAAAACAGATGAACCTGAACGAAATTTGTGAAATATTTGAGCTGGACGGAAAATTAGCAAAACATGAACAACAGCTCGATAAATGATACATCAAGGTAGCGCATCCTACAGGACCACAGGCTCGACAAACAAGACTGAAGCAACGCGAGCAGGTGCAAGAGCTGGTGCACCAGTTGAGGGGCCAATGAACACCGCCATTCGCAAGATTTTTAATTTTAAGCAGACGTATAACTGCATGGTACCTTCAAAAATACAAGGCGACTAAAATCACAACTCTATTTCCAGTTTTGGCAAGGAAGAAACGATGCCTGCATGCCAGCCTGGCAACCACTTTTAAAAGTTGGTGTTGAGTCCTGCATGTGAAATAATGCATTTCAATTTTATATTTTAGGACTTTACATTGTAATGAAATGCTGAGGAATGATGCACAAACAATGATTTTGTTCTAGTTTTCCTGGCACTTCGCTAATGAGGTTAATTGAGGAAATGTGGTTGAACTTTGTCATTTGAAAATGTCAAACTACATACAGACAATATATGGTAATTGATTGATGTTTGGTTATGTGGGCTGTAATAACTTAATAGTATTGCAAACAGTGTAGCACAGTTTTTCAGCAGTGAGACCCAAATGACCCAATGGCTTTATACCCTCATGATGAAGCTTCAACTTTAAGGCAGCAGGTGAAAGGCAAAGGTTAAAATAATTATCTCGGGTTACAACCACCATATGCAGCCAACGACAAAGAACAGAGAGAGACCCTCCAGCAACAAAGTAATACCAGCGACCAATACCAGCGACCTGTTAAATTAGCTCCCTTGGCTTAAACTTTAATTTCTAAACACACAGGGGACGGAGGGAGATAGAGCGACAGACAGAGAGAGAGATTCAAGTTTACAATCATCTCCAAAATTACCCTTTGGACTCTGCTATTTTTCAATTATCAGCTCATTACTAGCTCACTCTTACCATCCCAGCTCACTCCATCTCACTCTGCTGACCTTATAAACCACAATTAGACTTTCGGATCCAGCGAGAAATAAAAGCCACGGCAAAGTCATGGCACAAACAAACTGGAACACGACCTAAATTATTATTCCAATATGTTATTTCCATGGCCGAAGAAAGTTAAATAAATGTGTGCAAACATGAGCTGCTCTCTCTCAAAGCCAGAAACCAGAGAAGTGAGTCTCGAACTTGTGATGTCAAACGGTATAAAGTGTTTAGCTGCTCCATACACAATGAATGGGAGACTGAGCTTGTGGACCCACAGACTGTTTTCTTTTTATACCTAAATGAGCTTTGTTTTATTGTGGTGTTGTCAGTTGTGAAACAGAAAATGTTCTCGTATACTCAGATCGTTCCCCTGGGCGCTCTCAGTGTCTAGAACATCTCTCCCAATTTATCGTCTATGGAGCAGCTCCACGCTTTATACCGTATGACATCACAAGTTTGAGTTTTTCATGTTTACTAATATTTTTGGACTGTCTTAGACCATATGAAGAACATGCAGGAACTCTGAAAATCACCTTAGTTCCCCTTTAATACAAGTGTCAACATCACTTTTCAATCAAATCAACCCACAATGATACCGCCGCATTTACATGTTAACACGTTCAGAATATTCCACCACTGTATTCATTTATTCATATTTTTACTTTTTAGTAATTTTCCCTTCAGTCATATCTAAGCTCTGAGTTCTCTCTCCTGTGAATGACCAGGGAAACTAAATGGCACTGATGCCCTACGTTATTGTCTTTTTTTTTGCCATGATACAGTGAAAGGATGATTAGAAATAAACCTGTTTTCATCTGCACCAGTTCTTATAGGTTCTGCTACCTCGGGGCATTCAGCTATCAACATTTTGCAATTGGTAGTCATCATAACTGGAATAACAAGAGTCATTTGTTGCATGATGGCTCGCTACTCTAAACACCTGCCCCTCGGGCTCTGTTTTGTGTATGGCGCTAATTTTCAGCTCACCTGTATCCATGCTGAGTGTCCACACACACGCCGCCATTGAAGCAGGGGTTTCTGGGATATGCGGTGCAGGGCTGGTGGGACTGCTCTCTCCCTGGGCAGGAGCACACAGCTGTGGATTCCACTGTCACGGACACGAGGCTCATGGTGCCGCAGTCCACCACTGTGGGCGTGTCCCGCACATTCAAAATGTTGGTGCAGCCACCGGCCCCGGCACACTCTGAGCTCGGGCACTCGTCTACTCGGACTTGGGACACGCTGACCTGCAGGAATGACTGGAGCTGGATGGAGAAAGATAGAGAAGAAAGAAGATGTTGGCTATGATACTGGTGAAGCTCAGGGTGAAGCTTTAGTAACCACTGCAGGCACTGTATTAGTATCTAATGAGTGACCTGTACATCAGAAACTATAAGTAACACAGCAGTGTGCATCTCCCTTTGCTCTGGCTATTATGACCTTTATACACCGGAGGTGTGACGGATAAATTACGTAAAAATAGAAAATAGTCTTAAATATCTAATATTATCCGTCTATTATTACATGGCTTTGTTGATTGGCTCTATGGTCTGTTATTTCTTTATAGCAGACTGTTGCTATGGGCCCAGTTCTGATGTTGCCTCTGATGGATCATTTTTGTGTCCATTATTGATTTCTTCAGTAAGTAGCTGTGTAATAAGCAGGACAATGTGCAGCCAGCAGGCCATTGTTGTGAAATAAACCCCTTCAGGGCGATGCAACATTAACCCTTCCTTATTATCTGAACATTTTATTATCTTGACTATTATATGTTTATAATGTACATGGCATGGTTAGTAACAATGGATTGCTTAGGTATTCTAGTTTCATATGATGCAAGTATCTTCACTCTAACTTGACCTCCAAAAAAAAAATTGCGTTAGCGTGTTACTACTATCGTGTTCTTCGACAGCCATAAAAAAAACACACTGACATGCAAATAATTTGCACCAAAAAAAAAAAAGTGGAGGTGGGATGTGCTCGTGATCCCCCACAGCTTCCCACCCACAAACATTCCCAACTGTGCTCAGTCAGTGGAAACAGACAAACCCGAAGCAGCGTAGCTTGGCAATGAACCCAGTAACTGCAGTGGTGGGCAAGTGTGTTAAAATATTTCATCCAACTTCATGATTTATCATTTAAAATCCAATTTAAAAACAATAAGTTACCTGGAATAACAGCATAATAAAACACCACTTGTTAGTACTGCAGTTAATCTCATGCACTTTCATGTACATGTATCTGCACTGCTTTCATACCGCAGCACTGACAGTGCTGTACAGCTTTCACAATGAAGCAGCTGCAGGCATAATCATCATAATAATGTTATTTATTTGTCCCCTTGGGCAAATTTGTTTTATCCTCATGTTGTTACTTGTCTTGATCGACACACACACAAACCCACGCACATACATCAGTGTGGAGAGATGTCAGAATGATGGGTCGCCGCAGCACACCGCCCGGGGCAGTTAGGGATTCAGTGCCCAGGAGGTGGACTGGCAACTCTCCAGCTACCAGTCTACACTCATACCTGGTCCAGCCACCTTCTGGTTCCCAAGCAGAGTCCCTTTGGAAACTGCTGCACCATGATATGACATAAGTCCACCTTTGATCTTTTGTCATTCATTTTTGGACATGTCTTGGTTGTATTTTGGGTAAAAACTTACAATTTCATAAATGATAACTTTCATTACATGTCCAACAAAGCAATAAAAAGAAGAGTGGAAAATATGTGAGCTTAAGTTCATTAAGACGGGAGGTATACACTGTAATATTACGTTTAAATGTAACCCAGCTAGGGTCAATATGGGCGCAACAGACATGTTAACACCAGATGGGAGGGAGGCTGTTGATGTGTTCAACTATGTTTCATTAATCTGTTAACACACTCTGATTAAAAGTCAAGGGATCTCTGCTGCATACCATCTGTACTGGAGCAGCGGTTATCTGACTTTAATGTGCCACATGTCACTTTAGTAAATAAATAAAAACATGTTCAGAAAAGTCAAAGCAAGCATCAAATGTGGTCTAGGGAGGAGGAAGTCCAAACAACAGGGCCCAACATGTGGAAAATATGAGTGATCTTGAAATCACCAAACTCACTGGAGAAAATCAAGGCATTAACATAAAAGTCATCTTGCTGCATACTTTGCCAGAACCTTTGAGATACGCTGCAGTCTCCTGTGTCCTCTGAACTTCTATGAGCCTTTACATTTTTCCCTGACTTAAAGGGAAAATCCACCATCTTTTACATGGATGCCCAATCAGTGTTGATGGTAAATGTCGATTTTACAGCCGCAAAATGTGTTGTTCTTCCTGCATCCAGTGCCGTCATTTGACAAAATAATGACATACAGGCCAGGAAGACCTACAGGCTGTTTAAGCTTGGGTCTCTAGTCTCCGCCTCTGGGTAGCCAGGGGGTGTCAAGGAAGACAGCTTAGCTTTGAAGCAAATTTTCGTAGTGACCAAACGGTGGAATTACAAGTCTAAAATGCAGTAACAGCTGAATCCAGAGTTATTTTCCTTTCTTTGTTCATGTGAATGAGACCCAGGTCGAGGTTGGACCAATGGCTGGAAGGCGGGGTTAAAGGAAATGCTACTGCACCTGCTCTATGGGCCCTATGGGGCGCCAGAAGATCCGGGTACTTTATCACTAAGTAGTCAATCTATTTTGGCATCATGCGCCACTGAGCAACACTCATAGGAATGATGCGAGCCCGCCTACAATGCTGTATCCATTTCTCTTTATACATCCATGTGGGGGAGCGCTTTCTGTAGATGCCCCTCTAAAACAAGTTTAAAAAAGTAAAAAAAAAAAAAACAACAACACACACTTCCTTGTTTTCTTCGCTTGTTTTTCTTTGCTTGTATTTGCAATCTAGTTGTGTTTCCAACAGTGAAAATGACATCTCAAAATATGAGGGCAGAGGATGTTCTGGACGAGGATACATTTTAAAGTGTTTTGGCTGACTTGGGTATTCGGCTGTATTTATTGGAGTCAAAGCATACGGTCGAAGAAATAAAGCAGAGGCTGCAGCTGCATTAGCCGTGCAAGAGGATATGGCCGGCTGGGACCCAGGGCGTCAGAGGCTTGCGTGCAATGCATCCTGGTACATGTAGACACAGCACAGTGATCATCTTTCTCGGTCAATATACTGTAGCTGTAACCACGCACTGTGGAATTTATTGCTTCAACTGACTACATTTATCATCAGCACTGATTGGACATGGACATGGACCTTTAAAAGAACACAGCAAAACCTGGTCCAGGATCTGACACATAACACCAACAATCCTCGATTCATAAGCTATTAACTGTAAATGTGATAATGTCTGACTAATGTTGTTTACACAGATCAATAAACACGTGCATACGCGCCAACACACAGATAAACAACGGAATGCAGCTGTGTGCAGAAGTGCAGATTCAGTGGGAGAATGTATCACAGTACAGTAGGCAGTTTAGGTCGAAGAAGTCAAGCTGTTTTTCTGCACTAGTTCCTGAAAAAGTGGGCTAAAAGGTGATGAGGCAGAAAGCAAACCGTGACTCTCTGGGTTGAGCAGCTTGATAAAGCACTGGAAGGGAAAATGGAAATTAAATTGAATATGTATTGTAGTGTTGTGGTGCAGGGGATGTGGGTTGGTGTGTTTGCATTTGGATGGCTGGTTAGAGTGACACTGGTCAAGGGGATTTCTACTGAGTTTACATACATACTGTGTGCATGTACTCCTGTGGACTAGGCATGCACATGGGGCACGGACACACGTGCATGCACTCACACAAATACAACTACAGACCCACTCGATGTGAATCGTGTTGAACCGAAAGAAGGTCACTTCATGCTTAATGTTCTGGACTGATTGGACCTCATTCAGTGTGACTGGATTGCGCTCACTAACCATGCAGTTCACATCTATTCCACTTACTCCACCAAATGGCCTGTGCTGCAGTGGCTCCGACTTTGATATGGGTTGGGTTGTAAGGATCATCGTTAATGCTGACTGACGTCTCATATCACTTGAACTTTGAACACTGTACATTTGCAAATATAAGTAATGGTGGTTATTCCACTGAAAACTAGCTGCTTTTATTTAACCTACCTGAGTCATTACTTGATAATAACCTTTTCTAAAAACACTGTTTACAAAGTGCTTTACATGCAATAAAACCCCAAAGCGGCAAAAATAAAAAAATAAAAAAATCTAAATACAATATGCAAGACAAACAGATACAACAACAGATTTTCAAAACCATTTCTAAAAGTGTGTTTTGAGATGGGATTTAAGGCCCTGACACACCGAGCCGACGGTCGGCCGTGAGCCAGTTTAGGGCCGTCGGTGGACTCTGTTCAGCCCATGTCAGAGTTTTTTTTTTGGCAGATTCAGCATATTGAAATTGCTGAATTGCTGATTGCCTGTTCAGCTTAAGCGAATCAGTATACAAGAGGAGAATCAGAAGTGAGGAACACAAGCAAATGAGTAAAGTCAAAAGAAAGTCAAGACAGCGCACACAGAAGGCTCTTCTCATTTTTCATCTTCGTCTCATCTGATCATTGCAATACATGGATATTTTCATAAAGACATCTAGAATAAAGCTACTCTAGGTTGTGGGTGAGTGTGAAAATGGTAGGCAAACGCTGCTTTGCTTCATGTACGTATCATAACAATGACATATCTGCCGTCCTCGGTCTCCTGGTTTGCCATCCGCCTGCTGGTGTGGATGTTTTTCCTTTCATGCAGGCAGAGAACGTACATGCTAACTAGCCAGCAGCTGTCGTCTTTGCGGTGTGCTCAAGTATAACTTTTCGGCCAAGACAAAGGCGATGTGAAGAGTCAGCCTTCATCGCCGCTAGTTCTTTGATGTCGGGTAGGTGTGTCTGGGCCTTTAAAAGACAAAACAGACTTTGCTAGCCTAATTTCCTCATGTAGTTAGCTCCAAAGTACAGGTGCCCCAGTACAGAAAGCACAGTCACCTTTCAGGCCTTCACACACCAGAGGTGTGACAACTAAACCACATGAAAACACAGAATACTCATCTCTGAATATTATATGTCAAAGGCTTTTATTGTGAAAGGTAAGACCAGAAGGAGCGGATCTGGTCTGCGACCTTTGTCAAGGTTGAAAGAAGTAATAAAGATTGTCTAGGTTTGCTATACAGCAGGGGTGTCAAACTCATTTTCATCCCGGGCCACATCAGCATCATGGTTCCCCTCAAAGGGCCGGTTGTAACTGTAAGACTATATAAATATGTCTACTCTAGATCATATTATAAAATTGCCTCTGAATTTGATTAGTATTAGTTTTAGTAATAATATATTTAATAACTAGCTCTGAAGACAAAAAGTTACTTTTTCTAAAATTCAGGTCTTGATTCCCAGAATTGTACATTTACATCAGTCAGCGGCGACTTTGTGCAGGCGGGATTCATTCAGTCTGGATGCGGAGGGGTGAACAGCTCTGACTGCAGCTAGGAGGGACTGCTGACGAGGACCGGGCCCCCTATGAGAGCTTTGGGACCAGGGAGGGGTCCACAGCAGCACCCGCTGCTCATTGAGAAGAGGAAGAACGATACCTGCTTTCATGAAAGAGTCTCCAAACGTCTCTATAACACCAGAAAAACTCGTTAGATTTGGCGCTAATTTCTTTTTTGAAAGACTCGCTAGAGGGGTCTGAAAACTGGCTAAATATAGCGACTAAGTCGCTAAGTAGGCATCACAGCACTGCTGCTGGAAACCGCTGATACTGAGACGCTACAGTGCGCATGTCACAAAATCGAGATGCATTGTGGGATATGAAGTTTAAAGACACAGTACTTCTGTGAAGCGGCATAGAATTGAATGATATGCATTCTATATTCTTTGCAAGCCCTCGCGGGCCACTTAAAGTGAGGTGGCGGGCCGGATTTGGCCCGCGGGCCTTGAGTTTGACACGTGCTATACCGAGTCTCTGTGTTGTTTCATAACTCATGCAACTTGATTGGTTGATGCCTTTATTTGTTGTGTGAAAGCTCAGAAAATCATCCACGGTCTTAAAAATGGATTTCACATTTTCGCCATGTAACATTTGAGTTTTGTGTCAAAGTATTCATGACGAGAACGTACAGCCACCTGCAGGGTTGCAGGGGTGCTGGAGCCACACACAAAAAGCCCCAAGCTGGATTTCGAACCTGCAACCCTCTTGCTGTGAGAAGACAGTGCTAACTACTGCACCACCGTGCAGCCCCTGACAAGAACAACAGTTAAAAATACACATATACTGACGTGCAAATTAATGCCCTCGGGTGTGTTAAGGCCTTTAGTCTTGAGCTTAGCCCGTGAGCCTTACCTGAGAATCTAAGACTGTGTCCTTGCTCATCAAGAGTCAGCAATATAGCTAGGAGCTAGGCCTTTCTGTGCTTTAAATACAATCAGTAAAATCAATTCTGAATCTTACCAATAGCCATGCAGTGCAAATATGTTGGGGTAATATGGTCTCTAAATTTAGTTTGGGTTAGTGCCAGTTAAAATTCTAGCTGCAGCCTTTTGAGCAAGCTGGAGAAGTGAGATTGAGTTTTGACTGAAGCGAGTACAGACAGACTTGCAATAGTCTAGACAAGATGAAATATAAACATTGATTTCTAATACAATTGTGAGCTGAAGGAAGCAGGACTGCAAAACTCTCTTTACCTGCTCCTTGAAAGTCAGGTCACTGTCAAAAATCACTCCTGAATTTCTGGTCACAGGGTTTATATTAGATGATAAGTCACATAGATCATCTAGGATTGTGATATTAGGCACTAATACTTAGAGCCTTGTGCAGATTCAATTAAACATGGAGGGGGCGTGTGGGAGTTTAATGATGCAAATGGGGCCTACTGTTTATCATATACGGTATCTATGAACGCTCTTCCTCAAGGCTGTATGTGTTACATGACACTTTTGCTTGACTGATTTGCCAAACGAGCTGTGGAGGTGGTGTCCATTGCCCTTCTTAGAAGGGACTGGTTTGCAGGACAGTGTAGCGAGGGCAAAATGTGATTACGCTCAGTGTTACAATGATGTCCAGTCCGTGTCTTTATATGCAGTATGGCTGTCCTACAGACCAGTCCAGTCTATAAATAAACATGGTATAAGTTAAGATAGTAGAAAGTTAAGATAGTAACATAACAGAGAGAATAATGCTAGCCTTACCCTTTAAAGAGTTCACGTTTAATGTTGTATGGATGCATCAATCTGCACATCTGAGCACAATTATACTTAAAAGGCAATATGTCACTTTGATAAAACAAGAGGTGTGCTGTGTACCATTTGGCCATTATATGGTGCAGAGATGCATTAGTGTGAAAGCCAGCAGAGATGGTATGATTAGATATTAACAGGGCTGCACCGAACAGTTTGAAGCTTCATTCATAAAATTGACATTCAAATTATAAATCAGCAGTAAAATGTATCTGCATATCTATTAATTCTGTTTAAACCTGGTATTTTGGCTTAACTGCAGATAAAGATCAAGCTACTCTAATATTAATATTACACAAAATTTGTAGAGTGTGAGTCTAGTGGTGGTTGCACAGTAGTGGTCGCATTTTGAGTAAGTTATTAATAACTTGCAGAAACATTGCGTGCAATAGTCCACTTTCTCATCCTCTCTCTCTCTCTCTCTCTCTCTCTCTCTCTCTCTGTTCACACCTACATGTATTTATGTTCAAAGAACTAATGACTTATATTAAATAATGACAGTTGATTTAATAAGAAAAGACTAAATCACATGAATCATTTTATTAAATTCAGGATTTTGTTGGATATTTAATTTATTATTATTTAATTTATTTTGTAGAGTGATTACATCAGTAGATATGACGAAGTTTCTTTAATTATATTAATCTTTAAATTAATATAAGTTAATAGAAGTGATAGACGTTAAAAGAAAAAAAAAATCACATTCGACATTAGATATAAATGTAGTAGCTAAAAAAGTGTTGCTGGGGTTAGGCAGCGAACCGCAATATATTTCAGAGTCCATATTATTAGGTATTGACAATTGTCAAAGTAAGGTATCAAAAGTGTTTGGTATCCATAGAGAAACTAATGCTCTCAGCCTTAATACTAACCTAGAAAAAAACGCCTCATGGTTGTATGCCTCTGCCAACCAGTCAAGTTGGAGTTTACATCCATGTCTGACCAAAATGTCAGAATTTTATCCTGTATGAAACTGTCATAATCAACATATGACTTCTTGAGTTATGGCAAAATGTGTTTTGTGAGGTCACAGTGACTTTTGACCACCAACATCGAACCAGTTCATCCATAAGTCCAAGCGGATGTTTGCGTTAACAAGAATGAGACGGAGAGACGCACAGCTCGAAAAAATAACACCTCTGGCCCCATAAAAATCTTAAAAATCTCTCTGGATAGTATTGTGCTTTCTTGAATACATCACAATAATAAATATTCATGAATACAATGCAATATTTTTAAAGCCACCGTTCTAACATACTAGTAAAAATCTGGGAGGAGAATTGCTTCAAAGTAAGAAGCTTTATAATGCAGTGTGAATGCATTATCAATACTGATGGACAGACGTAATAATAATAAAAAACAAGATGGGGTCTGGTCAATAGGGTCTCTCTTTAATGTAGGTCAAGTTCTGTGCTGTCTCCTTCCCAGCGCAGGATAATGGATCCTTCATATCCTTGACATTAAAAACCAATGAGACACACTCATGCAGTGTAGAAATGTCTGCAGTGTGAGGAGGAGGAGGAGGAGGAGGAGGAGGAGGAGGCAAGGAGGCGAACAGGAGAAGGGGGCACACACCTTGGGATGAGGGGTGCTGCAGTGGAGTCGGCATCATGCTGAGTGTCAGGTGATTAAAAAGCAGTAGGGTGGACAGCTGAGGTATTCACCTGAAAATGACTTTTGATTTTTGGTTATCCAGCCCCACACCCAACATATACAGCGCATCAGACCGACACATATGGATACTTCATCCATTTTGAGGGATAGAAAACCAAAGATCACATAGACTTCAATGAAATTTGATAAATGTTTGGATAGTAATTTTGATAATTTAATGCATTCATCCAGTGTTATACCAAGTTTGTTTTACACACGTCTAATAATTATTTTTCAACCTTGCCTGAACTTGAGCATCGGTAATAAATGAAGGCTGATCGCCACCATGTCCCTTCAGTCTTCCCCCGTCCAACACAGTGGCCCAATATTAATTACCCAGATATCTATGCATATTTGATGGAATCATGTCAGGCTAAGCGTTGTCTGTCAATAACCAATGTGTTAATAGCCAACTGTTTCATCTATGGGCTAAGATTTAGCTGGAGATGACAGTGCTGCTATAATGTTAATGTTTGACTATATTACTGCAGCAGCTTCCCACTCAAGCTAACATTAGCTAGCCATGCTAATCACCATCGCCAGCAACGAGGGCTGGGAGGCGGAGCCGTGACAACAGCCTGACGGTTGTGACCCCTTAACCAGGTGGTCTCTTCTGCGCCTGCTCCGTGGGCCTAATAAATGTGGAAGATCACTGCAAGATCGGGCAGTTTTCCACTCGAAAGTTGAACCATTTCGGCTTCATGCACCACTGACAAACTTTCTTAGGAATGAACGGGACCCCGCCTCCAACGCTGTATCCAGTGCTCTGAAATGACTACACTGGTCCCATCCTGTTCAATGACACCCAAAAGAGGGCTTCATTAATGCTTCATGATTCCTTTCTTGTCGGTTTGGCGACGAACATCTTTTCTTTCATTCCTTTTTCTTCTTCATTGTGTCATTCTTCTACTGATTTTATTTTGAAACATATATCTCCCTGCTCAATAGTCCATCTAAATGTGTTTCTCTAGAAAATGCTTTTACCTACACCAGAGTCTGTTAATCCCTAAAGCCTACATGTCTGAAAATGAATCAGCATGCCATATCTTTTGTATATAGTCTCCCGCATGTTGAGAAAATGTACAGAGAGGCATACGCGGGATCCTTCAAAGGTGGAACAGTGTGTATAGCAAGCAACAAAAGACCAGAGGGAGGTATTGTTCCTTGGACTATTGTACCGATGGCTTCCACAATCCCCTGCGCTGCCCGCAGTGCCACAGTAATATAATGACAAGATGAACCTTGCGCCATACCAATGACTTTAAAAAGAGTGAAAAACCAATGTAGTATCATTAAAAATCAAGTGGGGCGTGCTGGATTGAAAACACTGAGGGATAACTTCCATTATTAGACGTAGAGCAGGGAGAAATGCAGAGACGTAAGGAATAAAGTTTTTCTTCTGAGGCATTACTAGAGAATTGAGAACATTAATAAAAAGCCTCGGCTTCTGCGCCCCTCCTCCCTCATTCCACCCCTCCTCCTTCCCCTTCCTCTTTATTTCTCATTCAGCAGCCCCCTATCTCTCCGGCTCTCGTTCATCCTCTCCATCGCCACGCTTCACATCTCATTCTGATCAACGTCTTCTCCAGAGAACCTGGCTGAATTCAGATGAAACGCTCGGCGCCCTCCTCACAAATCACACCTGAAAGCCAGGGCTACCTCTACGCTAACACATCTCTCTCTCCGTCTCCGCGGCCGGGCCTTTCTCATCCTAAATGCTTCAATCATCTACTCGCGTGCTTTTCTCCACGTCTCTAATCTTTTGCCTTTTTTCTTCTCCGACAATAGCAGCGTGAAACAAAGACAGGGCACCCAGGAAAGAAGCTAACAGAGAGGCAAAGGGCTGAGTGCGGTGATTGACCTGAACTGACCACCGTGGCCATGACTGGACTCTGGATTTGCACTTTCCCACCCACACACACACACACACACACACACACACACACACACACACACACACACACACACACACACACACACACACACACACACACACACACACACACACACACACACACACACACACACACACACACACACACACACACACACACACACACACACACACACACACACACACACACACACACACAGGCTCACTCCCTCTGAGGACTTCAGGTCAGCTCCCGCTCTTTCTCTCCCTGCTGGTGAAATGCATGCCATTCAACTTACTATGGTTCATGCTCTCTCTCTCTCTCTCTCTCTCTCTCTCTCTCTCTCTCTCGCACATGTACACACACAGGCCTCCTACTCCCATTCAGACTTTTGAGACGTGAAATGAGGTCTGACTGAAGCCAGCGGCCAGGAAGCGTCAGTGTGATGAAGTGAAACGTCCGTTTTTTTTTTTTTTTTACTAACTCTACGACGATATGCTTTTCACGTTTGAAATTCTCCTTAGCCTGCTCTCTCTGGTGAGTGAAATGTAATTTATTAAGACAATTTATGACTAAATATAGGAGGATCTGTGACATCTTACACACCTTTCTTGTTTGACAGAACACAGTTCTGTTGGGAGTTTATTTTTTTTTTTCCTTCCTGTGACTGCAACAGCCAAAGTATTACCGGCATAATCCACACTGTGTATTTCTGTTAGAGTCAAATTGGGTTGGATTTAAAAGGATGTTCCACACTCATGGACTATGAATAAAGTAGAAATAACAGGGTTTTTTTTCCCCCTAGGTTGGCCCAGAAAAAAAAAAAACTGTCCAAGACAATGACATAAATCAGGTCTCATTTCCCCTTGTCCTAAATGACAGAAACAGTTTGTCTAGGTGGGGAATGATCTGTGGAGACCAGTATGTATGACAGAAAATGTTCTCCACAGGTGGCCCGTTCAGACAAACTACACAAGCTGTGTCTTTGGCAATATGAGTGGGTCTTTTGGGAAAATGATTTGGCACATTAATCAGCTATCAATTAAGGAAGATTTCTATCTGAAACCATTTAAGGCCTCTGATTCTTAGAAAAGGTCTCTCTCTGTGTTTGATTTCGTTTTCATAGATCTTTGTATGAGTGTCTCAGAAGAAGACAAGATGATTTCTATCTGCATGATCTAATCTGAAATAGTACATTTGGGTATTTTTGTATCACTAATGTATTCAAATTAACCAAACTATCTTTCATTTTTAGTTAGCATGGTCATTTCCCATCACCACCTTATTATATAGCTACTTTGCTTTGATTAATGTAATCACTGTAATGATTTGTCTGAATTCAAAATTCAGCATGTAACCACACAGGACCTTCCTTGTTCTTAAAGGAGACATATCATGCTCTTTTCCAGGTTCATACGTGTATTTTGGGTTTCTGGGTCGCTTCAAGACCGACTCCTGAAAGATCCGTCTGCTCTAATTGGTCAGCGTTTCCAGACTTTCGTGTCCGTGTCACCATCTTCACAGTGACTGCAGCCGGGGACTCGGTGGGTGTGTCAGCTAGTTTGGCGGCACGGTGACTGTAAAGTTGAGACATCACAACCTTTTTGTTTACAGGCTCAGTTTCTGAATATGGGCTATGTGCATTTCTCCATGGATTGAGCGTTTTGATAGTTTCACAGTATTTATATAGTACCCTGACATGTATAATGATCAAAAAATACATTTCTATAATAAGATATTCCTAAGATAAGATAAGATACTCCTTTAGTAGTCTCACAGTGGAGAAATTCACACTCATAATATGGGACCTTTAAGCGATCCTAACACCTGTCTGATCAATAGACTGCAACAGGAGAGTCCTAAAATCCATAAATGAAAACAGAACATTTTATTCTACGATATAACATACAGTACTTCAGTAAGTATCCCACTCATGAATTTTGATGCTCTTACGTGCATAAAAAGGTTGCTAACAAGTGGATAAATGAGAGTACTACTGCGATCACGCCAGCTTGTCCGCCTTTACAGCCTCGTCGTGTATTATCATGTAAATGAGTCTGTTTATAGCCATCAAGTTTGTTTATAAACGTTAGCGTTTAACGTAGCATAAGACGTTACCTGATGTTGCAGAACACCTGGTCAATTAAAACTGTCCAGTGAAACAGCTAACAGGCAGTCCACGTGACCTACGGTATGTTCGCAGCTCTTGATCTGTTTAGAATCAGGGAATAAGAAGCCTGGAGGTATACTTACATATTTAGCCTTTTTCTGGCTTGAATTGGACCGTAAATGATAAAGAAAGATCCAGCAATGTCATACAGTAGTGGTACTGTGACACATTTTCTGTTGTCTGGTTATAAAATAAAAAGTGGCGACTCTCAGCTTTAATTGGAGAGTTGTTTTTACATTCACATTCAGATGAACTGTGTAGGAAATGTAGCCTCGTTTATACAGTTTGAAGGGACAGAAAATAATTGGGCAAGTTAACATGAAGTTACACAAGGTTATCATATTTAATATTTGCAGACAGACAGTAAATAAGTAGAGTTTAGTATTTAGACGTATTTGGCAATTACAGCATACTAAAGGATACACTTGTTTCAGGGGTTTATTGTTGTCTTCATTGAACTGATGTCAAGCAAGTCAAGAACATACCGCTCTTTGGTCCTAGAAGCTATTATACTATATATGTGGAGTAAGAAGGCTTCACACCTGCTGTATGTAAGACTGGTTGAATTCGACAGGTGAGAATGACTCTACCAAAATGTGGTGGGGAGTAAGCAGCTGCTCCCTGGTTAAGAGAGCTGTTCTCACAATGCTGCCATACCCAGAGGGGAGCGTTCAGACTCAGTGCTGGCACTTCTAACAAATATTGGAGTGGGCATTATGCACCTGCTTTTGATCTGCTTAAGGTTTCAAGTGGTGCACTAACTCTGTTTCCCTCATTCTTCACGTTTATTTCTGCCAACATCCCAAGTCTGCCTAGGCCACAGTAGACTGATTTCTTTTCTGCTCAAAATAAAACTGCTGACGGCATCACGTCATTCTCAGTTAGGCTTTAGTCGACTATTGTAAATGACTTGCAACTGAAACAGTAGTCAGAGTCTCCCACATAAGCATTTTATTTAAGGGTATTACCATAAAAGCTCTGAATCGTCCTGGATTTGTGGCTGTGAAGCAGCTCCTCCTGTCAGTTTGTGACGCTAATGTTAGCTTGAGTTGCTACAGTGTAGAGCTGTCAACAGAGTCATTTAGGGGGCGTCTGGTAGATATCATTAAGCTTGATTTACAAAGTCAGATGGGACTTACTGGCTCCATTTCAAGTTGACTGTTCGCTGGCTGACTGGTTTGAAAAATAACCCAAATGGTCATGTTTGCCATTAGGTTTTCTAGGATAATACTGAGACCCCTAATACACGCCTGGAGTGTTATTCAAAAATAAAAGAAACAATCACAATTCAAATTGAAACAGGCCTTTTTTCACAGCAGACAATAGGCACAGGTGTTAGTAATAACATTAACAATGGCTCGGTTTTATTCAAGTGTCCCAAAAAGCATTGACTGTGAGCCAGCACGCACAATACCCGGCTCACAGTGAAAATGTCCTCCATGTAAAAGGTTACTGCAGTCTGAAAAATTACAATTCATAACCACAGGCTTATGTTAGTTAATAGGTTTATGGTGTTGCTGCACTCTGTACTGTGTTTATAGTCAGTAATAATATAAATGATGCACGTGCATCCCTCACTGGTATGTGCAAGAAATATACTACGATGGGGATGATGACTTCTGACTAGAGCTTGGTGTATTTGTGCTGAACCATCATGGTACGGGGGTCGCGGTCCGGTGCACACATGATACATGGTATTGATGCACATAATGCGGAACCAAAGTTCACAAGCTCGAGTCCCACCCGTTGTGGTGTAGAGTGTGGGGTTGTCAGTTGTAGGTGTGAACGTACCTGTAGCGCGTACAGCTGCTCTGCTATCACTGATATCATCCTTACCAAGGAAAGAGGCACCACACTCACAACACTGCACTTACAATCAAAATACAAAAGCATCCTTTACAGAACGCTTATGTAAAATAAATGAAGCTGATGAGTTTGGCGGTCTTTCACTACGTACATCGCTTCCTTTTTAATGAGACACGATGTGGATGAAATCCGTCTACAGTTTTGACGCTCACTTGGCTGTGGCATCTTGTTTTCCAGTCATGTCATGGAAAATAAATAAAGAAAGTTTCCAGGATAAATGAACATCAGTATGCTGAAAAATATATATGGCTGTTGTTTTTTTTGTTTTGTGTCCATTAGCCTGTTAGGGCTGCAATGGAGAGTTGTTTCAGACAAAGAGATCAAAGGAGAAAAACAGGTGTGAACCCAGAGCATAGCTGCCGCGACGCCCACCGTAACAAGCAGACACTGCTGAGAAAGCAGGTGAGACGGGTCTACCTGCTTTATGTTAAACTAGATGAACAGACACTTTTTATCCATTTGGAAGACGTACACATACAGTATATACTGTATGCACACTTTAGGCTCGGGCAATGTAACGAGATTATCATTCAACACGACTGATTGGCCAAGGTAATGGTCCTAACATGTCCAACAACATGCAGGATGATGCTGTAGCCACCATAATTACCCATGTAGCCCAGCAGGAGAGATGTCTGCTCTTGATAGGAAGAATAATTCAAATGTGCCTTTTTGGCAAATCTTTGCTTTTAAACCAAACAAAAAATGGGAGGTAGAGAACGTTAACAAATAAACAAGTCGAGACTAAAGATGGATACAGCCCAAATCTCCGCTCCCACCTTAAAACTCACCATCAAACAGAGCAGGCGCATGTGCCCCGACTCCCTCAACAGAGAGCAGTCAGACCCAAACTCCTTCCACGGGGAACAATCAACCCTCAATCATCGAGGCTTTCACAAAGGCAACAACAACAACATATACACCACACAGCCAAGGGTGGCGAGACGGCACGGAGGCAGTCACCTGGTACATTATAAAAGAAATTGTTTCTACCTATGCAGTTGAAAAAGACAGTTTCAAGGAAATGGTGAATACGTTAGATCACCAATATGACTTACCAAGTGGCAGATACATCAACAAGACAGCAAGAACGACGGCCTGTCAAGGAATAAGTCAGCGGTTTGTGTTGTGTCGGTGTGTGCGTTTGAGAGAGAGACAGATGTACGGTGTAGATTGTGTTTGTTAACTAGAAAGTTCATGTGTTTTTTTAAGGTGAAAAAACGAGGAAGAGAGAGACCTGAGACAGCCATTTTAAGCTACTACAATGCCATCGTTTAGGATGTGAAAAAGGCAGAAATCAATGTTGATAAACGTGTTATTAAAAAAAAAAAACCCTCAAGTTTATTCATCTAATTTATTCATCTCAGCAAAATTAATCAAATATTAATCGCTATCACAATTTTGGCTTCCCACAATGAAATGAACGTGATCGACTGCGATATTGATATTTAATATGCTCCGCTTATAGAAAACTCTGCTGCACAAATCAAGCACTTCCTAAACTAACACTAAGAGATGCTCAGTACAAATGAGTATTCGGCAATAGCAATTATGGTGCTATCATGATGCAATCAAATGTGATCTGGTAAAATGTTGCTTTATCTGAGAAACTTGAATAAATCCAACTGTTTTCACAGCAACATTAAATACATGTTAGAGCGAGTATAATGTATAATTAGAAAAGCTAATGCCAAGATTCTTAAAGTATTTAAATAAAAATACAATAATGTATTCCCAAATCATTTGTGTGTTTATGCACCACTATACGTAGATGATAATACCAAAATAAAAGGTTGACATTTAGCGTTTTTGATGGTTGGAATGAAGCACAACATGAAATAGGCGCTCTGTTAATTTAAATGTGAATTGCACTAAAAATATTCTGTTCCTAATCTATAAAAAAATCGTTATCTCAATATTGATCAAAATAATCGCTATTATCACTCAATAATCGTGGAGTCCTATCTCAGCTCTATAGATGGGACATCACTGTTTTTGGACGATAATATTGTATATTGTTGTATTTCTTAAAGCAATATCATCTGTAGGGGAATTTCACAATCGCCCTGCCCTTGCACACATGTACACACATACAGTATATACACACACACATCAAATCGGTTCAAGTGTGCCTTCCCTGATTAATAACACACGGTGGGAAACAACAGAAACTGCTTCGAGTTTACAGATGACAGGAGTGTGCTGGTCTAAAATGAGCTTGTTGTGCAGGGTCTGACACACTGCTGCATCTTAACAGTTTTAGTACTGATCCAGTTGGGTTTGTGTACTATGTTGTGTGGCAGTCCTGTATCTAGCAAACAGAGACAATGTCCCACACTTTGACTGACATATTTGATTTGTTGGAATTTAACGCAGACTTCAGCAAAAACACTGCCGGAGGCAAAACGGCTGCCTGCAACCAACAAGTGTCCCATATGAGATTTCTCTTTGGCTTGACTTATCCCACTGCCTTTGTAGCGCGCTTGCTCACCGGTGTGCAGCTGGTTAGAGTTCGCTATGTAGATTATGTGTGTGTCATCCAAGCAAGTCCTGGAATTCAAGCGCAGCCACCAGCCAAGCAAACATCCAGATTGTGAGGAAATGATTGTGTCTACCTTACGAATCGATACGGATAAAAGGCTAAAGAACACAGACGACAACCTACCTTTTGCTTGTGGGCGGCCAGATAACCGTGGATTTTCTCGGGCTGGAGGAAGGAGGAGCCGCCGTGCACAGCAAAGCGAACATCCAGCATTCGCTCCTTCACATCCATTAGGCTAAAGATGTTGACATCATCAGGTGGGACGGAGAGCATCTCAGACAGGAAGTCCAGCAGCAGCTCGTAGCGGCTCCGCTGCTTCCCTCTCAGTTCAATGAACTCCTTTGCTGTGATGTCTGAGGAACACACACACACACGCACACACACGCACACACACACACACAGATTGGAATCGTAGACTGTATAGATGTGGCCTCATTATTTCCACTCCTGCTCAAGGATAAATCCAATTATTTTCAAATTGGGCCCAAGTGCTAAACTTAAAAAAAAAAAAACACTGGAAACACACTGGAGACCGGAGCTGTGATGATGAATTATTGAACATGGCTCACTTTATCTGACAAAATCTTTTGTTTGGTAGGTAATTTTGTGTCTATACTGCATGCCTGTTTTGCTGTATGTGTGTGTGTGTGTGTGTGTGTGTGTGTGTGTGTGTGTGTGTGTTTGCAGGTGAAGGTAGTGATTTTATTTTTTTTTTTTTTTTTAGTGGTTTTTAGATTTTCAATACTGTGCCAGTTAAAGGTAATTACACTCTTGACAATGTGTGGTTCAATTTCTAATCATACTGCGCAGCAGGCTCTTGAGTAACAAAGGAATCTCGCTCTCGTTTTATTTCCCAGAAACAGTTCAGCTCCTGTGGTTTACTATGTCACAGCTTTTACGTTTAAGGACCAGATTTCACAGTTATGTCTATAAGATCAGATGCGAAAACAAGATCAACTTAAAGCATAATCCACTGACCACTAAGAACACGTCTGATGTGTCATGGCTGAGATCAAGTCAAAGACCTTCTGAAACAAGACTGGTTTACATTACAAGAACTTAAGGCTAAATCACTCCCGATCTACCCCTCCAGAGACTTGGGCCTCTGGTCTGGGTCCATGTTTGGATCCCATGTTTCACACACAATATGAGCAGTTTACAATAGGGCTGTCAACAGATTAAAAACGACTGATCTTATTATGGTCCAGTATGCTGACTTAACAAAGTCCCCAAACTTTATGTGATTATCATAAAGTGGGCATGTCAGAAAACAGGAGTCTCATGGGTAAAACCCATTTTTAGGTCAAGGGACCCCTTTAAAAATGACCACGCGAAGTGTGGAGCGTTATTTATCCTCCTTCAAGCTAGTATGGCATGGTTCCTTGCTGTAGCTTTAAAACTGAGCCTGCTACAACCACCGAAAGATTGACTGCATTAATGCGTAAAAGAAATTAGTTGTGTTAAAACAAATTTGTGTGAACTTTGGCAGCCCTGATTCTGACGCTTTCCCAGTATTCATGCTTTACAATAAAATAAAAAGATATGGGAATCTCACTTTCTACAATATGGGACCTTTAAAAATCACATTAGGAAGGCATCTCTTCTAGGCCGGTACGGACAGCAGGAGCAAGTACTGTGATACATGTGGTCATGTGTTTTTTTTTTTGTTTTTTTTTTTTTCAGACTTGATAAAAAAAAAAAAAATGTGAGGCTATCTTTTAACTTGAGGACTGACTCGAAGGACTACAAGAAACTGTCCTACTCCACAAAAAACGTCTTCATAATCAACATCCTGAGACTCAAACTGGTTCTCACAGAGACAGAAGAACACACACACACACACACACACACACACACACACACACACACACACACACACACACACACACACACACACACACACACACACACACACACACACACACAAAGGGGTTGGGCAGGGTGATTAGGTTTGTGAGTGCGTAGAGGGAGACAGAGCCTAAGCATTAAGAGACAAGACAGGGGGCTCAGAATGGGCTCAGCGGATACAGCGTGAGGGATCGAGGCTAATGTCAGCTCCCATCAGTCAGTCCAGCGGGAGATACAAGGACACAGGCAGACAGAGAGACAGTCAGGAGGGATGGGGGCTGGGGGGAGAGGGTAGTAACTCCTAACACAGAGTGGCAGCCTTTGCACCTGGCTTTGATCCAACCTCACAACTCACAACTGCTTTCTCCTTGCCAGAGGCTTCATTGGAGTCGAGGCGGCGCTGCACAGACGCACTCCCGCCTGTAGGCTTGTGATTTCACACAAATAGGTGCAAAAAGGGATTAATATCCTACTCATGTAGCTGTATACTGTTGTGGGGAAGACTGAAACAAGACAGTGAGAAAGGACAAACACAATTACGGTCTTTGTGCAGTGTGTTGTGATTCTGCCTGACAGAAGTCTTAGTCCAACGGAGACAAAGAGGAGCCGTTTTTAAAGGTCGACTTTCTTTCCTTTTTTGAAAACTACCTTGAAATATTTTTGCTGTTTTGCAAGAAGGCTTCCACAAAAGATATGCAGATGTTACAGTACTGTCTCTTCCCTGAAAGAAAACTGTTCTGTCTTCCCATGAAATTCCACTTAATACATTCTAACTTGGGAGTTAACGAGTAGATTAATTAAAGCACTATAATTAATGATTTATTTTGGTTTCTCATGTGATGCTTTATGAGAACCGACAGATGTTTCACCTGCGATGCCATGGTTTTAAAGGGGGAATATCATGAAAAACTATTTCAGTGCTTGTGCACATGGGCTGTCTAGATCAGAAAACGTGATTCAACGACCATTCAGATTTGTCTCCCCTTCCTATGTCACATGCAAGTTCATTGGAATAGATCACCCTTCATAAGTGTTTTGAACATAAGAATCAGAGGAGATGGTGGACTTTGGTTCAATCTCGGTGAAGCCAATATAACTGACTAGTCCCCAGATTAACAGTGGGGACTAGTCAGAACGTAGCATTACAAACTGATGAAGCCACTTGGATAAGGGGCGAAACGTCTTCAGAGACAAATCTAAGTCCAGTTGCCTTCGATTCAATTGTTGCCAGAATTGACAGGGTGCTTTAATTGACTGCCTTCAAATGGCAGCACTGTAAAGTAAAAATCTTTGTATTGTCGTCTACTGGTCAGAGAAAGCAAGTGATTCAAGGATGTCACCTTGAGCTCTGGGATAATAGTGATGGGTGTTTCCTTCTGACATTTAGTAGAATCATTTTGTTTTTCAATTAAGTAAAGGGCTATAATATAGGGCTAATCATATGGAGGGTGTGTGTATATTGTTTTTTTGTGTTTTAAATCTGGGAGAGTAGTACACATAATAAAACTGTCAAACTTAATGTGATAACATGCATTTCTTTAGAAGACACTAATTCTTTTAATACATTAACGAAACAGTGATTTTAGGTTGTAGCAGGCTCAGTTTTAAAGATAGTGTGAAGATACTGGTATCCTATGAAGACAGAAACCTTCAGAAATCCATTAGTAACAACCATGTCATACTATCTGATCATGGAGGAGGGTAAATGTGAATATGTGAATGAAAATGGGTTCTACAGGTACCCACGAGTCCCCTTTACAGACATCCCCATTTTATGATAATGGCATCCAGTGTGGGACAACTCATAGCCAGCACACTGACACACTAACAGCTGGTGTTGCCCGTTAGGCTGCAGTTTGCCATGTTATGATCTGAGCATATCTTTTATGCTAAATGCAGAACCTGTGAGGGTTTCTGGACAGTATTTGTCATTGCTTTGTGTTATTATTTTTTTTTCAGATTTTCAGTAATATATATACATATATTTGCATAAAGCCCACTCCCATGTAGTATCTAATACTTGAAAGATCTCCCTCTAAGACACATTTTGAATAGATAAAAAAATGTGTAATTAATTTGCGCTTAATCACACAATTTAATACGTTAATTGATTGACAGCCCTGATAAAATTGCCCCTTTGATGGATGAAGAAAATAATCACTGGTTTTAGTCATAATTCAGTGCTGAAATTGACATGGTGGTGTGTAGTACAGGATCTTAACATCTTCTCCTCAGCCACAAAAAAAGGCAACAAGGTTTCATGGCATTTCCTGCATTTTTCACATTTTCATTTCACTGCTCTTTTAATAGAACATTGCAGGCTCGTAACCTGACATCAACGAGGACAGTAACAGTGGGTGATATGAGTGATGATTAAAGTGTCAGATCAGTAAGGGGGGTGAATGAAGTGTCAGGTACAGTATCTCACATATAAACCCTGCAGCAGCAAACTAAGATACTTCCTGTGTATCGATCGCAGAATGTGAAAAGAAAGATGTTAAAGTCTCTTCATCATGTTACACAGACCACATCAGCCTCCTGTATGAAGCGTATGTACTCATTATGTGCTTTCCCCCTCAGCACTACGCATTTCACTCTCTAAGCTAGTACTATGTGGACATTTCAAGGACTTTTTGCTTTCCGATTTGTTTTTGTTTGTTTTTTTTTACCTTTCCATCAATACTGAGAGAGAGAGAGAGACGGAGAGTGGGAGGAAGCCTTAATCTCAGCAAGGCAGACTTAACTAGTGCGTTCTTTGTGCGTCCTCATTGCATTTCACATTTGTTCTTGAAATGGGATTTAGAATGTCAAGGAGGGTGTAAGTAATGCTATAAGTAGAATATTTTCATAATCCCCGACAGAGAATCAATGAGACTGTTTACGCCACATGAAAAAATAAAATCCTGGAAATGGCTTTGGTTACATATCCTCCGCAAGCACACACACACACACACACACACACACACACACACACACACACACACACACACACACACACACCCACTGTTTTGATAGCTTGCCCACACCTCAGGATGATCTGAAAGTCATTAATCCTTGATATTACATTTTGCTTTGAAACCTCAAACTCACATTTTTCCGGTAAGTTTGTTCAGAGCTGAACTGCAGGTTGACACTGCCTTCACAGCAGTGGTGACACCAGCGCTCTCTGGCTCTCAATCTGAGTCCCTGTGTTACAGCCGGGGCATATCCAATCAATACGCTCCGAAGCTAACGGCGCTTTGATAACAGTGTTGCCATTTCAAAATCCTCAATGAAGTGACCAACCATCAGGGAGAAGTTGCTGACAAACCTGACCTTATCATTTGAAATTAAATGGATGGAAAATTGTTTCATTCACAAAAACAAGAGCAGTTTCTTTTATTTTGATTCCCATTATTCATCTTAAACACACATTTGCTTGTCTACATTTTGCAAATGGATTCAATTCCCTGACAGGAATATTAAAATGTGGGCGCCAGCTGTCCTCCACCGTGCCGTCTCCGGGTTTGGTGCACATTAATTTACCTCAGCCCCGTTTTCAGAATGAGAGGCAAATCCTTTTATCTACTTATATGAGGCTGGAGTCTCCCCTCCATCCTTTCCTTCTCTCTCCTCTCCTCCCATCTTCAGAGTGCATGCTCCGGCCTCCCCCTCTGCTTCTATTTCAATATCTCTGAAATCATAAAAATCCTTCAGCCATGTCCCATTTCTCTAAAGCGAATTTAATTCTGAGCAGACAGCCGATGTGCTGTACATCAGGTAATGATGGATGCTGCTCAACATGGTGAGGAGAATGTGCTGGCTGAGCAAAACCTCTCTGCTAATTATTTCGCCAGCATAAGTAATGGAAACAGGCTTTTCCTGTGTGCACGCCAACGACAACTGAAATCCCATGAGTCAGGGCAGAGGGATTAATAATGGGTGTAATCTTTTGCTAAGGAAACATCTTTAACTGAGAGTGTGACAGTCCTGTGAAGCACTGCAAATACCTAGAGCAAACAGTAATCAGCACTCATGAATTTTCTGATAGGAGACAAGTGCGCAAACAATGACCACATTCCCCAAAGTTGTGCAGAGATTTCATTTTTTGATATTGATTTTTATCAGCTAATCAGAAATTGGTATTGCCATAGGGACTATCTGTTGCTGTAATAGCATAAAGGGGTCAACCACTTTGTTTTGGCATGAATGTTAAAACAAGACAACTGTGATTTTTATTTTTATTTTTTTGGAGAGTTTTTCTTTCATTTTATTGACAGTGACAGCACTGAAAGGGGGAGACAGAGGGGACAAAATGCAGCAAAGTGTCTCAGGCCAGATTCAAACCCAGGGTTGCTGTGGCAAGGACTGAGCATTGGTACATGGGGCTCCCGCTCTACTAGTTGAGCTACAATAGCGCCCCAGTCCGTGAATTTGTAGCTAAATTGTTACACAGATAGTCAGTGGTCATGTCTAGAATGTTAAATCCAGCGGTACTTGTCCACCAGGTCCAGCGAGGAGAGTAGGGGATGCGCTGCTCCGCTCAACTAGCTGTTCAAGCGAGGATGTACCCTATGGTGGAATGCAACCTGATTGGCTCCTGGTTTTCTTGCTGTTTCAAACAGGAAACAACATGGCGGCCTGCTTGGAGACTTTCTGTTATTCCATCTAAACAATTCACCAAAATCTACTTCTGACAATATTTTAAGAAGAAGAAGAAGAAGATATTCCTTTATTAGTCCCGCTAGGGGAAATTCAATTTTTTCACTCTGTTGTTAACTTATACACACACATGCACACACACGTCCATATACATGCAACAATTGGAGAGATGTCAGAGTGAGGGGGCTGCTCCTGACAAGCGCCCCGAGCAGTTGGGGGTTCGGTGCCTTGCTCAGGGGCACCTCGGCAGTGCCCAAGAGGTAAACTGGCACCTCTCCAGCTACTAGTTCACGCTCAGTTCTTGGTCCATGTCGGGACTTGAACCGGTGACCCTCCGGTTCCCAAGCCAACTCCCTACAGACTGAGCTACTGTCGCCCCCTAAGCGAGAAATAGGCTATACCACTGATAAAATTTAGTTTTATCTTAGAGCTAGAGCACCTAGTTTGACAGCTTGGTTCCAGTTTCGTGAGCCTGATGTGTCGCACTGTTTCGGGTGTTCATTCAGTGCACAGGGTCCCCCCTCAGCTCTCGAGTGGAGAAGTGGTTGAAACGCCCAGAGAAATGTCCATTGACTAGCTTTCTCTGGGGCTTTCAACCACTTATCTAGGCCTACACAAACTGGTGTTTAACATCCCACTCAACAGCTGTGGGGGACCCTGTACAAAAGACTGAATGAACACCAAAAACAACATCACCAGACCAAAACCATACACAGTATCGTCTGGGAAGGGCTCCAAGGTCAAGGAAGACACTCATATGTGACAGCACAGACCACTATCGACCAGACAGAGGGGCGAGTGTGTGTTTGCGCATCTTGCCTGCCAGGCGGAGAGACCCTGAGTTGTAGATGGCCTCGTCTCGCAGCTCCCTCACGTGCACGGTGACACTAGAGACGGCATCTGGCCACACTCCATCGGACACACGGACCTGGAACTGATAGATGTCAGGTGGGGCGTTCTCCTTGATGATCAGGAAGCCTGTTCGCTTGTTCAGGATAAAGTAACTGAGAAGGAAGAACAAACATGCAGACACCCACACCAGTTTAGAAAAACTGTACATTTTGATGACAACATTTGAATGCCTTGCCTTGTTCTTATTCATACAAGCCGAGCCAGGGAGTTCAGGGATGAATGAGCTTAACCTCTCACCCGCGTGAATCAACACATGAAAATCTGCCTTTTACATGTTCAGACAGCTGGGATCGACTCCAGCAACCTCGCGACCCCTAACGGAACAAGCGATTGCAGATGGATGGATGGTATTCAGACAGCCAGCCTGGTGAGTCCACAAAAATAAGTCACTAACCCCTGCATCTACTTTCATATAGTGACTTAAATGGAAACTTCCCTTGTCGGGATGGCCGATACAGACGTTTTTTACCAATTACCTTGATACTACGATGATACTGTATGGTTGACCTTTTATGCTTTTACCAAAATGTTTACACATAGAAATTTATCATAAATAATCATCAGTAATGTAGATATAATGACTTAGGGGCCATTCACATGCCGCATTTTTTGCACGCTCAAATCCACTATTGTCAGTGTAGACGTACGGTAGGTGCACTCAAATGTGGGAGCGATGCCGTCACAATGCCCACCGTTCCAAGCGCCTATTTTTCAGTGCTCGACGGCTGCGACCCGAGATAAACGCAGTTCAACTTCTGCAACACTGCAGCATGCATCACATGTCATGTGAAGGAGAAGATCATCATTTTAGTGCAGGGCTTTATGATTTGTCCCACAAACTGTTTTATTTGCTTCACCCTTTCTGTCATGACAACATCCGGTTGAAAGGTCAGTCAACTTGACACAGACAAATGGAGCAGTAATGTTACTGTGAGGGATTTACGTTGCTGTAAATCAATTTGTCTTTGTCTTTACTGTTAAATTACAGCAACTTCATGATCGTCACTACAGCGTGCAGGTTTTGGTTGCTTAGGAACGGCAGGCATGACAGGAAAACAAGCACCTTGGATAAAATGATGAAAGCTAAACGGGTGGTATTTTCACAATATGACCATGGTCCAAGACTGGCTGGTGTATTTTCAACATCCTATTTCACCACAGATGAACAGCGCGACTGCTGCACAGCCATGCCTGAGTTACTGTATTTCCTAATGGCTTGGAGCCTGGGGGGGTCAAACTACTGAATCTATAGGACTGACCGCTGGCATGGTACTAGTCATTAGGCTATTACAGATGTGTCAATGAGTCCACAGAGACCAGTAATTTCAGTTATTTGCCCATCATAGGTCAGCATGGTAACTGGCTAAGTGGAGAGAAATACTAAGTATGACTGCATGCTCATGGTCGCCAGGGCCAAAGTCAACTGGACCCAATATTATACAATACATTAGGGCTCTCTCCTCTCAAGGTAGCGACTCATATTACCCATAGGCTCTGTTGTGCAGTGTTGGTGTCACAGCAGGGCATGCAGCTATACCTCCAACTATTTAAAGTTGAAAAATGATTATGGACATGGAGCCTTTTTATGAGGCTCATCGTGCTGGGCTCATCCTTGGTTGTGTGCTGCGTGCACATTTCTAGTAGCTGCTTGGGTGAGAGGTAAAACTCATAACCCTGCTTGAGGGCTCTGTCTGTGTTCATAGATCTGTAAAATTGAGTTTCTCTACAAAGAATCACACAAAAGCAGCACTTAAATATTGTTTTTTACCAGAGATGTGCTCACCATTTTCTTGAAAATCAACTAAAGAAATCTCAGTCGACCGACACTATAAAATTCAATTTGTTGACTAATCCACTAAGAGCGGGCAGCCCTAGTTTCTGCCAATACTGAGTCTGATCCAGTACTTATTATGTAAAACCTTACCTTTCACAAGTTACTTGATCCAAATACACAAGGTCTGGGTTCAAAAATATTACGATTAAAAGCTTAAAAGGTGCAGTGTGTGTGAGATTTGGCGGTATCTAGCGGTGAGGCTGAAACCTCTCCCATGTGCCTAACTATGGTGGCTGGGCTACTGTAGAAATATAGTGACTGGACCTGCTCTGCATGTACTTATAAACGCCTCATTCTAAGGTAAACATGATTCTTATTATCAGGTGACTATACACTCAAGAAAACATACTTATTAAAACTATCCTCTATTTCTGCTAATAGATCTCCCTAAATGCTTCACACTGTTATACCGTTCCTTTACATTATTGATATGATAAGAAGACTCCCAAAATTGATGCAACCCGCTGGAGAAAAGACATATCACTCTGTTGGAGTTGTTGAAACTACAGCAACACTCAAACCATTCACTGTTGTACAGTAGTGGATTGTTTGGGACATCTTTAGCTGTCAAAGGAGGTAATCTGGGCTTTTCACAATTTCGCAACATCAATGTACTTGTCCACGGAGATGCTAAAGAGTGTCATCATTATCTGCCTCCAACTCAGTGCCTGCTGGCCACCACACATCTTCAGAGCAGCATATAAACAACAGAAAACTTTTTTTTTTTTTCTACACTTTCTCTGACATTTTTAACCCGCTCCTGGCAAAGAGGCTGCACACCCTGACAGGTGGGTCAATATGTGAAATTGAGGACTGGTATCTGTGTTTTCCTTTGGGACACAAGGTATGACATGCATTACTTTAAACATAAACATACATTTAACATATAAGGAAAAAAACGATTGATTGTCGTAAACAATTTTATCACGACACGAAGCAGATGTCTGTGTGAGCTGGGTGATGTACTGGAAAAGGATCAATGTTTTGTTTCAATGCCATTTTGAAGCCGCAGCATTTTGGCCATTGCCATGTTGTTTTTTTTGTAACAAGAAGTGACATGAGGGGGCGGAGCTATGTACAACTGAACGTTGAACAAGACATTTTTAGCTGACAACAACGGTTACAATTGCTACACACTGTGAAAGGGGAGAACATGGTAGTCATGCCCTAAATCATACTCTGCTTTATGGTCTATTTGATTCTAAATGGGACCATAATATACTAAATGAACATCATGCTGTATTGAAGAAGACTTGAAACTAGTGATTGAGACCATAAAGTCATGCTTACAATGTTTACTGAGGTAATAAATCAATTGAGAAAGGGGCTCATTTTCTCACAGACTTCTATATAATCTAACTTCTTTTTGTAATAGAGGAGTCGCCCCCTGCTGGCTTCCGCAATGGCCTCACTTCTCAGACCGCAGAGGTAGCCCATTGGGCTAAACGCTCTTTCCCGGTCCAGTTGCCTGCAGGACCCGTTTCAACTATCTAAGATGAAGACAGACTGATACGAATACTCTCTCACCCCTTTCAGGTGTGTGTTCCATGCAGCGTTTTATTCTGTGTTTTAGTCTTTTCTGTTGAGATGATGCATTAAGGAGAGGAAGGCACAGGGAAAAATGAGACTAACTAATAGGCACAAAGACATGCAAGGAAGCAATTTCACTTGGTCCTTGTCTCCATGCTCCCCTTGTACAGCAAATGAGCTCATTCACGTTTGATTATGGAGGAGATCCCAGGCAGAACCTTGGCAAATCAAATAATAAACCACTTAGAGATAAGGGCCACATTAAGTCATTTTACAGCATATGCTGTGGTGGGTAGATTACGTCGGAGGTCTAGCACTTAATTTCAGGTTTCACTGAAAGACAATTTTACATGTCTACTAAAACTACCAATTCTCTTCCCAATTTGCTGAAGCCTGATTGTATTGCCATTTATGTCATGTACTTACATTGTTGGCCACTTTTTTTCCAGTCAAAGTAGGACACTTGCAGTAAAACCATTCTCCAAGATGCACTGATGTGCCACATTGAAATCCTAATCTGTTTTCTGTGCTGTTTGTTTAACTGAACAACACAGCATATAAAACTACGGCACAGCCTCTTGATCCAAAATGCTAAAAATGGAGCAGCACACTAGCAAGTACACACTTACTACAAACAACTATAAGTGTGGTTGATTTGGTGCGTTACAATGAAAAAAAATATAAAGCAGACCAGAAAGGTCCTATGGTCAGCTCCGTTTTGTGAACAGCCAGAACAGCAGCGACAACACACTGTGTTCTGAACTCGATTTAGGTCTGAAACACCAAGAGATGAGGACTGCCATGAAAGTCCACTATAGAGAAGAGAGAAATGTTTTGAGTTCAGCTCAGTTTGGAAGATGAAGACTAAGTTGTTGTGGGGTGATGAAGTGTCACTGTATGTGAGTTTTTGTAGCTTAATCAATGCATCACGGACGCAGCTTGGTAGCTGATTGCTGACCACATTGTATGAAAATAGAAATTCAATTATGCATGTTCACAATAAAACATTGACTCAAATAACTCACATTTTCTCCAACTGCACCAAGTTACAGCCAGGACCTTCTCTCACTCTCATTCAAATCTCAAATTAAAAGTGCTCCAATGTACTAGACAAATAACTGAAAATGAATTGCTGTAGCAGCAGTAGTAGTAATTCATCTAACGTGTTTTCTCTTCTCAGATTAAACAGGTGCTACATATCCATAAAATAAAACACCTCATGTCATGTAAATCAAAACTCACCGTGATGCTCGGATCAGGGTATTTTAATACCAGCACCGACCCGACCCATTACAAGAGCCAAGGCACACCACCCAGCACCACAAATATGAGTTAATCAACCACCCAAACCACAAACTGCCAACTTTGCTCATTTGATTGTTTTATTGTCAGGAGGATTGAGGCAAGGACAGAGACCAGGACTGAGTACTGCTGACGAGAAGGTGGAAGGTTGGCTATTGCAAATATTCTTTCTGTAAGTTATTAATAACTTACTCAGAACGCTGCTGTGTTGATATGTTCTTATAAGCTTACCCGAACCCGCCCGCCCAGCGCATCACTGCTCCATACTGATGACTAAGGATGTCACAACACCAGAAATCAGGAGTCGATACCAACACCAACAAAAGTAACACAATAATAATGTACTTCTGTACTCCTTCATTACCATTTAACCTCTTGGTTTTTGTTAGGAAGTTAAGTTGAAAGTTTGGATTTCTTCAAGTTTCTCACCAAAAACTACATTTTACAAGATTGCATTTGAACACAACATGATAACGTTGGAATTTGACTGGTTGGTGTGTTTGCAACATCCAATTTCATCGGCAGCAGAAGAAAAGTGGTTTCGATTAAATTCGTAATTTTCTTGACAACTGTTCATCCAATTGCCTTCACACTTGGTGGATGTATCGCTCCGGACCAAAGGAAGCACAGCGAGTGTGAATTTGTTTGGATGAGCGGTTCTTGAGAGTACTCCAATCAGAAATACTAGAGGCCAAGCAATCGGACCATTCAAAATGGGCACATCTTGAACTGTACTACTTAGTGTGATAAATGCAAAAAAGGCGCTGGGAGCCAGCAAAAAAAGTTGGTGAACAGCAGTCTGAATTCTTTTGATATCTTGAGAGACTCCTTTAGTACAAAGTCTCCAGAATTGATCACAGCGCAAAATATAAAAAAAAAAAAAAAAAAAAAAAAAAAAAAAAAAACATCTGGCCTCTGTCTTCCTGAGAGATATTTCACTCAGGGGTGTTGATGCTTTGCATTATTTAAATATCTGAATCAATCACAACAACAAAACTTATGATGTAGACGCAGTGTGCTGCAAGATTAGCTGGGAAATGCAACATGTCTCAGGGCATTAACTGTAACACAGTGATTCCCATCAGGTTTTCTTGACAAAGAGTAGATCATTCCAAGTAGTATGGGTCCATTATCTATCATGACGCAAAAATTATTTCAGGCCATTAAAATGTTTAGGAACAGGAACTACAGCACATATCCGAGATGGTAATGATGGCTTTTGGACAATATCGGGCATGATCCTTTGTGAATCCAACCAACAAATTAAACAAGATTTGATTGACTTCTATCCCTATGTGCTTCCTATTTTCATAACACCTACCATGCTGAGGAAATCAGTCTGGAAAATGAGCAAAAACAAAATACTGCAAAAACCTGAATTACCGCCTCACAGTTTTCTGCCTCTGCCAACCAGTCAAGTTGCATTTTACATCCATGTATGTCCAAAGTGTCATCACTTTATTATCTCATTCTAATATTCACTTGTGTGAAATTGTCATATTAATGAGGATACGAAGTTATGGCCAAAAATGTGATTTGTGAGGTCACAGTGACCTTTGACCATCAAATTCTAATCAGTTCATCCTTGAGTCCAAGTGGACGTTTGTGCCACATTTGAGGTGACCTATACGTCAGCCAGCCATCAGGGGGCAACTGAGATATTTTGGCTTCACTTTTGGGAGCTGCCATGCCATCCATACTTATATAGACTCTATGGTACCGATGCACGGCATGATTACATACTGCTTTAATGACCAAACAGCTTTACTGACAAACCTAATATACTTTATTCAGCGATATTCAGCATCTCTTGGAAAGAACAGATGGCCAACCATCATTGGCACTCACTTGAAAATTGTTCATGACACTGTTGTTAGACAATACTGATGAATAAAAATGAATCTGGACAATTATGGCAATTTTAAGGTACCCATATGTGCGTGGATGGCCTTTTGCATAAGCCAGTGTTTCAGGCTGATAAAATCATTGTATTTTCTTTTACAAATCTTGCCAGTGCTGCTTTCTTTTTCCTGTGTCTTACGTCTAAAATGTGAGGAATCCAGCATGAATGGTTCACATTATTTACCTCGGCACGTGTCCTTCAAAGACGTACGTCTTGTTGTCCCAGTCATCAGGGTCAGGAGAGAAGACCTTTCCAAGCACCGTAGTTGGCATGCGGCCTGACAACAGAAAATACAACAGTTTATCAGATTCCTGATGACCACTAACTCTGCATTATACATATTTAAAGCAAAGATATTACTCTGCACTTCCGTTTATTCAGCAACATGTTTAGGGTTTTACTCCTCAACATGTCCATCTCCATGTACATGCATTTAAATGTGTATCTTATGCCAATAATACCATTAATATGTGATCCTTGAAAAGTATTCCAATACATACAGTGTAGGGGTGGGATGGTACATAAAATTAATGGTTTGGTGTCACAGTTTTCGGTTCAGTTCGGTACAGCGGTAAACGGTATTTAAGGTACAGCTAGGAGGCCAATATCAATTTGAACAGCTTTTCATTTATTTGCCAAAATAGGTCAACTGTTTGCCTGAACAACAGTAGACGAGGCTAACACAAGGAACAAGTGCCACTGTGTTATTTAAAAATAATTAATAAATAAAAAACAAATTATAGACTCAGGCCATCAACAAAAAGTGCATCAGAGCAGCCAGCACAAGACTGTTTTTAAACAACAGTGACATATGTCTCTCCATTCCCTGATATTTAAAAAATAATAAAAAAAACTCACAGAGGCTAAGGCCATCAACATAAAGTGCAGCATAAACACATTGTTCCAAAACAACACTGGCGTAATTCACAGTTACCTTCGAGCAGAAGGAAACGCATAACAGAAACTGCTGTTTGTGTGCACACTGATCGTAATCACGTAGAAATAATGGTTGTTGTCTTCACTGTCCTTCAGCTCCTCGCTCTCTGAACAATGCAGGGATTATTCTGAGGGTACCCTTGAAAATGTAAAGGCAGACCCTGATGTGGGGAATTTTACTCGTTGCCATAAACTAAAGAAACATTTAGATGCCACAAAAACAAACTATTTGCTGTCAATGGCACAAATTGATAATGTTATGCTATTTTTTCAGGTGTAAGCATATGAACAAAAGCTATGTACTGTGACAAACAACGTCTCAAGTTGCTAATTGGGGTGTAAACAATGGCCGCCGCACGGAAGAGGAAGTCTTGGCCCAGATAGCCACTGGCTGTATTGTCCATCGCCCCCAGAAGCTAAATCATCGTCAGTCCGATAACTGATGGGTTCCTAGATTGGCTTAAGAGGAATAAATATTATAGCTGTGATTAACTGCATGCCAAACCGAGCAATAGCTTGCATTTGTGACCCTTACAATAGAACCATGGGAGTCATTCTGACTGAACACTGGTCATGCAGACAATAATAATGTGGTAACCGTGGGCGGACTGAGGCAGAGGTAAAAAACACAGTAAAAAGGTGTGTGCCTGCGTGTTAATTACTGCACACTGATTAGGAATGAATTGGCTGGCAGTATCATTTTCACCTACAGAGACAGAAAATTATCTTTGACATCAATGTTCAAAATGTGCTTGAAAAAGTACATGACGATGCGTTAGATACATGTACCGAAATCCAGAACTTCTTCACTTTATTCATGTTTTCCTGTTTTTTGAAGACTATGTCCTAATGATGGAGATGACCCCCTCACCTCTGTGACTATTAATGAAAATTTTCTTCTCCCCCGCCACATGCGCGTGATCATTCTGGTCACCGATGGTCACGGTCAAGGTGCTGGTCACCGTTTTGGCTGGATGGCCGCTGTCGCTCATAATAATGGGGATGAGGAATTCTTTCTGCCGCTCGCGGTCAAACGTCCTCAGAGCCGTTATTGTCGCCGTGCCATTTAGGTTGTCCTGGAGGTAGAAATCGTTGCTGTGGCGATACTCGGAGGGGACGGCGAAATGGAAGGGCGGGCCGTTCTCTGGAGAGTCCCGGTCCACAGCTCGGAGGAGGGTCGAGGTTTGGTTCAGCCTTACTACCTAAACAAGAAGGGAGAGCATGAGGGGTGTGGGTTGCTAAGCTTTGACTTCATTCATCCACATCGCCTCTGCTTCCTCCTAACTACCTTCTTTTCACCAGATTTTAGTGTAATATCAGTATGTTGCATATTATCATGGGATCAAACCTACCTGTGGTCCAGCTACATTCTCAAAGACTACTGGAGAGTATGCTGCCTCAAACTCTGGTCCGTTATCATTTACATCCAGCAGCGGCAGCTGGACTGTGGCGCTGCCTGTTAGAGGGGGAACCCCATGATCGGTTGCTACGACAACCAGGTAATGCTGCGATATCCTCTCCCGATCCAGAGGCCGAGCCACACAGAGTACACCGGTCTGATCGATGGTGAACAGCCCCTCAGGATCGGAGTCCTCCGATAGGCTATAAGTGATGTCTCGGTTCTGGCCTGAATCAGAGTCACTCGCTACCAAATGTGCCACGCTGGTCCCCACGCTGATGTCCTCGGGTAGCGGGGCAAGAGACAGGAGGTGTGGAATGAAGACAGGAGCATGGTCGTTGTAGTCCTCCACCTCAACCACGCAGTGCAGAAGGCTGGAGAAGTCCAGGTCTTCAACCTAAAACAGGAAGCTCATATCGTCACACATGGCATACATGAGCAGAATAAGCAAGATTTAAATGTAAACACGTCAATCTTATAAGCCAAATATTGGCTGGTCTGCAATGTTTGGTGGTGATTAAAGCCACTCTTGAGTAAAAGTACATATATCTAAACAGAATCATCTTTAGTAGAAGTTTAAGTCACCTATTGGAATATTACTTTCGTAAAAAGTATCTGATATTTACTGTGCTTAAGAATTAAAAGTACAAGTAAATGCTGTTAATAAAAAAAAGTCAGACAGGTGAAAAAAAGTCATACAATTTTATGGATTTATTACATTTATTCCTCCTAACATGTGCCTCAACTTAAAATGGAGGCTACACTACACTTGAAGAATAATGAGGCTTTTACAATTTCAAAGGATTTAAAGAACAAAATCCATTTTTTTCTTCCCACTGAGTCTCAAGCATGTAGCGTGATCTATGCCTGGACTTGAGAAGAAATTGAAACTTAAGCGCAGCTTTGGGAGCACTTTGTTTGCACTTGCCCATGCCATACATTGCAAGTTAGGACCACTGAACCACAGACCTGCTCGCTTGCAGTAGTACATAGTAGTTACAATTAATGAAGATGCTTAGTGAAAGTTAACTTCCAAAAAATACTTTAAAAGTATTATTACTTTGTTACATTACAACACTGGTTTTTGGTTTAGTTTGTCTGTTTGTCAGCAGGATTACAGAAAAACTACAGTCCAGATTTTCATGAAACTAGGTGGAAAAGTGCAGCATCAGCCAAGAAAAAAGAGATTACATTTTGTAGGGGATCCGAATGACGGGGCGGTTACACATTTTTTTTTTCTTTTGTTAATATTGCGAGATAGAGCATTTAACCTTGGAAGTCTGCGCTCTCCGAGGCTCCTCTTGTTGTGATTGCAAATAATTAACGATTAAAAATAATCGTACAAACAGATTTATGATGCTGTGCATACAAAGTAGAGAAGCATTTGAGTTATTTTGGCTATGAAGCAAAATGACACCACCCATACATCTGTGTGCAACTGATATTTCTATCACCCAACAGACTTTCTGGTTGTTTTCCGACAGCTACCTCTCACCGCCACCGATATGAACAGTCGCTTTGTGGAAATTTAAGGCTGTCGTCTGCAGCTGAAATGTGACACAACCTGTGTTTTCGGTGTCTGACTTGTTCTCTACTCCTAGAAATTCTTTGTCTTAGCTGTTGACAGAGGCACTGACAGGTTGATTTGAGCAGTTATTTATGAGCACTGAAGAAAAACAAATAACTTTGAGATCAATGCTTAAGAAATTTCCCCATCAGTTTCAACTATTCAAAACTTTCCAGGAACACACTGTATGCGAATGTACCCAAACATGAGATGCCTACAAAAATCAGGTACCACAGCAGTGTTCCTCATCTAGCTTCTGTCAGGCTTGACTAATTTCTCTATGCCCCCTTCACACATGCTGAACACCCTTCACTAAAGGTTCCTTACACAAAAGTTATATTAATTGAATTAATTAATTAAAGGGAGAGATTCAGAAGCTGAATCTAAATAACCTCCAACAGTGTGAGACTGTGTGGTTGAGCTTCCACATACCTTCAGCGTGAGGTTGAACCTCTGCTCGCTGTGGCGTTCGTAGTCCAGGCGTTTCTTCAGCCTCAGGGTGCCGCGCTGCTCCTGCTTGTGACTGACCATATAAAACTTCTGCTCCTGGTCTCCAGCCACAACACTAAAGGTCAGCTGGGCATTTTCTCCAGTGTCTCTGTCCTCTGCAGTGAGCTCCAGGACCTTAGAACAAGCAACACCATCATGTGAATAAAATATCTCATTTGTTGGCTTCGTACATTTTTGATACACTTATTTAAATCTCTAAGGTGCATTTGTGACAATAGCAGAGTTTGAAACTGTGCATCCAGTGGGGTTTTCTAGTCGCTATCAGCTTGTATTATGACACGGACTGTCAAAGTTAACGCCACTAATCTATTTAACGCATTAACACTATTTTATTTGAATCCACTCACTTCCACTCATAAGAAAATATTTTCCTGTTTGTTTTTTTTTTTTCTCTCCATCCATGTAAAAATTAGGCTTAATCTACATTTTTATCTAAACTATCTAACTCATGTCAAACAAGTCTATAAACTGTCTTAAACTTTATAATGGATTTTCCCCATTGACGGTTGGTTTAACAAGTTAGTTCTGTCAAAGTTAATGTGATAATAATGCGTTACTTAAATTTGTTTTAATGCCGCTAATTTCTTTAGTGTATTAACGCAATCAAACTTTCAGAAGTTGTAGTGGGCTCCATTTTAAAGCCAGAGTGAAGATACTGGTATCATATGAAACTAGAAAACTTAAAAAATCCACTGGTAGCAAGCATGTCATACTAGCTTGTTGTGAAGGAGGCTAAAATATTGATTGTGTTAATGAGTGAAAAAAAAAATAGTGGCATTAAAACAAATGGGCATTAACAAGTTAACTTTGACAGCTCTAGTGAAAATGCAAACTTTATCTGCTCTCTAGTCATTGTTTAAGTTGCTGATGAAACTTGCTTCGACTCATTTCATGACGCACATGAGAAAGAGAGATATTTATACATTATACTGTTGACACTGTGAGCACACTAGCGTTGCTATTTGCCTTATGTGTGTGGAATATTAGCGTTTGTGAGTAGTTGCTGGTATGATAAGAGCTGCATAATTGTTTTTCGCCTAAAATGGCACAAGTGCACATCCTGGTACTGAGAGCCCTGCCACATTAAGAAGCCACAATATCTCAGCTCTGCTACAGGTTAGCACTGCACTGAGTTTTACTGGATATTTTCTTACATACTTCACTCAATTCTCCAGTAAAATGTCATTGTAGTGGTTGAATTCCTCCAAAAGGCTGACATTTTGTGCTGGTGTGAAGGCAGCTGAGCAGGTTGACCATGGGTGTATTAAAAACTGGATATACTGGATAAGGGGCTCAAAGACTGCGCTCCGTCACTTCACTGAAAATTGCTCACCAATCACATGAGCTCAAATCCGGCTTTGATTCTGCATTGTGCTGCCCATTTGTTCACAGTTCCAGGTGTCCCTTCAACAGTTTTACAAACTTCTCTTTTATAATGGAGGTCTTTGAGGAAAGTGCTTCTGGGGATTTTTGTTGTTGTTGCAATACCACGGGTTTGCCTGGGAACCAGACAAATCAGTCAGCTTGTGTTTTATTTGCTCTGGCTGATGTGTCCCTCTGCTTTGGACAGATTCCCAGCAACCTGAGACGTGCCGGGGCCAATCGCAGCCATTTACCTAATACGGGGCATGTTTAAGATGAGCACCGTAAAGAAGAGCGCCACTGAGGCATTTTTGAAAACAACTTTCTGATGAAAGAATCGTGTCAGTATTGAACAAACTGCATAGTTTGTTTTAAAGTTATTTTAATGTTTAAAAGTTAGTTAAAAGTTAGCACTTAAAGGTTTTCTCGAGAAGAAAGAAGTGTTTATCGTTCTCCTGACAGGATTCGACAAAAGTTTAATAGACCAGCTCATGAAACACCGGAAGCAGGATTTACAGTTAGCGAGATAATTTCGGGGTCAACTCTGGGTTTTCAGTCCTACGATGGTGGTTCACTTCTTAAATCTCCATGGTAACTTACGCTGAACAGCTAACCTGCTCCTGATAAGAGATCAACTCATATAAAAGCACCGCCTATTGACCAATTAGAGCTCGGTGCACAGATCATATGATATTACACAAATACAAAGAAGTTAGAGTCATAATCAGGCTAAAAACAACACAGTTTAAAGTGACAAATGCAGTAAGGACAGTTGGCTGTATGCTGTGGGTGGTTACCACTTTCAATTATGTTTTCATATTTATTTATTAATTTGCTCTCAAGCTTCACACCGCCGGAGATGGGGATGCGGTTGAAAGAAGGCTGAAATAGTCCAACAGCCACATTATTGTTAAATGGTACAATGAAGTGTAATCTGTTTATATTAGGGAGGACATTTCTATATCACTGCTCCATCCAGACCAATATGACTTTAGAGTGTTCAGTTAAATTAAGACTTATTTAATTAAAAAGCATTCAAGAAATTTAAATTAAGTCTGTTATTTTACACCTTCCTGCATTAGGCAGCTACAACTGTATTACTCGTAGTCCAGGTTATGTGTTTAGACCATGTTTGCAAGTGCAGAGGTGATTCAAATAAATTAGAGCATATGGTTTTTGTGGCTAATAGCTATATAAAATAGGCTAATGAAGCTAATTGTGAGTTCAGTCAGGAAGACCCTCTTTACACTCTCATTCATTCACAATCTTTCTGTCTTTCTCTCTCACCGACTCCTACTCTATCAGCTGACTACGGGTCTTAGTTAACAACCAGGGTCTGCCAGGATCTCCCAGAGCCAATCATGTCGTCGCTGTCAAATGTTAAAACTGTTCTCGTCTCTGCTGCTGTCAGTTGTCATCGCCGTACGAGCCAATGCAACCCCCCACCACCCCATCACCTCCAGTCCTCATCATATTACCTCTGCATTAGGCTCTGCGTTCTCAGAGATCCTCGCCAGGCAGGAGTGATCAGTGAATCTCGGCGCGTGATCGTTCACATCCTTGATCTGAATGGTAGCAGTTCCAGTCCCTGTCATCCCTCCCCCATCTCTGGCTTCCACAACCAGGAGGTAGGACTCCACCTGCTCCCTGTCCAGACCGCCCATTGCTACAGTGATGGTCCCGGTCGTAGGGTTGATGGTGAACATTTCTGAGAAGGTCGGGACCCCTCCCACTTCGCTGTTAGTAGCGTCCAAACTACCCATAATTCTGTAAGAGAGCACGGCGTTCTGCCCCACAGCTGAGTCGTCCAAGTCGGTGGCCGTCATCTCCATCACGGACGTCCCCACCACCGAGTTCTCCACCACGTCTCCGTGGCAGCTGGGGGCACAGGTGAAGACGGGCGCATTGTCATTGATGTCCCACACGTTGATGATGACATCGGTGAAGCCCGTCAGACCTTCGCCGCCCTCGTCCGTGGCCAGGACAACAAAGCGCCACACGGCACGTTCCTCGCGGTCCAGGGTCCGCTGCGCATAGATCTTGCCCGTGACCTCATCAATTATGAATTCACTCTCTGCACCCTGGCCATGGAGGGAATAACGCAGGGCCTCCTGGTCAGCATCCTTATCTGGGTCGGACGCCGTTACCTACAACATCAAAAGGCACAGCGAGAGGGTGATGAGAGTATAATCACATGTTTTACACTGTTCAATTATTGAAATGCTGCTGACTAGGAGTGATATCTTGACTGGAAACATTAGACAACTTCTCTGTGCAGTTCTGAGGTCAAACCTTCTCACCCCGAGCCCCACCTCTCCTCTCCTGCCTCTCGTCTTCTGTCTGCTCCTTCACACTCATCCTCAACACATCAGCACCAATTACATCCTCCTGGGCTGGCCAAAGATGTTTCAATTTAGCACGGTAATTGCAGTGTGATGTAGAGTTTAAAAGAGTAAGACTTATGATCTTGACGGAGGGAAGAGAGCACCAGGCTTACTATGAATAACTTTAAGGGGGTTGAAAACAAGTGTGAATGTGAGTGTGAATGGTTGTCTGTCTCTGTGTCAGCCCTCTGATAGTCTGGTGACCTGTCCTGGGTGCACCCCGCCTTCACCCAGTGTCAGCTGGGATTGGATCCAGCCCATCCGTGACCCTGAATACGACAAGCGGTTATGGATAATTAATGAATGAAGGAATGTGTCGCAAAAACCTATCACCACTGAGATTCTCCTGCTGTCGTCACTGATGTCCTGATGTTGTTGAATCAGAGATGGAAGGCAAACTTATGGTGGCCGTTTGCAGGCACCCAGAGCTACAACAGTACATCATATCTGTACAGGGACTGGACCAAACTCTGTGTCTAAATGTGTGTATAATATGTGTATGGTAGAAACAACACTGCTGCTGTCATATTTGTGCCTAGATGTCACTAAGCCTGGCTTTGATCAATCTGAACTCCATTCAGAAAACAAGCATTTTAAAAGTTGTTTGCTTGTTGTCTTGGAGTAAGACCTGACAAAGGATGACTTCAGACTTTTTACAAATCAACATCATTATGTTGTTATTTCAGCATCATTGTGATCTGTTTATTGCAATTAAATGACAGCATAATCTGTTTATTTTGGGCTCATATCACAGTAGCAACTTGTGTCTTGCTAGACACAGTCAGTGCAATGGTACTGTATGTGAATACAGCTCGCCAGCGGGTGATGTTGTGAAGCCAGACATGACAGCATTTGGTTTTCAAACATACAGTATCTGTGACTTCTACAGCATGCATAAGGCACCAAAAGTGGTTATTTCTTCCATGGCTGATGGCAGAAAAGGTGGAAATCTATGGAGACAAGCCTCTTCTCCTCTGTGGCACGCCTAGAGCGAATGACCTGAATCAACACAAATCATCACGACTATCCAGCTCACACGAGTAAAGCGAGGCAAAATTTAGCTTTGGTGTGAACACAACATAAGTGTGACAATTTACACAAGCTGAAATGTGTGTTCTCTTTGCTAGAATTATATCACAATGGAGCATATCTGCACATAATTACTGAATGAAAACTAAAATTAATTGTTTTTTAGAAAATGGATCCCCCGCAAACTAAAGAAAGAAACAGAGCTGAATACCTTAATCTCAATTAGATTTCTGCGGAAAGAATAAGACAATGAATGTTGACATAAGGCATAAGGCAAATCCATGATTAATAATAATACTCAAATAAATAAGCACTTCACATTTTTCTACTCAAGACTTAATAGCTAAACACACATTCAACAAAACTTTTCTCCATTCAGCAGACAATGGGACTTGATGGTGTAAGAAATATGCAAACCTTGAACATTTCAGTGTATTGAAAGAATGAATGTGTGTAACTGATTGTCAGTAAAGCCCCACTCCCCTTCGTTTCTGTCGTGTTGCCTGTCAGACATTTCATTTCTACAACAGGGATATTTTCCACTCAGAATATGTAGTATTAGATTTCAGATGGAGGGAGACAAAAGCAGCAACTTATCTATGCTTAGCGACTGTCAGTTGATACAAACATGTATGGCACTGTGATAAAAAACTCAGGCTATAGACTATATTGCCGTGTATAACTAGGTCTTAGTTTTACAAGAATTATCAGTGTGCATATTTTTGACAAACAAGACAGGTAATTTTTTCGGTGCTTAAACATCCATTTGGGTGTCTGGAGTTCTTACGACCAACAAACTGTGAAATCAGACAACCCAGTCAGTTTGTGCGCCGTCTAGGTCAAAAAACATGTGATCCACAAGCCATTGAGCTTTGGCTCCCCTTCCTATGTCACATGAAGGCTCATTAGAATAAACCACCCACAGCTGGAGAAACAAGTTCATGCATGTAAACATGTCTCCAGTTCTGAAAATGAGCTCCTTTAATGCTTAGTGAGTGGTCAACTGCATGTGATAAGATGAATAATATGCTAAGTAAACACACAAACTCTCCTAAGCTCCATCACACAGCTGAATAACGATCGGACTGTACCTGTAGCACAAACACCGGTGAGCCATCCAGCTCCTCCGTTACGCTGCCGTAGTACTCGTTAACGGTGAACACCGGAGCCTCGTCATTCTTGTTAACCACGTTTACCGTCACTGTAGTGTAATCCTCCCACTTCCCGTCTGAAGCCAGGACGTGAAGCTTGTACCTGAGCAAAAGTTCAGCTTTGTCAGGAGCTTTCACAAAATATGATCCTAATGGGCTGTGCAAAACAATACTTGCTTGAAACCCTTTAACAAATACAGTGCCTGATAAAGAAATAAACATCTGATTTACCTACAGTATGTTCTGACATTTGATTTACATGAGTGACAAACGTCTCAGAGGATTCTTCCCTGGAGTGTGTTCCTACCTTTTGTTCTGTTCATAGTCCAGAGGCTGGGCAATAAAGATGGTGCCCACCTCTGGTTCCACGTCAAACACGCCACCCGTGTTCCCCGATGTGATCTGGTAGCGCAGCTTAGCATTTCCACCTGCACAACAGGGAGAAGATGACGGTGTTGAAGGCTTAGTTACTGACAAGTAGTAAGTTTCGTTGGAGCTGTGGTGGAACAACAGGCCAGGACCTTATCTGTTGTATTTGTACCATGAAAAGGCGTTGGTGGACTGAAAGTCCCTTTCTAGTCCAGTGCTGTCTGATTCTGTCTCATCAATCAGCTGGTTTTAGCTGGTGGACTGGAATCAGGTATTGCATGTTTGGTGTGATCTGATTGTTATGAGTCTTTAAACAACAAGCAGCATCTGCCCTCACAAAGGTGAACCTGTTGTCATGAAAATAAATCTATGAAGAAGGAAAATGTTAGAGCCAAGCACAGAAAAACTAAAGCTTATCCAACGATTAGTACTTCAATGGATGTCTATACCTTAGGTTTTGCAGCAACACTAACCTCACTGAAGTTGTTTTTTTTTCTGTTAATGTCAGATAAATAGAAAAGACCATTTTCAAGGTCCATGTTCAAGAGGCATCTTTGCAAACAACATAGTCTGACCTCTTTTTACTCTCCAGCCATATAATCTCTTCAGTTAACACACACAGCTGATTCATTTAACAGTCAAGTTTCTATGAATATACATAAAACAATACGTTATAATACCCTTTTGGTGTCACTGATGAGATAGACCGTGTTCACAGCAAACAGCAAAAATAAAGGAATGTACTTCTATCTGATATAGTAGTTCTAATGTACAGTATATCACATAATAGGAACAGCCATACTTCACATTTTAGAAATTACTCACATCATCCAAAAATGTTTACAGCAATTAAATTGCAGTTTTAAAATAATTTGAATTATTTGTTGAAAACCAACATATTTACTAAAAAAATGCAAGTGTTAAAATTATTATGCATCATAATTATGAGTTAGCCTGCTTTTACTCATTTTTGTGTTGAGGATTTTTTAGGCACTCTGAAATTATGGTTTGATGATGCACTGAAGCTATCCTTAGCATAACCTCTCCTCCAACACTGTATAAAAACTAGAGCACATAGCACCAGTGGTTCTCCCACTCAATCATAAACAACACTTATTTACCACAGCCTACGGTTTGCTAGCAGTGGGTTACTGACCGTCTGGCATACCGGGACAAATCCCAGTGGGCCGTCAAAAAGTCCATGAAGTTTTAAGCCTGTCTGTCTCTCCGTGTTCCTCTCTATGAGCCTGTCATGCGGCGACAGCTTGCTGCAAGTATGTCCCAGGCCTGGCTTCACTGGCCAATCACAGCTCGTTAACCTGTGCTTACGTCATAGGCTCCAACACAGGCTCCTCTAACACTGCTGTTGCAGCTGTAAAATGGATGAATAGTTTTGAACAAAATGATTTGTTTCACTATTTTTAGAAGAGCTGCACGATTGAATTATTTTAGCCCCATCCACCCAGCCGTAGGGTGTGGTTTCAGCGCCTTCAGCAGACACGCCCCCAGTGCTGCAGAGCAGAAAATACTGCTTATTTTTTCATGATGTTGAAACACAATTTTACATAATTGGCATTTTTTCATCATTCAAATTTGGCTGAGTGGCTAATAACACATTTTTTTCTGTGTTGTGACCAACTCAGAACACTCATTTTTGGACTTTAAGAATAAATTTGATAACAGTAAGTATGAACACCTCCCGGGTAATGTGGGCTTTAAAGTATCAAAAAGACTTTGTTAATCCAAATGTCTTGCGCTGGTAAGGCTGTGTCTGCAGGTTCTGGAAATTAATCACCATTCAAACTTCAACCAACTCTGCCTTTTTAGCCATCAAAAAGCTGAAAATAATGGCATTTAAATTGTGTTTCTAGAGTGTACGATGGATTCAAGGCCAGACGGACTTGAGGAAAGTACTGAATTAAAAGTTCACACATCATCAGAGTCTGCAAGAGAAAAGAAATAAAGAAAAAAGCCATTATCAGCCTCACTCTTATACAAACAAAACTATATACTCAGTAGAGCTTTTCCTCTCTGGCACAGGGTCCAACCTATGTAACTGTATCATTAATATTGTTATAAATGGTATGCAATAACTTCTTATGTTAAAAGTTACCCTTGGTAGAACTTGAGAGGCATTTGATGGCTATAACAAGTATAACTGTGTTAATATTGGATGCGTTCAAACAGCAGAAAATCACACAAGGCATTCACAGTGGGTACCTGCAAGGTCTTGTGTGCTGAAGCATGTAAACACTGAATTCATTGTGGCTTTTTTAGTGGTGTGCACTAACCTTGATTTTCAATATTTCCATTGCCATACTTGTCTCGTAAACAACACCGAACTCTCCTTTGAATTGACGAAGAATGGTGTGTTGAATAGTCCTGAAGAACTCCTATTATGTTACAAGTGATTGAGAGTGCCATAGCTAGGGAAGTCATTGCAGACAAATATGATGTAATTAATTTTGATGGTGTTTATGTTGACACAGAAATTCACTTAAGTAGTATTCATAAGGCTTCCTGAACAATATACGGGCCAGGATCAGCATTGACGAGTCTGAGCCAACTCATTGTCACTTCCAGTGATGAGGGAAATAACTGTCATACGGGGTAAAGGGGTACCTGATGCATTACAAGCAACAAAATATAATGACACAAACATGATAGATAAGGGCCAGAGTATCCCTGTAGAGCGAGGGGAGGCAGAGCTGCCCTGTGAAGGGAGGACCACCGGTTGTTTCCTGGACGAGGCCACTACAGAGTTAGCAGAAAAGAGGCATTCAGGCTATCCAGGTGAAGGTCAGACTTGTAAATTTGTCAGTGGATAATGTTTTTTGAGGCCCAAAATATAATTATAATATTATTATAATATAATTAGACGGCCTTAAAGGCTAATTTTAATGAGTTTTGGGCAGAAGTAGAAACAGAAAGGGGCAGATACAAAGTTATCTGTAAAGTGATTGAACAGTAGGAGAGATAAGGAAAGGAGGAATGTATATAAGAAGTGCATTTTCTTTGTCTCCCGTTAGTTATGCTTTGACGGCTTACTCGGGTTTAATTCCTTCAAGAATAAACTGTATTGCATTAAACTTCGATCATGTCCAGTGAATTTTTGAACCTGATTTTTGAAAACTTTAATTCTTTAATATCTTCAAGTTAAGGGTAAAAGTAATGTTGAAAAGAAAGTCCAAGCATTTTACTGGCCTTAGAGCTGGGCTATCTTATCCTCAACACCGACTCATCAAATACCGCACATCACATACACTCGTTACCTGCATAGTGTCCGTTCAAAATAAACTTCTGTTTTCACCGAAAGTTACTTTAGAGAGTTAAAGTTAGGACACGGTCATGGTTGATGTCTACTTCACTGACTAGTGACTCACGTGACTGTGTTACCCATCCACCCACCTGCCCTAAATGGACCATTAAAACCACATCACTTTCTCAGACCGTTGAGTAACGCTACCGGTGGGTTTATCAGTTTGTCACATAATGTTGCGTGTTGTGTGTCTGTTTCCTATGCCGAGTGAGACCCGGTTGACTGAGTATGATATGGTGTGTAAACTTAGAATCTAATCAGACTGTAGGACTTAAAGCATTTGTGTCTTGTTACTTCGTTTCCCAAAAGATTTTTCACTGAATAATCAAAAAATCCACTTGTTCCAAGTCACCTGAAATCATATTACTGTAAAGTTCCCCCTCTCCTCCTCTTGACAGTACTCTCCCCACCTCACTTATTATTATTTTTTAATAAAGCTGCACAAAGCATTTTTAATCGGCTATTATGCTGATCAACAAAATGTCCCCCCTCAATGCTATTACTGGTAAAGCAAAGGTCTGCATCTCAATCACCATTGCATCTACCACCCTTCATGTTGATATAAAAGGGAAAAGGAGAAACCTCTAAAGACGGGATGAGATTCACAGCTTATTAGCAAGATGAAAGTCAAGGAAGGAGAGAGGAGAATGCACTAATCCAGATCGTTTTGTACCGTCTGTCTGTTGGCATTTTAAATGAGACATTTGGGGATATATGCAATTGCATCCCTTCATTTTTTCTAGTTTTCTCAATCTCTGAAGTATTTAGAAAACTGCTGAGACCCAAAGGACAAAAGAAACAACAAGGGGTAAAACAACGGTTAAAATAAACAAACAAATGGAGAGGAAATTATGTTTTTCCCCCAGTAGTACCAATTTCAAAACTCTTTCCATGTCCCTTGGTACTTTACATTACTGAAACAGGAGTATACAGCCAAGAGAGCGGGGAGGGAAAGAGACACATTTGCACTTATTCACATGCACATAAGAACGCACAAAACCATATACTGATAGGCCACAGCGTGAGAAGGACAATGTCCCTATGCTGCTGATGTGGATTCAATGTTCTGTTGTGTAATTTCCTTTACATCCGCAGCATAGAAGAGCACAAGTAACAGCCTTCTTACAGCCAACATAAACAGTGCAATACTTACTTTTACCAATTTATAATCTTGCGCAGGACAGCTACGATAATACAAATATGAAATCAATTTCAAACTGGCCTTTATAACAGCGGCTCCCAAAGGCTTCCTCCCAGTGTTTACTGCACATTTTTAATAAAGCTTCATCACATAAAAAGACAAATGCTAAGTAGTGTGTGGATAATGGTGTATTTGCAAAGCGAGGACTGAGTGGATCATGGACTCCTTTAACCCTCATCCTACCAGCATATTGAACATACAGGGACTACCAGCTAGGGTCGCAGGGGACCCACGAATGAACTACTGTAATAAACCAGCCTGTTATCAGGTCATGAAATGTGCATTATCAGTGGTTATCAGCCTCATAGATGTGGATCAGTGGGAGCCTGCTACACCCACTAGTAGGTTGTATCATATATTCACATGAACGGTTGCCGAAAGAAAGAATGAAAGAAGACAACAGCGACCTCTAGCGACCGTAGTAATTATGACGAGTGTAAGCAGAAGTCAGGTGCTGTAGTATAGACCGTGAAACTCCATACAGGATGGAGGTTGGGGGTGATGGATTGAACACAATGCAAAATTTATATATATATATATATTTTATAACTTATTTCTTCTGAAAAAAATCCTTAATTATGCAATTAATCTGAAATTAATTATTGAAATTAATATAATTATTATTATTTTAGTAAAGTTAGTTATTTTGCATATTGTGTACAACAAAAGGGCACAAAATATGTGTCTGCTGCATCTGTCTGTCTCCTTCACAATGACTGACAGAGTGTCCCGAGGCATTCTGGGGACCTTGGCAGCCATTTTGGACCATATCTGGGTAAAACAGGACCACATATGGGTACATTAAGACCAGATCTGGTTAGAATAAGACCAGACCAATGATGTGATCATAATAAAATCTCATCACTGATACCCTGTATGGATGTAAATCTCTCATGCACAACGATGTACAGTAAGATTGTATTGTCACCAAAATATGGCTAAAAGGGTGTTTTTAGTATGATCATATTTAGGCGATTTTCAAAACTTTACCTTCATACAACTAAATGCTTCATACACTAATACATTATACTAGTAAAACCAGTTATAAGCTGACTATTTTTGGTACTATAGTACTTGCACTAGTATTAACACTCTACCACTACTACTAAAAGTACTATATTTACCAATGAGACATCAATTAAGGGACGAACTTTGCTCTAGTTTGCTCTAGAATCCACCATCTGACAAAATAACTATATACTAGTACTACTACTACTACTCTAACAGTTGTTATATACTATAACAACTGTTATTCATCCCGAAGGAAATTTACAGATACATGTGTGTAGCGGTGAGTGCAAAAATACAAAAAGTAAACAGTGCAGGGATATAATTAGTGCAAAACTGTGCTTGTTGTTAGATATGATTATGGACATCCCAAGAGTGTAAACATTTGTAATGGCTCAGCAAAATAATATAATATAATATAATATAATATAACAGCCACTAGGATGCAAGTTAGAGATGGCCCAATATCTAGTTTAGTTTCCAATATATTTATGAACACAACTGCCAAAGTTGGCGCTTTTATCCCAGAATGACCAACCGCTATGACATGTTGGGCTCTGCCGCCCCACCATACTGTGCTACCATCTTCAATTCATGCAGGTCTGTACAATATTACATGGACTGCTAAAGAGCAGTTAATACATCCTGTAATATTGTGCTAGCTACATGAAGAATCGTCCTCATTACAGGCAGCATGAAAGTCCCCTCTCCAATCTCCTCCTCCCTCTCATCCGCCACCAACTTAACCTTATACGCAACAAAAGTGGGGAAATCAAACATGTTAGCGTGCTGGCATCCTCCATCTCTCTCAGTTGGTGGTAATAACCCTATTCTGGACTCCAGCTGCTTTCTTACACTCACAACTAAGTAAGCAAATAGGTGTCCTTTCATGATGTTATGTATGTGTGTGTAGCTGCTGAGGGTTATTTACCACAGCGAGGTGTGAGGTTCACATCAGGCATCGACACTCTATGCTAAATAATGTGAGTCATGCCTCTATCTTCTCTATATCTTCACATACAAAGTGCACCCTTCTCTCTCTTTTTATTTCTTTGAACATTTTCCCGCTTCTGTATTTCCAAGACAAATTGATCCCCTCCACAAGGGACACATCACAGACAGCGGCTCTGTGTGTGTGTGTGTGTGTGTGTGTGTGTGTGTGTGTGTGTGTGTGTGTGTGTGTGTGTGTGTGTGTGTGTGTGTGTGTGTGTAGCAGGGACACCAAGGCCAAAAAAACACTGTGTTTAGAGAAGCATTTGTAAAAACTCCCAGGAGCTGGTGTCAGTGCTGAGTATCACTACTTAGTTAGGTCAATCAGGGGTAGAGTGAGGTGTGTTGAAATTTAAAGAAGATTTCTCTGAGGGTCATTTGAGAAATTTCTGATCGAAAAATGAGAGAAAATGAGACCTTTATGAGTCCCGATATTGACTGGTTGTGGTTTTCAAACAACTTGCTTACAGGCAGAATTCGATTGGACTTCTTGCTAAGCAAAAACACTAGCAGCAGTAAATACGTGAACACCATCCCCAGGCTCTTACTGGGTGAAATTCAATTGGTCTCAATGATGATGACAGCCCAAAGTGGGGGTACTATTTTCAATCCAATGCTGAATTTCAATTTCTCTCTTGTTTCACACAGAGGTATTGCTTCAGTCGGGAGAAGTACAATTTTCATAGGTGAGCCGTAACAGGCACATAATGGGCCCCAGATGTCTGCCATTTGATCCAGCTTAAAAGCACAAAGCAGTGTCTGCTAGTGGGAGGTAAGAGTTTGTACCAATTCAGCCTAAACTAAAGGTGCAGTTATTAAAGTCAGTTAAGGCGGCACACTGACTAGTCCACCACCACACAGACACAAGTTCAATAATTAGTCCAAGCAGTTTATAGTCAGAACTTTTTCTTTCATACTTCAAACAGGCTTATGTTGTCCCATTGCAGGAAACTTTTATTGTTTAGAAGAAAACTCCACACTTGAAGGTTGCTGCATTTTCAGTCTCACCACTCAAGAAACCGCATAGCCGTTTCCCGCTAAAAGGCCCTGACTCAACCCACTCTGCCACTACCTGGTGTAGGAAGCCCAAAATATCTTTCTTAGGAGTTTGCGGACAAAAAAGGAGTCTGAATATTGGACTCTGATTCATCAAAAACATAATCTCCAAATAAAAGCTAATATTGGTAGGTATATTGTAGGCTGGAGTGCATGTGTAACGACTGCATTTATCCAGTTGACACTGTTTTCATGGCTAAATAAAGAGCTATCAGCCCTACTTCCCCAAGTCTTTTCTCCTCCGATGAAGTGGAAACATTTTCTGTTGACTCTCATTCAGCTGTATCCTGATGTCTGTTGCAGTCACCCATCTGTTACGCAAGCCCATTTACAATGAACCTCTGCTTTGATGTAGCTGTTGATCTATAACTACCGGACCTTTTCTGGTCAGAGTTCTACCAGTGCTACTAGATGCCTTTTGATAGTGTAAGCTAGAGCAAGGCTTTGAGAGACTTTTCAGTCCTCAGAGTAATAACGGTCTAGTATTTTCTGTCATGAGCTGACATTTGCCTCTGGCTGTGGCAGCCGAGCGTCTCGCCGTTTTCCCCCATACACCTAAATCTCTGTATTTAAGGATCTTGGCAAGCTCTGGGATCCTAACCAGGTCTCTTGATTAGTGCTTTATTAAAGGCAAGTCTAGTGGAAAAGTCAACCAGTTAGGCCTATGTAACTAATTTCGGGTGTTTAACCCCCTGAGACCTGCAATCCCAACCGACTTTACTGTCTTTCAGAAGCTGTAGCATGTTCAGTTTTAGAGATAAAGGGACAAAACTACAAAACCTAAAAACAATCCACTGATACCAATACATGTCCATGTCATGCTAGCTTGTCAGGAAGGAGGTACTCCAGGTCTATTAAGGGTCTCAGAGGGTCAACACGTCTAAATGGAAAAATACCTTACTTACTAAATTCTACCTGATGTTGGTAGGTACGTGTCCTGCAGCTCTGAGGCATTAAAATCTGAAAGGATGCAGTAAACTCACAAAGAAGGACCTCCTCAAAAGTCGCTGATTTTCATGTCAAGCGCTACCGCTGCTGCCTTGGGTTGAATAGAAACTGTAAAGACGCTTCTACCTGCTGCTCTCTGCTGAAAAACCCACTGTTCAATCTTGTCCTCTAACTGTGGCCATCTCGCTTTGTTCTCTCGGAAACTGTTCGGTCTTCTTTACTTGGCGCAGGTCATCTTCTTGCTTCCTCCACTTCCGTACCATTGATTCATTAATATTAAATTCTCTCGCGGCTGCTGTATTCCAGCCATTTTGGGCTCCTTATACACACACGATAATGTTACGATGCCTATATGTCGAAGCACCGTAACAGTAGGTATTAGGTACCCGCGAGGGCCTGACTACTTTACCGTAATCCTCCACAATCCATCCAGCGTGCAGCTTCAAAGCTTACCAAATTCAGAATAAAACATTTTGACAGATTTTTGAACGCCCTTATACCCGCTATTATAAGGCGCACTGTTGATTTCTGAGAAAACTAAAGGATTTTAAGTGCGCCTTATAGTCCAGAAAATACGGTATGTTCAACTACCTTTTTTTTTCCATGACTAAGACGAGGCGATGACGAGATGGCGCAGACGTCATTAAACACCAACAGTGATGACATTAAATGCAATATTGCTGACGGATAAAAGGAGATTAAAATGTAGTTTAACAAGTAACAAGTAATGACTAAAAATTGACTAAAATACAAAAAAAATTAAAAAAATTAATTTTGTATTTAGACTAAAACTATGAAGGATAAAAATGACTAAAATGTGACAAACTTATGAACATTTTCTTATGAAGATTAAGACTAAATCTAAAATAGCTGCCAAAATGAACACTGCACTGTGATGCTGTACTCACTCATGCTGGTGCTTTAGGAAGAAGAAAAAGAACTACCTTTTTTTTTCCCCCCCTGGGGGGAATTATTTTTTCCCCTTTTTAAACCCTTAATTGTTAATTCAAACCCTAAAAACCCAAAAAACCTTTTTTTGGGGAAAAGTCAGAGTGGGGGGGGCCCCCCCCCAAACCCCCCCCACCAGTTGGGGGTTGGGTCCCTTCCCCGGGGGCCCCCCCCGGGCCCCCAAGGGAAAAACGCACCCCCCCCCCCACCCCTTCTCACTCCCTTTTTTTCCCTTTTTGGGGTTTAACCCGGGGCCCCCCCGTTCCCCACCCAACCCCCCCCAAACTGAGCTACTGCCGTTTCCTGTCCAGAGGAAACTGTAAATGCATTTATCAGATTTATTTGTTTAATTTCCAGTAACAAACATGAATATAACTGTAATTAGAACCATATAACACCAAACACAAGGTTAAACACTAGGATTTCTCGAAGTGGAGAGCAAAGAGGGTTTTGACTGCAGTGAAAATGTTGTTTTTTAAAGGCTCAGTGCCAACAAATATGGATCGAAGCAGCATAACGTTGGATAAAAACGTGAGAATTTGGTTCTAGAGTTATTGAAAAGGCAACTGTGCAGAAACATCAGGCTTAAACAGAATGTGGCCAACTAACTAGCTAAAAATATATATTTTTAAATAGTTTTCTATACAGACCTTTGTATAAATTATTCACCACAAGTGTTTTATTATGATTTTAGTTATACATGAACAAATCTAATTTTGAGAACCTCACAGCAGAAAAATCCTGGCGCAGCCCCTGAGATCTCTGGCAGTTGGTTGGTGGTTTACAACACACACAAGATTATATTCATAATACTGCAGTGCTCTTTTTAAATGCAGCCATGTGGAAGCATGTGCCACAATGAATTTCCCCTGAGGTAATAATGATTGGCTCAACAGCGTGATATGCGTTATTGTAATTTTGTTTTAATTTTTTTGCAAATCATGTTATTTATCCTGATTTTTGTGCTATACAAATAGGCTTTATTGTTAGGCTATGATTAGGTAAAATGTTGGTCTTCAAATAACAAAGATTAGTATTTTAAAACTAATGAGACACTTGTTTATTTTTAAATAAAGAAAGCTGAGGGGCTTTTTCTTTAGCTGAGACGTGCTGGTTGTGTCTGGTTGCGATGATACAGAATAGCCATAGAAATAAAAATGTTGGCCCAAAGTCCTGGTTCTGGATGAAGTAAGGCTGAAGAACGTAGGGAAAGAGGACGGACCTGTCGGTCTATCGGTATTAATATCTCCTCCATTGTTGTTTAGCACTGGTACATATAGGATTGTCCCACCCCTCCTCTATTGTGATTAGATAGCAATGCAAAAAAGTGACAGTAACAAGCACAGCGTTTTACCCGAAGTTGAACCCTCATGGAGACCAGAAATTTAAAAAAAACACCAAACATGCAGGGCTCGGTGCAGAATAGAAGCTCAGCACTTTGTCATGCTGTTAGCGTTTGTACAATGATGTAAATATGCAGCGCTCTCTTTACAAAGACTTCACAAAAAGAAGAAAAAAACCTGAATCTAGCAGTTACAATATTGCAGTTACTGTGGCGGCCCAACGTTTGATCCAGATGGTGAAAATTCTAAAGTGGTTGATTCAAACTCACATATTGCTGCAGTTTTTATGACTTAATGACATGTTTTGTAGCAAAAACCTTTTTCCTCTCCTCAGAGCAAAAGGGGGGTTGAAAGGCTGTGAAGTGAAGAGTGACATTCACACACACACATTCCTTTATCCCTGCCACCCACCTTCGTCCCCGTCGTTGGCACTGACGGTGAGAATGGCGAAACCGACGTCAGCATCCTCATCTACATCCACTTCGTAGGATGTCTGTGCAAACGCTGGCTTGTTATCGTTCACGTCACTGATGAAAACGCGGACATATGCTGTGTCTGAAAATAAAAAGTAAAAGAAAGAGAGAAAGAAAGAAGATAATAAACATGAGGTTGTTCTTATTCTGTTAACGTGAATGGGAACATCTGTCTATCTCCCTTTAAGAGATTTAGTCACTTTTCACCAGCATGCACACTAACACACGCACATAGACAGATGGAAAGTAGACATTTCTTCATGCACACAGACAGAAACAAAAATAACTTCCTTTTTTTTTTCTTCCATCCACCATTGTCTGCCACTTTTCTTTTACATCTGTCATCTATCTCCACTATTTGGGTCTATTTTACCATTAAATCCGGCTGTTTCTTTTTCCTTCAGCATCCAACCGCGGGCTGAAGCGGAGCACAAAGCACCCTGGGGGGATCGGTGTAAGGCTCGGTAGTTGAGCAACCCAACATACTAAGCTTCCTTTGATATCGATATCAAAACTAGCATAATCTGCGATATGCGCTTCAAGATGGGATAAATTATTTAAGCCAGGGTGGAAGAGATGTTACACAGTTCAGGGCACAGATAGCAAACTAAAGCAGCCCTTGGAGCTATAACAAAACAAGTCGCAGATGCCAGGGCTCTGCACGTGTTCAGAATCTGAAAGAAAGAAAGAAAAAAAAAAAAAAAAGAGAGAGAGAGAGAGAGAGAGAGAGAGAGAGAGAGAGAGAGAGAGAGAGAGAGAGAGAGAGACAAAGTGGATAAGCAGATGTAGCAGCCATCCCCTCATCCTCCCTCTCGTCTGCTCATGCTGCACCCATGTTTTCACACTTCCACGTACATGTATGTAGAAAAATCACCTGCCCTGATCCCCACCCCACTCACTAGCTTAGAGGTAGCAGGAGAGCTTGATAACTGCCTGGGTAAACTGTGTTTATCAGGGTTATTTTTGTGTCTACATTCTGCTGTATCCAGTTTGCAGCTGTGTAGTAAGAAGAAGAAGAAGAAGAAGATAGTCCTTTATTAGTCCCACGAGGGGAAATTCAATTTTTTCACTCTGTTGTTAACTTATACACGTACATGCAGACCCAACACACACATGCACAAACATGCAACAATGAGAGATGTCAGAGTGAGGGGGCTGCTCCTGACAAGCGCCCGAGCAGTTGGGGGTTTGGTGCCTTGCTCAGGGGCACCTCGGCAGTGCCCAAGAGGTAACTGGCACCTCTCCAGCCACCAGTTCACACTCAGTTCTTGGTCCATGTCGGGACTTGAACCGTGACCCTCCGGTTCCCAAGCCAACTCCCTACAGACTAGCTACTCCGCCCCCATTATAGTAGGGCCCCCACATAGTAGGGATGGAGGAAAAAAAAATGATTCACCTATACATCGCAATGTTTTCCAGAATCAATATATTTGCTTCATTTGAGCCTATGCAGATGTAGAAGGACGCTTTTGTTGTAATGTCATTAACATGACGTCACATCTGTTTGGGATCCAAAACAAACCTCAGGGAGCCGAAATGAGAACGCAGCAAACGGCGGAGGGTCTGCATGGATATGACCTGCACCCTCATATTTTAAATCCAAACTGTTAAACACTACGCATACAGTAAAGTACGGAAATACTTTGGGTTTCACACACTGCAGGAAAAGTAGAGCTAAAGCTGCATGTTACCTCTATCGAAACGTTGTCGTATTGCGGTAACGTGCAGTCAAACCGGCCGTCACCCATCTCCATGGTCAAAGCAACTGTAGTGCACCCATATACTGACATTTCAGCCCAGATGGAGCTCATCATCGACGTATGAAGAGAACGGAGCTGAAAGGAGAGCTAGTGATGGACTTGGCGAAGTTAGCGGAAGTAGACACGTCGGACTACATCTGGTTTAAGGTGTTAACAAGGGGAGAAGCATACATATTTGGAAATAAGATTGATTGGATTATATTCACCAGAATTAAAACATTACATGCCCCTTATAAATTAAGAAAGAAATACCACTAATTTGTGACAGAAATATTTTATTAATATTCTTAGATTTTTTGGGTTGCTTGAAAAAAATGTAATAAGTAACTCCTGACAATGACTGATATATTTGAAAATCAATCATTTTTACTGCATCAATTTAGATATTTTACAAATTAAAAGTTCCGAGAAGTGTATGATCCCAACTTTTCCCATGGTCTAGTGGTTAAAATGCAATCGCAGTAATTCAAAAATATCAAATCATGATCAGAAAAATTAAAAATCGCAATACATATTGAATCGGCACCCAGGTATCGTGATAGTATTGAATCAGGAGATGGGTGAATTATCCCAGCACAGCAGTTTTTCATTACATATTTTCTTTTTCCAGATGACATGAGATCATCAGATGAGGTTTGCACCTCGGAGCTTTTGAGTAATGTTTAGCTATTGTTCTGTGCATTAAAAAAAGAAACAAAAAAAAACAACAACTGACAAGTTATGTTCAGTATAAACGAACAAATACTGTCTTACAAGCTTCCACTTTATTTGAAGGGTTGTTAGAAGAAATACAGAGGCTCTTAGGGAGTACGATATTCATTAGCTATGTCACCTAATAAAATTGAAGTGAATGCTTCAACTAAACTAAGACGCCCATTAGATTCGCAGAGTTGACGATGGGGCTCAGATGGAAACATTTCGGGCTGAAGATTGAATTCACCTCAGGTTTGCCAGTGATCATGGTTATCAGATCTTTTATGTGTTTGAAAAGAGATTTTTCAAGAGTAATTTCAAATACGAAGCTTATCAAGCCATGCAGGTGAAGTATCCTCACATCACCAAGGGATATCAAATATAGTTGAGCACTCAATCAATACTTTCTCCAAGTAATAAAAGTGATGAGAGCTGGCAGCCTTGCTTTATGCAGCCGGGGGGGGGCTAAAATGATCTGGACGCAGTCTGTTAGTGAGAACTGCAGCAAAGGGTTCATTACAGAAAATTCAATCCAGCCATATACATAGTTTTTTACTAAGCCAAAGTCAACACAGTGAACGTTTTTTATTCATCCAATGACCATGAAGCATTATAACCATTGTTTACAGGAGTTAATGAAACCTGTACGTATGTCTGTGACATTCCCTCATAGCAGGAACTTTACTGTACAGTATACAGAAGCATACAAGATTTTTCAATAGTTGCCAAGTCAGTAAAAGATAACACACAGACGTTAATGGTCACCATTAAGACTCAACAGGGTAGGTTTAATAAACAGCTATTCATGTTGGAAATGTCAGAAGGACACAGACACTTTTATACACTGCATTTGGAAATGGCCAGTCATTCAACCCTTCTGGTTAGAAAAGAAACTACCATTATCTGCAAGACTAACGTTATTAGGGGACAGAACACAAATACAAAACATGGTGGAGAATTTTCAGTATTGTTGGCATCACAGTGGCAGCTACAACAATACTGACATACTGGAAAACACCCAAACCTCCAGAGTTAAAAGAATAGGCAAACACCATGATAAGAACAGCTTCATATGAAGCTATACTCAACAGGATACAAAAACAGAAACAAGAGTAATTCACCAATTTGAGATCCTTTATGGATCTATTTATGAGCCTGCATAATATGCTTTTCCCTGATAGTATTTAAAGCCCCCCTCCAGCTGGTGCTACATCCTGTTTTTTGGTTCTTTCTCAAACAAACAATAGGGTGGTGTGGCTAATAGTCGGATGAAATTTATTACCATGGCAACCAAATGCATTATTTTTCAACCCAGTTTAGATGAATCTACTGTTTATCAGACCACAAATGAGACAAGAACTAGCGCGACACATCGACTCCCTCTCCTCCTTACCGTCTCCTCCTGGCGAGGCGGACGTCTGGCTGCTCTTACACCGAGCAGCCACGCCACCACCGGCCACAGCGCAAAGGAGGATGCATAGACATGATGCTAAAGTCCGTTTCTGGACGTTTTAGAAGTGCATCGTCCACCAGCACCGACCGCTCTCGCCTCAGCTCCCAGCACTGACAGAGCCATTTATTTCTGTGACTGTATTTTTCTTGTTTTCTCTTGGGGTGAAAGGTGTGCACTCACCGGCGTAACCTCCAAGACGACGTTGGCTGCTTTCCGTTAATTAATCTCCAGGAGGAGACGGTAAAGCAGAGAGTGAGTGAGAGGGTCAGTGTGTTATTCTGTGTAATCCACTACGCTGATTACACCTGATCTCAGCAACAACACAAATGCCTCTGTAAAAATAAACACACTAAGATGGAGGAAACTAAAACAAGCGCCCTCAGTTAGCTAATGCAACAGGTTAGGTGAGTTAACTACACCCAACTAACTAACTAACTAACTAGACCGACGAACTGAGATAAACAGATTTACCATTTTGCCGCTGCTCAGATTCAAGCGAACATGAGCACCTGCAGCTGGGAGGATGACGTATGTATGTCACTGTTTCTATTAAAGTCATACGTCATATTCTTGTTTAACAACAAGCTTCTTTTTTCACTTTGAGCACAAAATTAAGTTAATTTACAAAACATTTTGGCAAACAGTGTGGCTAATCAACTTAAATATGAAATATCATAGAAATGCCAAAATACACTTCAATATCATCATATGTTGAATGGATATTCTTCCTAGTCATGATGTTATTAATATGTCCCTTAGACTATATTTTTTGTTTATTTTATTTTTATTTATATACACTACTTTGTTTTCTTCTGTGGACAGAACTTAATTTGTTAACACAAGGCTTTTATTCTGAAATATTTGCAGGACAGTGTTGTAGAGCATGCAGGGACTTGCAGGGCTCCATGAATGAATATAGTACAGGATTACTGTTCACGCAGCCGGTCTGGCCCAAGCTTCAGGCTAACGGGTCTAGTAGTTTAGCCGTGTACAGACAGACAGAGCAAACACAACTGAACACATTATCTCCCAGATTACGCCACTAGACGCATGGCCAGAGTTTTTATGGGGGAACTTGTTTCCAACAGTGGATGCAAATGAATTGTTATCTAATTTTAGCTTAGTTAAGCGCTGAGGTTCACTAGGTGGTAAAATCAGATGTGCTGGTACTTGGTACAGGGGAGTACCAGCTCAACTCAAGCACTGGTCACCAGTATGCTGGAGAGATTTTCAGACTGGAACCATTTAATAGCCAAAAGTTTTCCTTAATTGGAGATCAGAGCTATGAGAGCAGAATTTGATCATCTGTGACAAAAGGAAGTTGAATACGAGGAGAGGAAAAAAAACAGCATTTGATTTAAGGAGCGTCAGATGTATATAAAATCTATCATTTTAAAATGATTTATTAATGTTCTTTGGATGAAAAGAAAATTCCCCCCATTTCATCAGCGACTGAGGGGATAGTTTGGTATTTTGCCTTCTTTTTAATGAGAAAGACTACATGCCACCCTGGAATGTTGGCATGCTTGTATGAATCTGATTTTTATTTCTGACTTTTTAGTTCGTTTCAGAGAAGAGAGCAGTGATTTCCTTCAGCCCTCTTTAGGAAAAGTTTTAAGGTCAGCAGCTCTTCAAGATGTGAGTTTTTCATTCCAGGTTTAACAGATTGTCGAATAAAATGTAGTCACGCCACAGTGAAATAATTTCCCTGTGGAATCATTATATCAGAGATTGCCAACAATTGCAATTACATGTACTCCTGAGTGTGTCTTTTGATGTGTGAATCTGTGTTAAATATCAGTTAATTTGCCTGTCACCCATCCGTCTTCATGCTACCTCATTCAATTTTTTAAAACCAAAAAAAAAAATAAAATGACTCGCACAGCTTCACTGCAGTCTCTCGGTCTCTGCTCTGCTTAATATTTAACTTCTGTTTACATTGCCACAAATGTCGTAGTGAGCCAAACCTAGAGAGAGGATCTGTTAATAATCTATGATCATATTTATTAAAAATATATCCTGGTCTGTCTTGCTGTTTATTCAACACCTCTCTCCATCCACCCATCTGTCTACAACATCTGCTCATTTCTCCGTGTCTCTCTATTCTACCGTTGGAGCATGTATTCATTTCATCTGGCAGCAAATGAGAGAGAAATGGAGAGACTGAGCAAGAGACTGAAAGAGAAAGATGGCCTTTGGTCATTCAGTTGGGAGAAATGAGCAGATGTGGGGAAGAGACAGAAAGAGGAAAACAGAGATTATTGCAGCCTTGAATGAAGATTTGGAGCCATAAATGAAGTCTACAGAGCAGCTCTCTTTCCTGCTCATCCTCCTTTCCAGTCACTATAACATCAGCTACCATCACTACATAAACTGGATTACAACTCTAATATCAGCAGAATCTAAATGATTTCTGCAATTACATCAATCTGTTTGTAGTTTTAAATTAACGCTAATGATTCAATAACCAGTATAATTAACTTGTTTGAAATGAATTGCTACTACAGATCATATCTCAGCGGTAATATAAACGTCTGACAACTTGTCAGCCTGGTGTAGGCAATCCTTGGTTGAGCATTTTTCCTTATGTGTATTCAGATATAAGATATAAAGGAATATCTTATCTTATCTTATCTTAGTGCTGACACTCCTTCATTTTACTCTTGACTTTTCTTTCTTGGAGATTCATAATTATATGGCACAGCAGTATGAACGTAAAAACGACATTGTAATTTATCAGTGTCCTTCACACGCCTTTTGTAAAGTAATTAGTGTATGACAGTTCATCATAACATCCTCTAGTTATGAGTTAAATATAATTAATGGAACATAAGAAAGATAAGAAAGATTTCTGAATCTGTGTGACAAAGTGGGTGAGAACACACCATTTGTCCCTATGCTTTCTTATGTTAAGGTTAGTTCAGACAAACATTTTTCTCATACTCACCATGTGCTCAGGTTAAAAGAAGGAGGCACCCAGTCACTTCCTCATTTTATACCCTGAGTGACATCATCAGTGATGTCATTGGACCAGACTAAGATAGACAGGGGAGTCTGATTTCAAATAACTTAATTTAAAAAGTATTATCATGATAATTATGACTGTAATTGTTTGGACTTAGGTGGTAATCATGTGTTTTAGTGGAGTATTGGTAATTTAAAGAAAAAGCCTTCACTATAAATATTTGTCTGTTTTCAGTGAGAGGTCAGTGTTCACTGCTTGAATAGTTCAGCCTGCTGCAGGGTGACTCCTGCTGATTGAAGAGTGTATAAAAGCAGATGCTTTTGGCTGGTGGGGGGGATCTCTGTGTAGCTGTGTGAACAGGAAGGTGATGCAGAACTAGTCTCTATTTGTTTTCTGGATATATCTTGATTAGACGCACTGTAAATAAATTCACTTTTGGAAACTGGACAAAGTTTCACGAGTCTGCCTCCTATAATTTTGGCCACTCTGGTCCCACTTCTTAACAATCTGCTCTTTGATTTATAGAATATGATTTTACAGAGCAAACATTTCTAGAAGAACTCAATGTTCAGATGAAAGCTGCGATATGTGTAATCCGTAAAATAATTATTCAATTATAGTGAGTTTTGTCTTTAAGCTTTTTTGGAATCGTCTGTAGTAAAAATGGTCCAAAGTTATGTAAAATTGCATAGGTTTTCTTTATTTTTCCTTGGGAGAGAACCAACAAACCCAATATCTCCTTTTATTCATTGTAGAAATCAGAATGTGTCTCTTTATCCTGCTGGATAATACGCTGGAGCATCCTGACTGGGACTCTGCTCCTCACACCTGAATGAAAAGCTCACACAGCTCAGCTCTGTGCATACCTGCCTGTCTGGCTGGCTGCTGTTGATTCCAGCTATCCTATTTTTCCTCTTCACACACTGTGTGCAGTTGCATTGGTAGCAACTGCATTCAATGCAATCGCTTCAACATCTGAACAAACTTAAGAGACTGCAGTATTGCTTGACCCGTAATGAAAAATAAAGGTGTAGAAAATCAAGCACACAGCCAAGCAATCTGTTGCGGCATTTACCCAGCTTAGGAGTAACGACGGTGCAGCAGTGGAGAGGAGAACCGGACTGACTCACCACAGAGCTCCTAACTGCCCCCAGAGGCAACGTTAGATCGAGACTGGTTCGCAGGGGGCCTGATGACACGCAATCCTTGGCTGAGCAGTGGCACACAAGATCGGCAAGCGTGATGCCAAGCGTCGGCTGGTCAGGTGTAAAGCCCGCCGTGATTGGACTCTGGAGCGCTACAAATGTCTAGGCTGCAGTGATGAGTCATGTGGCACTATTTGGGAAGCTGAGGTTGGCATGATTATGTCAGGAGAACACTACCTGTCCGAATGCACAGTGCCAACTAGGGCGAATAATAGCCTGGGCTGTTTTAAGGGAATTCTTAATGCTACAGCATACAGTGATATTTTAGACAACCGTGTTCTTCCAACTCTGTAGCAACGGTTTGGAGAGGACCATTTCCTGTTCCAATATGACAACTTTGCACTGTGCAAAATAAGCAAGTCCATAAAGAAAAGTTGTTTTTAGGGTGTGGAAGGACCCTGACGTTAAAACCATCCAACAGCTTTTAAAAGAGGCAGAATGCTGATGTGAGAGCCGAGCCTTATCACCTAACATCAGTGGCTGACCTCACTAACGCTCCTGTGGCTGAATGGGCAAATCTCCAAAGAAAGGTCCTAGAATCAAGTGAAAAGCCTTTCCATGAAGCTGTTACAGCAGCACTTTAACAAGATGTTCAACACATCACATTTCATTGCGATGTCAAGGTGTCCACATACTTTGTGGACTACAGAGCCTACCCTAACACAGGCACAAGATGTAAAATCCTGGAAAAAAACTGTAAAAACACCAGCAATAACAACTTAACCTCTTAACACTCCACCGGCCTGCCAGCGGCCCCGTCCGCTCTTCTGTCTTTCAGAGGTTGTACCAGGTTTTTAAGCTAGAGTGAAAATAGTGTGTAAAAATACTGTACAAAACCTAAGGACTCTATTGGTACCATGTCATGCTAGCTTGTTGGGAAGAACGCTAAATAACACTATGAATTTAAGCAAAATTTTGGTGTGGAAAAACTGGCATGGGCATTTTCAAAGTGGTCCCTTGACCTCTGACCTCAAGATACGTGAATGAAAATGGGTTCAATTGGTAACCGCAAGTCTCCTTTTTACAGACATGCCAACTTTATGATAATCACATGCAGTTTGGGGCAAAAATCATTCAGTTTTGGAATGTACTATAAATGTGTTATTGTCTCCTATTCTAAAACTGTATGTCTGAATATTTCTGCATACTGGGGTCCCTAAACAGACTTAGAATTACATAAATTGGGTATCCCTGTAAAGCTGAGACTCTTGTGGCTCCAATGTGCCCAATTATATTCATCAGTGATGATGTTAGTCCCCATAGCAGCTATTTGATTGTAGTGTGGCCATCTTTTGAAATGTAACCTCACTGTATAAAATGACCTGTGGTGACCTCTAGAATGATCACAACCTCATGAAACTTTACAGCCACAAACTAGAGACATGGAGCATTCAGAGGATGGATGGCTTTTCTAGGGAGACTGACAAAAAGCAGGTTTCTGAGCAGGTTCCATAATATAGCACAGAAAAATGCAATTCTTGCAGAAACCAAATAAAAACATGATGTTTCTATGGTGTTTCCCAAAAGTCTTGTTGTCTAAATGTAGTATTTTGGAGCGATTACTGACAATTTTAATCAATTCTCAAATAGTAAAAAATGGTTAAATTTAGCACCAAATCTGTGTAACAAATGGTATCAACCCCAAAATTGTTACAACAACTTATGAGATATAATAGAGCATGGAGATGGCCATCATATACTTCATCCATCATAATGTTCTAAATCCACTTTTATAATTTATTATAATTAATCAATTAATTATTTTATTTCAGATCATGTATACCACTTCCATGTGGCGTATACTGCATACTGACTTTTTATCGACCCCTGAACGTCCCTGTCCCCCTACTCTAAAAAAAGGGGTTAACCAACAGTTTTCTGTGCCATGTCAGCCTTACTTACCGGAGTTGGGCTGTCCATGTTTGCCAGGCCGCGCTGACTCCCATCCATCCACAGACTGAACCTCCAACAGGTAGGAACTTTTGGTCTCACGGTCAAACACAGTCTGGGAGTAGATGAATCCCAGCTCTGGGTCGATACGGAAATACTGGTGGTCTCCACTGCGATCCTCCAGCAGGGAGTAGGAGATCTGTGCGGTGGGGGGGGGTGAGGCAGACTCAATTAAACAGCGATCCAGGTGCTAGTACAGTTAAATTGCTAATTTACACAGCAAGGCAGAAGATGTTTTAGATAATCAAAACAGAGGGAGACTGAAAATAATGGTGTGCTTGTACTCAAAGGGAAGTTTTAAACATCCCTTTCAAGTGACCACATTGAAAAAGCTATACTACCACTTTTACCACAGTGTGTGCATGTGTGAGTGTTTTCACCTTGCCATTGAGACCCAAGTCGAGGTCGTTGGCTGAAACCTGGAAAACCAAAGTTCCTGATTCTGCCCCTTCGGTGACCGAGGCCTCGTAGATAGAGGAAGTGAAAAATGGGACGTTGTCATTGACATCTAGAGAGGGAAGAGAGTGGGTGCTTAGGCTATACCAAATAATTATGTTTTCATTGTACTGGATATGTGGTGGATTTGATAGAAATGTCATGATGATTGATGGGCTTTTTGCAAAGCCCAAATTGCCTGCAGCAAAAGGTGGTAGCATCTATCCAGCAATTCCCAAACTTGTTTATTACCAACAAGTGGTTGTTGGTAGCACAATTATCAATAAAACAAATATATTAACTTGCTTTATAAAAGTAATATGTGAAGTAGTAACATTTATTTAACAGATAGATAGATACAGCTCCCAAAAACCACTTATCTGGTTGCACCGTATTGACTCCATTGCACTGGTCAATTCAAAAAAGATTCTGTTAATTACATTTAAAGCCTCTCAAGGTTTGGATCCCTCTTACATTTCTGATCTTTTAACCCAGTATTCTGTAACCAGACTCTTCAGATGTGCTGACAGAAAGCTCTTAAACGTTCTGCCTCAAAACAAACGGATATTGTGCTTCTACAGTTGAGCTCCAATACAATAGAACAGCCTTCATCTCAGCACTAGGTCAGCAGAGTCAGTGCTAAGTGGAACAAACCTTTAAAAGGATATCTGTAGTTGGGAATCACAATTAATTTTACATTGTCTTCTGTTGAACCTGAATTTATATTATTCACATTTTGAATGGATACTTTTCAGTGGAAAAGAAAGACACTTTGCAACTGTTTGAACTGTTCAGAGAAGTCCTATAAATAAAGATGAATACTTTTGATAAAGTAAGGCTGTCAAAGTTAATGCAAAACATCAGAAATTTCTTTAACACATTAACACAGCTTGTAATTTTTAGTTTGTAGCGGACCACAGGCATATACATTACAAATATACAGTACACACTGGCATTATATGAAACTAAAAAACCTAAGCAACCCACTGGTGCCAACCATATCATACTAGCTTGTCATCCTCGGGAGGTTAAATGATGCTCTACACTTACGCTAAATCTTAGTAAGGAAAAGCTGACACACCCATATTCCCTTGACCTCAAGATATGAGCATGTAAATATGTTCTTTGGGGGCCCCCGAGTCTCCCCTTTACAGACATGCTCTCTTTATGATAATCACATGCAGTTTGGGCCAAGTCATAGTCAAATCAGCACACTGACACACTGACAGCTGTTGTTGCCTGATGGGCTTGAATTTGCCATGTTATGATTGAACATATATTTTATGCTAAATGCAGTACCCGCGAGAGTTTCTGTTCTTCTGTTCTGTTATTAACGGATTTCAAACAACAAATATATAACTAGATTTGCAGAAAGCAGCATATTCGTCTACTCCCATGTTGATAAGAGAGTTAAATACTTGACAAATCTCCCTTTAAGGTACATTCTGAACATAAAAAATATGTCATTAATTTGCGCTTAATCACAATTAACGATGGAAAACCATGCAATTAATTGCAATTAAATGTTTTAATTGACTAACAGCCCTAAAATAAAGACTACTATTACTACCACTTACTCAAACTTCTGCAAAACCCCAGACTAAACCTAAGCACTACTACTCCCTTTTGTGAGAACACAATGAAGCATTATCCGGCAAGGAACTGCACTGGCCATCAAATACAGTAAGTGCAAGTGTTCCTTCCTTCCTTCCTTCCTTCCTTCCTTCCTATTTCTTTGTAATGTGAAAGGCACATTCCTCATGTTTACCTTGCAATCACTGTAAGAAAAGATAAAAGAATTGTGCTTATGATAACTTTCCAGAGTTGTACATTCCTGCCTCAGAGTAAACTGCTGAGCAGTGTTTTTGTGTCTAATAAGTCTTCAAACTCTTTGATCTGTTTCTAAAACTGAACTTCCTGGATCATATTTCATGTCTCACCAGTACCTGAAGCAACGCACCCCCACCAGCATAAACCACCCACTAATTTCAACTATATCAACCATGTGCCAATAGCATTTCCTTTTTAAATCATTATATTTCTTCTTTTTTTGAAGCCCAAAAGGTAGACAGTGAATACATTTAAAGAAAAAAAAATGGTAGAAATACGAAAGCTCCTTATTGCTGCTGCATATTGGCCTTCAGAGAAGCTCCAGTCCTCCTTATGGTGCCATGAAGCACCGTGGACTGTGGACCTTCATCAAGAAGCAAGCCTATGGCTACATATTGGGATAAAGAGGACAGTTTTTTTTTCCCAAAGCTGTTACCTTATTAAACTCAAACTGACGCAACACTGTACTACTGTGCTGTACTAAACCTGCACTGATGCACTACTGGATTATACCTTATATCTGTACAATACATAACTAACTCATATCAGTGCAATAGTCACATATCTATTACGAGGCCACCACTGTAACTTCCATGCTGTATGTTTGTCTGTTTTTATGTATACTGTGTATTTTATACTGTGTAAATATTTTTGTGCACTTTATGGAGCTGCCCTTTTAATCCCATTGTACCTAGCATAATGACAATAAAGGCTTTCTATTCTATTTCTGTTCTACTCTAATCTAAAGGAGGAAAATATATCCAATTTGTATACTGTTATGATCTGCTATTAGAGAGGATATGATAAATTAAATGCAGAGGTCAGACCTGGTAATTTAAACTGGTAAAAACACTGAATAAAGAAATCCCATGCTAAAAATCTGTATTTCTCTGATGCTGTTCGATGGAATCAGCATTTGCTAAGCTTGTTTTTTTGATAGCTAAATGGGACTGTATGTAAGTTTTTACACATTTTTTTTTTAATATATATTTTTTGCCAGTGTGTGAACAGGTTGTAACCTAACCTAAAAAAATGAGACCTTCAGCGACTTTCTGGGTTTCCTTTATCAGCCTATAGACTGCTTTTAATGCGAAGAAGTCACACATACCTTCAATGTCATTTTTATTATTGTGGTTATTCCTCCAAGCCTTGTTGATGTCAAGAGGGCAGAAGGATGCCAATGCAGGCCAATTAATAAGAAGAAGAAGAAGAAGATCTACCTTTATTCGTCCCACAATGGGGAAATTCAATTTACACTCTGTTAAACTCATACATGGTACATGCAACCTGAAACACACATACATGCATTAATGGAGAGATGTCAGAGTGATGGGGCTGCTCCTACAAGCGCCCCGAGCAGTTGGGGGTTTGGTGCCTTGCTCAGGGGCACCTCGGCAGTGCCCAAGAGGTAAACTGGCACCTCTCCAGCTACCAGTTCACACTCAGTTTTTGTCCATGTCGGGACTTGAACCAGTGACCCTCCGGTTCCCAAGCCAACTCCCTACACTAGCCCTCCCCCCAACATGACAGTGTCGCTGTACACATGGACACATACCTGTTTTTCTATCAGTTACGTTCAACCATAACAAGAGGGTAGACAGTTACATTACTCAGAGAGATAAAGCGGGTCAGACTGCGAACTCTGAAGTTTCCCTGAAAATCAGAAGCCACATTTTCATATAGCTGATTTCAGGTCAAACACATTACAGAAATGAACTGAATAGAGCAACATATTAAATCTAATGCTGCTCCATATGCCATTTTCCTAGAACCTTTCTTCTGAGTAAATGTCTTAATCTGTGAATTAAAAATGGGGCCTTAAATCCATTACCGACCCCCCTCCTTTCCTCAGCGCCTCTGGAGGAGTCAAAGAGCTTTCTTATTAAGACAGTTAAGTGAGAGGAGGGGCGAGCGAAAAAAAAGAGGAGAAGGGGAAAGAGAAGGGAGAGGTCTGCGTGAATTAATTATTTCTCACTGGATTAAGACCAGTTTGATGGAATGGGGTATGCATACTCATTGCAAGGGGATTAAATGCAGGGGAGTCTGAGGCATGTAGGGTAGGCAGAGTAACTTCAAGGAGCAAGGTTAGAGGCTAGCAAACACCACCATTTTTAGTAGTGAGGATGGCGACTTAAGCCTAGTTACCATAGGCTAAACACAAGCGTTACTAAAGTAATCATACCTAGAAGTACCAGACAATAACGCCAAAGACGAGAGATAAAGACCAGTTTAAGTGAGCGACTACCGTCGGAGTCCCTGGCTGGGGGCAGAGGGTTAAGCATTTCTGTTGCAATCTTGGGACTCATCACACTCACAACAGCTGGTAAGCTCTGCAAATAATTTGGATTTGTGTAGCTTTGCAATCCAGGCTTTAAATGACTCGAACTGAAAATGAGAACGCAACCGGACTTAGAGAGAGCTATGATACGAATGACCCTTCTGTTCTCCCCAAATGCTTATGAGTCTCTCTCTCCATGGCCTCAGTTGTGGAACAACTGCTGTGTTATACAATCAGTTCAGAAAGCGCTAATACAGCGACACTGTCCATGTTGAGTAAGGAGAATAAGAATAAGACAACAATTGGCACATAGATAATAATTACCGTAATTATAGCTGCTGTGCAGGTATTTTGAGGAGGATGAAGAAGAAGGAAGAAGAGGAGGATGATGAAAAAAGGAAGAGGAGGAAGACAAATGAGAAGTACAAAATGGCCTATCATAATTAATCCTTTAAGGCATTAACATGTCCGTTCTGCCTCAATCAGGTCTCGAACCTCAGACACAAAGACACAAATATGTAATGACAGCACCAATAACTTTAGCCTACATGATAATGCTGATTTTTCAACCAGTGATTATGGGATTAATGCCAGAATAAAGCTGTCTGTGATGACTACAGTGAAGGTCTTCCCTTTAGTGACTCTCTTTACAGCCATCTGAAGGCAGCAGGTATCTGTTCCATCTGCAGCCTCTAACTGGAGTAATGTTGTGCATTGTTAAGCCACAATTACGTATGGCAGACCTGCTGGGTATATTTTGTGCAACCAGGATCAGACTGGTGAAATAGTCACATAACCCCCCGGTGCTTCTGTGCACATCAAAGTTGTGTGCTTCTGATTAATTATTCGACACAGTTTCTCCTGCACATCAGGCCTGTTGGAGACAGACAAACTGACAACAGTTCACACAGCTCCTCAAAAAATGGTGAATCGCTTTAAACTTCTCGTTCTGTTTATAACTCCCTCAGGGCCGTTCATTCTGATCCCACCCCGACCCTGATGGAGACCACAAGCTGAAACGCATTGGTCTCAAAATACCGTTGTTCTTTATACTACAAGTGTTGCTGAAGTTTTGACCTCTTCTGATCCCAGCCCATTCCCAAGTGCACCAAGGAAGCCTGGCAAGGAAATTACTGGAAAATAGAGCCTGCGGTGTCCTCTTGTGCCCTCAGAAAAGCAACTATCCATAGACTTGTGGAGGTAAAGAAATAAAAAAACAGGCTGCGCAGAGAAAGTAGTGACAGCTGCTGATTCTGACATTTGAAACATGATTAATCATTAATAATATGTTGAATAAAGGACATTAAAGTGAGTCAGACCATCAGCCCATACTTGAAGAATTTCTTTTATTTTATATATATATATATATATATATATATATATATATATATATATATATATATATATATATATATATATATATATATATATATATATATATATATCCACCACATCCCAATGGTGCTGTATTGGATTGAGATCTGGTGACTGTGGAGGCCATTGGAGTACAGTGAACTGTCATGTTCTAGAAACCAGTTTGAGATGATATGAGCTTTGTGACATGGTGCATTATCCTGCTGGAAGTAGCCATCAGAAGATGGTACATTGGTCATAATGGGATGGACATGGTCAGCAACAATACTCAGGTAGGCTACAGCATTTAAACGATGCTCAGTTGGTACTAAGGGGTCCAAAGTGTGCCAAGAAAATATCCCCCACACCATTACACCAGCAGCAGCAGCCTGAACCGCTGATACAAGGCAGGATGGATCCATGCCTTCATGTTGTTTACGCCAAACTCTGACCCTGCTGTCTGAATGTCGCAGCTGAAATCAAGACTTGTCAGACCAGGCAACGTTTTTCCAATCTTCTATTGTCCAATTTTGGAGAGCCTGTGCAAATTGTAGTCTCAGTTTCCTGTTCCTATCTGACAGGAGTGGCACCGTGTGGTCTTCTGCTGCTGTAGCCGATCTTCTTCAAGGTTCCACATGTTGTGTGTTCAGAGATCGTGTTCTGCATTCCTCGGTTGTAACGAATGTTTTTTTTGAGTTACTGTTGCCTTTCTATCATCTCCAACCAGTCTGCCTATTCTCCTCTGATCTCTCACATCAACAAGACATTTCCGTCCACACAGCTGCTGCTCACTGGATATTTTCTTTTTTGGACCATTCTCTGGAAACCCTAGAGATGGTTGTGCGTGAAAATCTCAGTAGATCAGCAATTTCTGAAATACTCAGACCAGCCCGTCTCGTGTTGAACTTCTGCAAGATGTCTTGACCACGTCTTCATATCTAAATGCATTGAGCTGCGGCCATGTGATTGGCTGATTAGCTAATTGTGTTAACAAGAAATGGAGCAAGTGTACCTAATAAAGTCGCTGGTGAGTGTGTGTGTGTGTGTGTGTATTGTGAATAATTGCAAATAAATTGCATTGTTTTATCTGAACAAAATGTCCCTTAAAGGGAGATTAGTGAATTATTTAACACTCAATAATCAACATCAACATGGAAATGGGCAAATGTGCTTGCTTTATGCAAATGCATGTATACTATTTATTTATCTAACACAAAACAATGACACACATCATCCAGAAACCCTCACAGGTACTGCATTTAGCATAATAAATATGCTCAAATCATAACGTGGCAAACTGAGGCCCAACAGGCAACAACAGCTGTCAGTGTGTCACCGTGCTGACTCGACTGTTTGCCCCAAACTGTGTGTGATTATCTGTAAAGGGGAGACTGGTGGGTACCCATAGCACCCATTTTCATTCACATACTTAGAGGTCAAGGGTCCCCTTTGAAAATGGCCATGCCAGTTTTTACTCACCAAAATTTAGCCTAGTTTTGGAGTGTTATTTAACCCGTTTGCGACAAGCTATCATGATACTGGCAATTGATTCGGCACATTTCACATGATACCACTATTTTCCCCCAAACTATACGGTATATACAGTATATTCTCTTTGTGGCAAAATGAATGAAAGCATGTGAAAAGCATCTCATGGTCCCATGGTCATGGTTAATGTGTGAGAGTTGGCAGCTCTGTGAATACACAAACCATTAGTCATTAGCCAAAACACATTAGGTGATAATGCTAAAACTGTACAATGTGAGTCAGTAACATGTTCTGGGATTGCACTTTTGAGAGCTTCTAGACCATAATAGGGTCTTCAAGCCATTCAGCTTTTGAATAAGCAGGGAGCCTGGAGCTGCTCCTGTTTTTGTTATTTACTGGCTATTCTAACAAGTTCATTAAGCCCATCATGTGAAAAAAGTCAAATCTTTTCTATTCTTCCATTAGCTTATAGCTCAGCAGTCACCTAATTCATCCTCTAGCAACCTTAAAAAGTCTTCAAAAAGACCTACAAAACCTTTCACTTTATACAACTGGATAAAAAAGAACACAACTGGACATTTGCATGACATCCTGTTTTGTGTCGATTAACCAATATTCATGTCACAACAACGCGTCTATTCCCTCCCCTCCTCAATACTTTGTTCACCCACATTACGTCATGTGTCTTTGACATTTGTGTTTCTTCACAACACTGGTCTTCCTTTCCACCTCCTTTTACGAGAGGAAATCAACATTTGATTGTGCACTGACTAATGAAATAACCATTATTAAGCAATGGTGCTTCAGTATGTTTAATGTAATTATGGAATAGCACGCAGTGTTAGGAATTATGTAAAAACATGATAAATATTATACAGGAATATACTGGTGCTAGGAGACAATGTACTGTATGGTGGACGAATTAATTACAATTGGGGAATGGTTAAACTAATTCAGATAAAACAAAGAACAATTTAGAAAAGGCTCACCTGTGACATTGATGTAGACCGTGGTGAAGGCCGCCAGTGGTACAGCAGCGACATTCTGAGCTCGAACTCGCAGCATGAAGTTCCTGGTGGTCTCGTAGTCCAGGGGCTCTGCCACGAGGATGGAGGCCGAACCGTCCTCTCGGTTGGGGGTCAAGTAGAACCGAACTGGCATGTTGGTCTCTGGGACCATGCCGTCCTCCAAGTTGTACGTTACTCTGGGATCTCCAAGAGGGGAGGTGGCTTTGATGGTCTGTTTGGAGCAAAGAAGAGGATTCAAGGTTCCAATATGTTCAGATTTCGCTCTCATCAAGCACTGTGGGACTTAATGAGGGTGTATAACCAGTACTGGTCCCAGTGAAAAGTAATGGCATGTGTTGGAGATGAGATGATGTAAAATAAACTACAAATGGCAGCTACTCTAAAGTTCTATTTGTCATCTTACCCAAAAAGTGAAGAAAACTATTGACCTAAAATAACCCATGTCAGCAGCTAGGTTTGTCCTGTGTTGGTGCTTACAAATGAGTATACCAAACATGTCTCCCAAATACATGTTACCATAAAACAAAGCTGTTTTCTGCATATGGAGGAGGTCGTGTGACGAATGTGTCACACTAAAGGGCCTGATACGCCAAGTCTAGGGTGGGCCATTGGACAGTTTGGGGCCGTCGGTGAGCGTCTGTTGGCCTAGATTTTGCAGTGTATCCCGCACTATCGGCTCTAGTCTGCCCGTGTTGGAGGTTTTTCGGCTGATTCAGCATGTTGAATTGCTGGAGAAGCCTGTCGGTGACAGAAATCACTCTGATTGGCTGTTAAGTTTAAGCAAATCAGTACAAGAAAAGAGGGAAGGAAGTGAGGAATGCAATGCAATGAATAAGTGGACACACACAGAAGGCTCTTCTCATCTCTCGTCTTCATCTCATCTGATCATTCCAATCCACGAATATTTTCACAGCAACGTGGCCATCGGGAATGAAACTAAGTGGTGAGTGAGCTTTGTTTCATGTACGCATCATAACAACAGTTTGTATATCCCTCGGTTTTGCAGTTTCCCTTTTTGAATGACAAATACAGACTGGAGAGTTATTTCCTCTCATGCAGGTGCAGAATGTAGGTGCTACCTGGCTGTCGGCTTTAGGCTTTGCGGTGTGTTCAAATGCAACTGTTTGGCTGAGACAAAGACGACGTGAGGCGACTCAACAGTTGGCCTTCATCGCTTCATAGTTCTTCGATGACAGCTTGGTTTGTCTGGGCCTTTACGCAGGGCTTCCACCCAGGAGGCCGCTGTTTGTGTCTCTTGTGAAATTAAAGTCACTATTCATTTATTTTAATCATCATGACGTTTTGTAGTAAATCTGGCCAAGTAGTTTTGGTGTGTTTGTTTATTTTGCATTTACCACGTGCTTAAAAACTCTAAAGTGTCACAGTAATCCTGGAGAAAATGTGTTTCCCTCGTAACATAGAATGCAGTTTAGTTTAGTTGAGACACGGTTGGAGGCATAAACTTGGTCATGTAAATATGAGTAATTACTTTGTGTAGTTGTCTTACTTTTAGTCACCCATGATCACTCTATGGTGTAAGTGAGAAATGACTAACAAAATACAGTCTTAAAAAAAGACAGTAATTTGCAAATAGACAGAAATTATGCATGCTTCCTTTTATCAATTTTGAGAACTGGAAAAACTGCTGAATGCTAGCGGTGATCCTAAGGACAGGGACAGAAACGAGGACAGCTGCTGCCAAGCTTCAGTGGAAGTGTGCATTCTCAATAGTGGGAAATTATATGCCCAATGGAAAAAAGTGTTTTATAGCCCATGATAATAACACTAAAATATTAAGGCAGTAAGTCTCAAACTGTTAGGCTGGACAACAAGCCGCTGAGATCCTGTGGGATCAAAGGGAAACACACTCTGCTCTTCATTCTGCATTCTCCATAAACTAATTAAGGAAAGGCCATTCACAGCTGATGCCATATACACCCCAATTAAAATCAAAAATGCCATCTCAGACGTGATGTGGCTTGCCTATGGGTGACCTAGCTATATACATTCAACCTGCAAAGCATAGCAGTTACAGTAATGAGACACCCTATCGGGCATGCAGATTTGGCAAACATGCCTGCCTGCTGTATGTGCTGATTTAAGCCGTAAAATGCTCACATTTCCATGGTAGAGCTATTACAACCCACTGAGAGCCGTTGTATCTTTGCACAACAGCCAAATCAACACTGAACTACCATAACGATTAATACACAACACTGTAGGGACCGTGCTTGCTCTATTTCACCTCGCTCTATCAGCGCATCTCGCAAACATATTAACATGTACACACACACACACACACATTCTAGTGTAAAGTGCTCTCCCCTGTCTTTTCATTTCCATCTCTTGGTTTAAAATATTCATCAGCAACTTTAATGGACTTAATTGCTTTCAAGAGATCCTTAGAAAATACTGTTGATTAGTTGAAAATGTGTTAGTGGCATGAAAAGGCAATGCTTATGAATTATCAAATGCACTTGACAGGCTTCGTCATAACTGCTCTGCATCAGTGGAATTAAGGGTGTTTTTGAATGTCTGCATTTCTCTATAGCTGTGGCTGAACACCTGATTATTGTAAAGCAAAAGCCAAAATGTTAAGATAAGTACTTATTATTTTTCACATCTAAGTTGCTCTTTAAATATCACGCGTGTCTTAGTAGGTGAATAATTAAATATTACACAAGAGGGGAGCGCTAAGCAGCTGACTTCACCTGTGATATAGGAGGAGATGACAGGTTAATTGACTGCAGTTCATGCTTCCAGGGATCCAAGTGGGGAACAATACCGCTTAACAATAAACAGGATTCAGACCTGCTGGGTCTCTGTTTGTGTGTGACCTGGTAGACATTCCTGCAGGGAAAATGCGTAAAACTGCAGGAAAACAGGGCGTGCATCAGCATATAGATGACCTCAGAGACTCGAAGTATAATTTTCTTGCATGACAATGATAATTTGTAAACAACATGATAAAGATGCTTATTATTTATAATCTGTTTAAGGGCTGTGGTGGTTAAGAGCCAGTGATTTATTAGTGGTCAGCGATGTTTGGATGTTATATGCTCCAATAAATTATTTAATTTCGGCATTTAATTTCTTTGGCTTGAGCAGTGTGGTGTTTATATTTGATTAAGGGCATTATTATGGTGTTGGTTACTGGTTTTGTTTGACATTATTATGGCATTTAATCAGATGGATGATACAATATATCATGGCTGTTAGGTGATGATGGTGTGTTTTGTGGTGGATATGGATTATTATCAGTATATATTGCAGGTATGCTTTTGGGAATATATTACAGTCAGAATGTATTAGTTCTTAGATGTACTGATAATTGACCTGATGTATGTAAGCATGATTAATGATAATGGTAATAATACCTAAATTACTGTTGATTTTGCTTTGTTTGGAGGTGATGATATGTGATGCTGCTGATGAAATGTAAAGCATATTAACTGTTGTTCATTATGAGAGTATGGTTTAATTTCTCTCTCTCATTTTTTTCAGTTTCAGATTCAGGCAGATGTTTAGCAGAAGAAAAGCCCAAAGAACACAACAATTATCAAAATCAAATGTACTTAAAGGGAAGATTTGCTTCCTTAGGATGGATATAGATGTCCAATCCACATTGCTGGTAAACATATTAACTTGAAGCAATACATTTGTCAGTGTGTGCTATATTGACCCAGAGTTCAGAGTAGCTAAATCTGATGTTCTTGCTGTATCCAGTGCCGTCAGTTAATAGAGACATAGTTGGAGGTAAGGAAGAACTACAAGCTGCTATTTCAGCTTGGAAGTCTTTGGATTACTCTAGATCAGTAGGTCGCAACTTTGAAGCATCACATTAGCAGAGGGAGGTGGACAGGAGGTCATGAGGACAGAGGACAGGAGGTCAGGAGGTCAGGAGGACAGAGGACAGGTGGTCAGGAGGACAGAGGACAGGAGGTCATGAGGACAGAGGACAGGAGGTCAGGAGGACAGAGGACAGGAGGTCAGGAGGTCAGAAAGACAGGAGGACAGAGGACAGGTGGTCAGGAGGACAGAGGACAGGAGGTCATGAGAACAGAGGACAGGAGGTCAGGAGGTCAGGAGGACAGGAGGACAGGTGGTCAGGAGGTCAGGAGGACAGGAGGACAGGAGGACAGGTGGTCAGGAGGACAGAGGACAGGACGACAGAGGACAGGAGGAAGGACTGATACTGTCTGATGTTTGTGTTCTTTAGTCTTTATAAACTTCACTCAGGAATATGATTTATTTTATTTAAATTTTAGATTGTTTCCAGAGATATTAATGAGTTTCTACGGTGACTTTGCTGTTGTAAATATTCCTGTTGCTGCTCTAGAAACAACATGTGTCCTAGCTGTGTTTAAATATTCAATTTTAATCTGGTTCTGAATTTAAAAACAACCAGGCTGACATAAGTATAGCTAGGATGCACAGTTCAATATTTGTTTATTTATCACAAGTCATATCATCATTGCAATACTGAGCAGTGTTATTGCACATGGCAGATTCTCCCCATATGATGCTGCCTAGTTTATGTTACTGTTGTTTAAAAAGCTCTAGAGCTGACTGACCTGATGCTGTACTTTCTGTTGCAGTTGGAAATTGGCCTCCTTGCTGAACCATAAATGTACTGATCTAAACCAAAAACCATGACCCCAAACTGTGAACCGCACCATACTGTGAATGTTTTGAACCGTCCCACCCCTAGGTTTAACGGCACAAATATTTTTAATGCATTAGTGGGCTCAGGTTTAAAACTAGAGTGAAGATACACAAATAAAACTAGACAACACTGACTGTTGCTTTCTGTTGGGCTTGAGTTTGCCATGTTATGATTTGAGCTTTACAGTTTATGCTAAATGCAGTACCTGTGAGGGTTTCTGGAAAATATGTGTCATTGTTTTGTGTTAATTGAATTCCAATAATAACCATATACCTACATTTGCATAAAGCAAACATACTGTATTTGTCCACTCCCATGTTGATAAGAGTAATAAATACTTGACAAACCTTTAAAGTATATTTTGAACAGATAAATAAATGTGATTAATCTGCAATTAACTGTGATTAACTGTGCCAACAACTACATCCCCGTCCCAATGTACCACGATGGGTGTGTCTCGGACAGTGTTTTCCGGTATGACCACGCTGTAGCTGTCTTTGTCCCACTGTGGCGGCTGGTTCTTCACGTTGGTGATGGTGACGGCCAGCTCCACTGAACTGCTCCTATTCCCGCCATCTGTAGCCACGATTTCCCTGGTAATGTAGGTCCTCTGTGGCAAAAAAAAAAAAAAAAAAAAACACAAAGAAGAAGAAGATACTCCTTTATTAGTCCCACAGTGGGGAAATTCAGTTTTACTCTCTGTTGTTCACACAGTACATATACATGCGTCAATGGAGAGATGTCAGAGTGAGGGGGCTGCTCCTGACAAGCGCCAAAGATAAGATAAGATAAGATAAGATATTCCTTTATTGGTCCCACAGTGGGGAAATTCACAAATGAAGAGTCGAGAAGACTACTTGATGTTCTTCTGTTGCAGATTAGTGTGATGTAGTGATAATTGCAGCTTCATTAAAGACTGATAAACATCGTGAATCTAGAGCACACAGATTTTAACAAGCAATCCATTTTCCACACTTCTGTGCAGGGACAAACTGACTGTAAGCTGCATTCTGGTAAAAACAAACATGCTTTTAGATGATTGTTTTGATTGAAGGGCACGGCCTCCTGTGGAGCACCAGAGTTTTGAAACCATTACAAGAATGATTAGCTTTAGCCACTGCAATCAGGAAAAAAACATCTGCATTAGCAACTAAAGGAAAGAACTCAAGCATGAGTCTGTAGTGCCAGTGTGGGTTAATTAGCATATGTTGGAGTATAAAAGCAAACCTTGACGCCACAAGTTCACTTTTTTTTTTGTCCGTGGCCTTCTGCTTTATGCATCATGCGATGAAGGCTCTATACTATTCTGACCCTTTACAGGTATTTCAAAATCATGAGTGAAAGAACTGCTTTTCATAGAGCCAGTTTTTCACGATCTGAGTGAGTGAAGTTTCAAGATTTTTTTTTTTTTTTTTTTTTTTTTTTTAAATTCAATGTTAGCTCTTAGCAATTAACACAATTTCCCAACTGTGGGACTATAAAGGAATATCTTATCTTATCTTATCTTAACCAAGACTGGCAACGGGCAAAAGCTTATAATAAACGTGTAGGCAGTGCCTGCTTGTGTATCATACTTTATGCAGTTGTACTCATTAGTGGGAAAAAAAAGTTTTGTAGCTTCAAACATGGATATGTTGTAGTGTGAACCATTCTCTCAGGCAGAAACACTGGCATGGTGCCCTGTGTTGGTGGAAGATGCAAGGTGCTGAGGATACAGACATTCATTCCTCTTGGCACTGTGAAGATGGTGAGTTGTTGCTTTTTTGGGGGGCTTGATCATTGTGGCACTCATCTGAGGCACAGTCTTGTTTTGCACACAATACGTGGCAATTTCCTCTAGTGCTTGTACACGTTACCACCGAGATTGTTTTTCTTGCTGGGAGTGAAACAAGGGGTTACAGGCAGTGAGATGAGGAGAATATCAGCAATGTTACTTCTCCTCATGCCAAAGACAAAGGCAGTGAAGACATTATCACATATTCAGGCTGCCAGTCTCGTACTGGCCACTGGACTTCTGCCCCCTCACTGTCAGTAATAAAGTGCTTGAATGCAAATATACTTGTTTTTCTGGCCATGTACTAGAAGTAGTAGTATGTTGTTTTAGTTACAATCTTAAGTTTTCTTTGCTGGTATCCGCAAAGAGTGACTTCTTGAGAGGCCCCATAAGCATGATTATCCCCATGGGCATACAATCATCTTTGTAAAAAACTTCCAAAACGATAACAGGTTACATAGCTTATTTGTACAGTTGCTGTACGTATCTGTTTTACTGGAAACACAGCAGAAACTCACAGAGAGAGGCAAAGTCCCTCCCTTTCCGATGGACCACCATGGGACCTTATATCAGAAAAAATATATTAATTTTGAATATGTGGGTGCTCCTGTTTAATGATAAGACATTTTTTGTTTTTTATCCTGTTTGAATGACACCACAAATAACACATACAGTATGATGTTTGTCAAATTAAAAGCTAATTTTGCAAGTAAAGAAAGCCGCAGTTTATTGTAAAGACCAGGAGTCGCTGGATAAAACACCATCAGGTAAGATAACGTTTCATCTACGCGTGGACCTAGCAGTTAGCCAGCTAGCTGGTGTTGGTGATGTATACTTCTTCTTCTCTTCCTGGGGGCAGATGTTGTTCCCTGAGCGGCGTCAAACAAAACTAAACAATACTACGACAAACATCATATGTAATTAATGCCACAATTCAAACAGAAAAAATTGTCTCTCACCGCTGACTGCTGTACATATTTTTTCTGAAATAAGGTCCCATGGGGTCCACCGGAAGAGGAGGGACTTTACCCCTCTATAGACCAGTACATAAACTGTATGATGAAAGCTTTAAATAGCAAACTGAACTGGTCCCAAAGTGGTTTGATATTATCTGTTTGTATACAGTGTATTTGTACCTGAGAAATGGGCTGGTTGACATACACCCAGCCTGTCAGGGGGTTGACCCTCAGGTACTCTGGCTGTTCACTGGACATAGAGTATGTGATGGCTGCATTGGTGCCGAAGTCGTCGTCGTGAGCTGCCACCCGCAAGAAACTAGTCCCGATCATTGTATCCTCACGAAGGAAGTCTGTTAAAAAAAAAAAAAAAAAAAAGAGGTGTGCTTTATGCCTCGGTAGTTGTGTGAGTCTCTAAAGTGTAGACTTTTAAACAGTACTCGTCAGTTACTTCAGAAAACACAAGCAAACGAAGGAAAAAAAATCATCCGACTTTGACAACACATGGCATATTAGAAAAAAAGGCTGCACACAAATAAAACACAGCTAATTCAAAAAAAACATCAATTTCACAACAGATATGTGGCATAAAAGAACACTGCAAAACACAGAACACAAGTCATGCAGAACAGAAACACAACTGAAGTCCCAAAGACACTCAAAACTGAGCAATGTGTTAGTAAGTGGACGCATCTAATATAATATCTCATATGCATATTCCCTGCTTGTTTTTCCAGTGAACTCTTTCAGTCATATCTCATATTTAATGTATACAAATATTTACTTACACTCATATCGGATGTTCTCAAATTTGGGACTGTTATCATTCTGGTCCAGGATGAGGATGTTGAGCTGACAAATGCCAATCAGCGGGTCAGCTGCCTGGTCAGTGGCGGTCACTGTCACTGCGTACTCCCTCTGGCGTTCGCGATCAAATTTCCTGGCTGTCACAATTACTCCTGGAGACACACAGATAACGAGGCTGATCAGACAACTAAATCATACCAAACGACGCTCGGCCTCACGTCCCCAGAGCATTTGCAATTTAACACCAAAATGATTTCCTCTGCTTGCCTTGAAGCTAAACTTTAAAGACAGTAGAGCAGACGATGTGCAGAATATGATGGGAAATGAGAGGTTTTCAAAAGCAGTTATCAAATTCAAAGAGAATTATGTTTATTATGTATTTTTAGAAATGATTTAAGACATGAACAGTATTTCCAGCTCCACTAAAAATGTTGTTTCTGAGGTGAAAGGTTTGTTGTTTGGCACAGGGGAGGACGAGGGGGTTCTGTTACTGGGCAAATATTACCATCTATGTCCACCCAAAGTTCAATGCTACTTCTACTACTACAGTATGTTACCTAAAGACTTCTAATATACTTGAGTAAATGTATTTCAGAGTATTTAAGACAACATTTACTTAACAATGTTGGGGATTCTTGATTTGCAATCAGAGCAGCCCAGAATATTATGATATGGATTCAAATGGTCAGCTAAACATTCATTCTGTGAACAATATTGCTTCTCTTTAGGTGGCAGAAGTGGAAAAAACTTTTGTTGTGTTATGGTTTCAGAATGATGAAGACAGTTACAGGACAAGTGGATAATAAATAAGATGTCATCTCCACAGGATGATTTGTTTTTATTCTGTTTGTCCCAACTCATGTACAGATTTCCATTATCTAATTGCTTGAAAAATAGCAAATAAAGCCACCATATGTAGGAAAAAAATCATCCCGAATCGCCCTAGATTTGGGCTGAGCCCAGGATGTTTATAAGGTGACACTTATGACTCTTTATGTTTTGTCATTGACAGAATAACTCCACTACATGTTAACCTGCAAACACAACATGGGGAAGTAGCCTGCCTCAAACACATGCTCTCTGCAGGAGTTTTGGGCCTTCGGATTGTTGTAACCAAATACCTATGTTACATACTTTACATATAAATTCATATTAAACAGGTTGAAAACAATATATAGATTGATAGACATACCACAGTATTGAATCATTTCCCATAAGTATATATAATGGATAAGTAAGTTGATTTAATATAATATCAACTGCAAAACCAGTATTTCATCCAGATTAGTATCGAGTGCAAACTGTATATAGTAACATGACATGTTTCAGACATCATGATTTTAACTGACATCTGCAAGTAAACCAGTAAAATTTGATACATCATAGACAGACTGAATTATTTCTACTTTGATTAAAATCTTTACAAAGTCTCTTGCCGAATATACTCTTTGTTTTCCAGTGAGTACGTATCAGGATGTCATAAAGTTATTGCTTTTTTTTTTTTTTTTGAGAACAAAAGCAACAGAGATTGGCTTGATTTCAAATGCTTGGAATGTTTATAAAGAAAAAAACGCCTTTGTACTAACAGAGGTCCACATTAACTTTTTCATTCTGTAAATATTGTTCGATTAATGAATACTGAGCAGCACATTTCATGAAGACAAGAAAAATAAAAGGTCAAGGCTGCTTGTCTTTTATTAATTTTTTTTTGTTTTGTTTTGATTTTTGGATGTCCAACAAAAACTGAAATCTGAGAATACAATGAGTTATGACATGCTTCAAAGACATTTGAAGTAAAAAAAAAAAAAAGGTTTTGAGTTATGATGCTTTATTTTAACTGCAAAATAACAACTACTGTACCTTTCATCCAGTCTGCTATTTAACAGTCTTGGCTTTAAATTGTAGACTTAAGGTTGGCCCACACTAACAGATTTTTCAATCTTAACAGATGTTGAAAATGTGAGAGACCCCACACATATGAGCATATGTTCAATTTAACAGTAAACTTTATTCCCATAGTGTGTGGAGAGCAACGATTTGGCCAAAACAGCACATCACACACGAACATATTCAGAATTAGCAGAAGAATTAGCGATGCTCGTTTTTGCACTACTTTGTAATGAAAATTCACGAAATATGGATCAATGAATTCATGCAGACACATTAAATAAACACTTACGTTGTTGCCACAAATCAACAAGTTGGTCCTTCATTTCAGAGCTCCATCTTACTACTACTCTATGCCTCACGTTCTGCATTAACTCATGCATTAGCTGTAGCCGCAGTGACACCGGTGGTTGTCCTTCCGCTTAAGTCAGATTGTTTTTCTATTGGCTATCATTCTTTTCCATGTGACTGCATCATTGTCCGTCCTCAGGGTTCCCCATGCACAACAGGATATCCAATCATAAATCTTGAATGTTCAGTATTTATGATATGAAATCAGTGCGGCCGGGATGGGTGTAATACACTCTTAACATACCTCACACCACAGGAGTATCTGGAAAGATAATCTTTAGAACCATCAAAAACTGTGTAGTGTGCAGTAATGCTGGCTGCATGCCTTGTTGTACTGTATCAAGCATGATTGATAGGCTGAAAGGAGTTAAGCCTGCATAAGAATCCACACTGGAAAGAAAAAAGGATGTGTAATCTTCTTTAGGTGTATGTGTGTGCAAGTGAAAGTGAATATGTGTGTGTGCGTACCGGAGTCAGGGTGTATACTGAACGCGGGCACAGTGGAGTCTTTGTGCATGAAGCCGTAAGTGACCCTGCCATTGGAACCCTCATCAGCATCCACAGCGTGAACCTGCAGAACAAACGTCCCCGCTGGCTGGTTCTCCAGGACCGACGTGCTCTCTCGGTACTGCTGACACTGAGGAGGATTAAGATAGCGGGTGGAAGTAGGAGGAAGAGAAGATCACAGCAAACTTAGTATGGGGAAACTTAGATCAGTGCTGCATCTATCGAAACTTTAATCAAGAGGATGTGGGAGGTGGAGTGTTATTTATTATGGAAGGACAGACTGATGAAGAAAGAAAGTAGGAAGCCTGAATCCTGCACTATTTCCATTTATTTTCTATATTTGCTTGCCCTGCGTAAGGTGGATACTGGTAGTGGGTTCAGGGGTCTTGAAGCAAAACCCAGCACCCAATGGAAAGGTATTGGAAATGGTGCTCAATAGTTAATTGGTGTTGTGCTCACTGTGTTTGGGTAAACATGAAATCTGCTGATCTTTTGGCATCTGCTTTGTTTAGTGCTGTCAACAACATACAACTGTCAAGCCAAACCTTTGTTGTTGCGTTATATTTGTGATTTTACAAAATGATAAAATGCCCATTTAACTCATAACTACAAAAGAAGCTGTGTAGAAGGTAGTGACAACCCAATATTCGTACAAATGTATGGTGACAACATTATATACTGTATATCCTATGTATGTGTACGACAAAGGCCTTTTTACTGTGCATACCACTTTTCACACACACACCATTATAAACCTACAGCCATATGATTCACACTGCACTTCTACTAACCCTGGGGTTAAAAGCCGTTTCACATCAAGCCAAACGCCAAAAATTTGCGTGGAAAGTTATAAAATGTGATTTTGTGAATTCTTATGAATGCTTGTACACCATAAAAGAAAGAAAATATTCTAATGGATGTCGATTTCAATGAATTTCCACCTATGGAAATATTTGTTTGAACAATTAAATACTTTCTTCCAACTGAGGTCATAAAAATATTGTCATCATTAAGCACAATTATTAGCCATAAATGCTTCTGTCTGTTGCACTTTGTTTAAAGTCTGTATCTTGGAACAAAGGCAGTTTGTTTTCTGGGTAACGGACTGTCGAACAAATGGGCTTTTTTCGGCCCAGTGAGACATTTTTCAGACTACTGGCATTACACAAAGACAACTGGCCGTCCTCCTTTCACTATAGCAGGATTCATGATTTACCATACCCTTCTCAACACCAGTGTATGACAAAAACCGCGACGACTACCTCAACAACCAAATAAAGGACAATATATGGCTTGGGCTCGGTTTTGGGATACCCTGAAGATGGTGACACAGCTGATACACACTTGCTAACATTATCTGTTGGTCACGGAAGGGAGCTAGCCACAACAGCTAGCGTTAGCATCACATCTGGATCTGATTAGTTTATGTATTGTGTAGTGTCTCTGTCTGGATAGGCTTTTGTAGTGTGAAGTGGACACAGTTGTATTTGAACAACACAACAATGCATATAATTTGCACTGCGCCATTCTTGCACCGCATTATTACATTGAACTGGTGACAAACAGCCTTTTGACTGTTTATATTCTATCCACTATTAGCTTTAACCGCGTTTCGCAATGGCAACTTTTAGCCCTGTATTTAGTTGATTTACATGGGATAAGCCTGCAAACTGGACTCTAACCCTGCTCTAGAACAGAGCAAGCAAGCCCTGTGTTAAAGTCAGGGTTAGCCCACTTTGAAACATGCCATGATCGTGCCAGTGTGAAAGCTTTCTTAGCTCCGGGCTAACAGCTTGCTTGGCCTGGGGCCACGTGCAGTGTGAAAAGAACTGACTAAGAATAAAAAACCTGAATGTAACACAAACATTTACACCTATCAAGGTTTGCACCTGCACTGCATGCACTGAACGCCTGTGTCTCCATAATCTCAGCTTAATTCAATTAACAAGATTTACCAGACATGTTTCAAAATCAAAAGCATCGGAGTGGGAGTGCATAAGTGAGCTTGTGTGGTAGTGTACCCATGTGTACTCGCTTACTAAAGATCACCATATGTACTCCAAATGTAAGACTGTCACCATGCAACTGTTCTAGCTGAAGACTAAAATTCAGCCACATGGCTAAATATTTAATTCAAGTAATACAACAAATGTGAAAGAGTTAAAATGTTGCAGTGGCTCAACAAATAGCTCAGACATACAAGCTTCCATTCCCAAATCAGACTGCAGAGGAGACATTAAAGTGGTGTGGTGCAGAAGCCCTAACATTACAGCTAATGATTCAAGAACAACGTTCCTAGACTAAAAAACACAAAAATGACACGTCCAAATGGTTGCACAAAACCGATTTTCCTTCCCCACCAATATATGCAGTAATACCTTCATGTCAGTACTATAAAAATGGTCACACACTCTTTTACCACTCAGCACTGAAAAAAATAACATCAAGAATGAGCTTTGTGATTAATTATCTGCTTCCCTGGCAGAGAGATCCTGGTTTTCCCAAGAAAAGAGTAATTCCCAGGATGTCCAAAATTAAAAATCCACCCCTAAAACATTAACTCTACTCTCCATTTATCTCCACATGAATTATCCGAGTCGTCATAGAGATTCATTAGGCGCTTTCAGATCTGGGTGAAATGCAAGGTCGCTGCTCCGTGTTTGGGTTCTCAAAGATTTTGTCAATCACTGAACTTGTCAGACACACAGAGAGCTTTATTATCCTCATTTAAACGCTGCCTGGGTTTCACTCACTCCCTCTACTCCCCTTTTCCTCTCTGCTCTCTCATCTTTCTCTCTCTAGTTCTTTTTTTTTTCCTGTCTCGCTGGAGTGCTGATGCTCGTGTGACACAGACACAGTGGAAGGAATCGCTCAGTGCTGCTGATTGATGTCTTGCTTTGACATCTAATTAATGACAGTGGAACTTTTTTTTTAATCTTCCCTCACATCCTGACTCTGACCACTCTTCCTATCTCCTCTACTCTGTCCTACATTCTACTATCATGCAACCAAGCTTTAACTTTCTCTGCCCCTTCAACCTTCCCATCTGTCGTCTGTCATCAGACGCTTTTAAACTTTTTGCCTCTGATACTTCACATTTTAATTTATGCATTCCACAGATTACGGAGGGACTTTGGTGAAGATATGCAGGTATGCATACAGGCATTCAGTCGTGCAGTCAATCTGGAGATTCAAAGGGAGTGCTACAGTAAGTGTCACAGATGCTCAGTCAATGTGAAAAGAACCAGGGTGTGAAGACCGGACGTTCCACACCAAACAAACAGAAAAAAATAAGCCTAAACACAAGAAGATAGCATGACTGCTGCACCTTATCACCAAGTCTGTGATTGGCATGGACAGAATCTCTAGGAACAGCCAAGGAATACATAGTTTGGTGAGTTTAGGTTTACATTTCTGCTCTATGCAGATGATGTGCTTCTGCTGGGCCTTCAGCAGGCGCTGGGATGATCGGCAGCACCTCCAAGTCTAAGACCATGGTGCTTAACTGGAGTTGGTTGTTGTTTCTTGGGGTCTTGCTCACAAGTGAGGGTAAGCTAGAATATGAGTTTAAGAGGAATCCTGATGAGGGAACCATCTTTTATATGCCATGCCAGTTTTTCCTCGCAGCAAACCGACATTCTCAAAGCTCCTCAAAGTCCTCTGTTTCCTCCAACTGTCCACATCTGCATAGCTAGATAAATTTGGATGTGCACAAACAGGCTAAAACCCACTGTGCAGAGACCCCATGAAGGGCTATGCCTGATGGTGTGATGCCACTTTTGCCGAGCGGACACTTGCAACCCAAGCATAAATCATGCTTTTATCACAGACTCATGAAAAAGATGGAGCTGAGTTTGAAAGAAAGGCTCTGGATGTACCAGACGATCCAAGTTCCTACCGTCACCTGTGATCATGAGGACAGAGAGACAAAAAACAAGATCACAGATACAAGCAGTCAAAACGATTCTGCTTCACAGTGTGGCTGTGTTCGCCTTTAGAGAGGGTGAGGAGTGAAGGAGGTCACTGGCGAACTTTTGTCTGCTCTGATTCCAATAGCTCCGCTCGGGGTACCGGCCGATAAAGAGAACCAATTGGATACCAGTGATCTCGTTCTTTCAGATTCTGTAACCTCAAAGCAAAGAGCTCACTGGGATCGTTTTCATCGAAGGGAACATGAAGCCAAGGGCTGCTGTGGCACTAAAAACTAAATCGTTGGCAGTGTACGACTGAAAAAATATTATTGATAGCATAAACACTCAACTTTGTAATGCAACGATGAAGGCCCTGACATTTTCAGTTGCGTCAAAACAATCTGCTTCATAAAATCTAGCATCAACTAATAGGGCAGAGATGATACACCTATCTCTTGATTTAATCAAAATATTTAGGTGTCAATTCAATATTTATTGCAGTTTTAAAGTATTGTGGTTCTACAAATATTGTGATATGACATCACGATTTATTGCAAATTGAAAAAGTTTAATCATACACTTTAAGGGACATTTACTTTGGGAAATATCTAAAACAGTAAAGTAAAAATGTTTAACTTTCAGCATGTATGTACTCAGAGATGTCCTGAAGTCAAATATATCAGTCATTGTCAGGAATCATTTATCAAACGTTTTCCAGCAACTCAAAAATCAAAGAATAAAGACATTTCCGTTACCAATTGGTGGTATTTTCTTATTTTTATAAGGGACACGTAATACTTTAAACTTCTGATGAATATACACCAGTCAATCTTATTTGCATATGAATATTTTTCTCTTAATACATTCATAGTCAACTCCATTAGGGACATTTGAATACATTTAACATACAGTAAATGTCAGTATATGGGTGTGCTACAGTTGTAGCGTTGGCTGATTTGACCTCAGAGATGAGATTGACGGCTGGCCTGACCGCTCGTTACGATAACGTTTCCTGTCCATGACAGAGTTAGCATACAGCTTTAGCCATGATGTCTAGCTCTGCTTTTCCTGGTAATGTGTGACACCCAAAGTGTGTCTGCATGTCTCATGTTTAGATTATAGATAGATTCCGCCATTTTCCACTTTCTTGTTTTTCAGACCATGTTGTGGTTAATTTTAGTTTTTGACGGACACTGAACGTCACATTGCTCGAACTACAAAAATAAAAGCAGTAACTTCCTTTTACCTCTGCATAGACTAAAATGAAGCAATTACATCTATTCTAGCATTAAACTCCTTTTCAAAATCCTAGAAGAGCTGGAGGATGTATGTGGGGGAAGAGGACACGTTGGCTACTTCATTTAAGACGGATGGACGGGATCAGATATTCATTTGCTTTCCAGTAAGTTGGTAACTCAGCACACACGCCACAGCAGGTCTGTTGAATGGCTGTTTGTGTTCACGCTGATCTGTGTATTGTGTATCCCAAAGTGTGGTCATGCATGAAGTGAGAGATACACTGTCCTGTTTTCTGCCCTCCATTTCCTACACAGTGTGTTTTTTGCTACTACAAAGATAAACGTGCATAGGAATAAACTCAAATGTGAGTGGATCACAGGGTATTGAAGGTTAATAAATGTAGCCAGTGTGTTGTCTGCAGTCTGATATTTATGCCACTGGGAAAAGGCAGGATCTGGCTTTATCCGAGAGATCTTCCCTCCCTGTATTTCTACCTCTCAGTGTGAGTCTCTTGCTCCTTCTGTCTTGGTCCACTGATCCAGCTCGGAGTTCCAGAGAGGCTACAGTACGTTTTAAGATTGGGCATCAAAACATGATAAAAGGGCCATGCTGCTCCAGCGTCCTGCTGCTTGCTGCCAGCGACCGAGGAAACGCCAATTTACGGATCTCTTTACTAAGTGAAAAATCAACACTCGTTTCACTTTTCTGTCCCAGAACCACTTTTACCCCTAAGTTTGTCCATGGTGGACAATAGCATTTGTCCATTTTTGACCCATATATAATATGACATACATAAACAGCCGTGTTTATCCAGTGTTTTCTTTTCCATCTAATGCAGTGTTTTTCATTCTTCATATCATATTACCTGCATCATTACTTGGTTTCTTTTTCATCTTCAGTTATGTGTTTTTTATTTCTTTTAAATTCTCTTTGACTCAGAAAAGGCATGGTGAATAGGGGGGGTCAGAGGTTTGTTTGTCCATTGCAATCAGTGTCCTGCCCATAGAAAGAGAAAAATGACTCACAAACTTGAGAGTATGATGCCAGCGGGAGATTCCTGTGAAAAACAATTGAGAATGCACAGCACATGAAACGCTGCGCACCAGAAATCCCTCTCTTCTCATCTTCTCTCTTCTCTCTTGGCTCTCATCTTGTCGCCCATCCCTCTGTTTATTCCCGTTAAGAGGTGAAGCCGAAAGGGAAACACTTGGCGCTCAGTTTCCCCCACGAGAGGTTGAGCAGGGTTTACTCAGCAAGCCAGCCCTCCTAATCTTTGCTTGCGATACCTCAGGGGGCTTGAAAAGTCACCTCATTTAAAATTGAGACATGACTAGAAAAAAAGGTGGAGACACAGCGCTTCCAGAGTGGGTCGGTCGGTATTCCTCCCACATCCCTCAAAGCTTTAATTAAAAGGCCGAAATGATGTATAGGAGAGACGAGTAAGCAAAGACGAGGGTCAAGCCAGCTAATCGCTCCTCCAGAGAGGAGAGATAGAGGCTAATAAATAGAGGATGTAGACAGACAAAGAGAGGGAGCCAGAGGAGTGATGGAGCAGAGATACTTGGCATAGATAGAGACAGAAAAATAGAACTAGTAAAGAAAAGGATAGAGAGAGAAGCCATTGAGATATATAAAAAGACCAGAAAGCAGAGGAGTAAATGGCATGGCAGCCACGAGAGAAGACACAGCAACACAGTTTCAAACACAAGTGGGTAATGAGGTAGACCACACAAGGTTTAATGATGCGAGTGTGTCGTCTTACCTTCTCAAAGACGGGCTTGTTGTTATTCACGTCGTCCACTCCCACTATGACCTGGGCCGTGGAGGACAAGGCCTGCGGTCCGCCCGAGGCATTGTCATCTGTGGCCGTAACGTTGAGGATGTACTCAACACCCTGGAGGTGGGGGGGCGGGCTGGAGCGCAGACGGATCAAACCTGAAAACCAACATAAGGAAAACACACAGTGAGCGGTCACTGAGATAAACACTTGATGTTTAACCTTTAAGTCTGAGATGAATCTTTTTTTCTGGAGTTTAAGGAAAACAATTTGAATTGACATTTGGAAATCCCAAAGACAACACAAACGCTTTACCTTTACCGCAACTATTAAAACTGGGCTGACCACACGTTTACCAGATATAGTAATGAAGCCACTACAGTACATGGGCTGTTTAACGCCCGGACACAGAACATTTCTGAGGTAGCTCAAAATCTCGTCTCCAGATCCCCAGACATTAGGCCTTCACGCAGGGTTTTTTTTTTTTTTTTTTGCACATTTTCTGAGTCCTTCATACAGAATGTGATAGTTTGTGGTGAAAAAGAGGCAATTTTTTTTTCAGAATGAGGTCGATTTTCTCAGCTTCTGCGCTACAAATAAAGGCGTCAACCAAGCACATTGTGCGGATGGGCTATATTCACGAAACAACAACACAGAGGCTGTGTAGTCTGACGGCATCAAGACGGCAAACTTTATTACTCCTTACAGCCTTAACAAAGGCAGAGTATATGCACTCCTTCTGTTCTTACCTTTCACAATAAAAGCCCTAGACATATTCGCAGGCTAATATTTCACGGTTTCATCATTCCCTCATTTATTTGCCAGTCCCCCGTGTGTAAAAGCCATTAAAGGTGTATTGTGTAGGATATGGTCAGGACACACGCTAAGTCTGGATTTACAGTAAATGTGTCAGCTAGGGCTGACACAACTGATTAAAATATTTAATCAGTTAGAGGTCAAGGGACCCCGTTTTTCTTTGGCAAAAGTTAATGTACGTTTGGAGCGTTGTTCACCAATTTCACTCTAGCTTTAAAACCGAGCCCGCTACAACTTAAAAAATGCAACATTGCATTACTGCATTAAAATAAATGTGCATTAACACATTATTTTCGCATTCCTTTGACAGCCCAAGTATCAACATTATTAAGTGGAAACCCATCTGTAAAATGAATAGCTAACTCAGCAGGTGACTGATTATGCATATACCTAGTGCCAAACAACATATACTTGTTTAATGTCAGATTCTTATTTAAAAGTCACTTTTGAACAAGGTAGAAAAAAACACAAAGATTTGAATCTCTCATGTTAAAATGGTCCATTTACAGACAGTTTTGCTCCTTAAAGGGAAGCCATTTTATCCACTGCATCTGTATCAGTGATGACATCTCTGTCAGAATTTCATTCATGTTTTGATGTACAAAAAGTTCAGACCCAGTCCAGTCACTGCAGATATCCGTCACAGTAAACTAATGAGCTTATTTTAGCATGACACTTTAGTACAATCGTTCTCAATGCAATCTTAACACCATACACTCTGCCAGTATAAGTGACTTCCTCAAATTCTGGGTTGACATCAATGGCACAGCCTTTAAAATAATTGCTGGGACTCAAACCTCACACAGGCTACAACAGATCATCAAGGTTGAACTTGCAGAAAAAAAAGAGGATCCTCTCACATAAAAACAACTTCTTTAGTAAGAAAAAAAGGTGTTCCACTTGACTGAAGTGGAACACTTGAATGCACACATAGTGGCTGTGATTTTGAATGGAGGGAAGGGTGAGTTGAGGAGGTGAGTAGTAGCCAAAAACTTCACTCAAGTATTCTTATTTTATAATAAAACTGAAAAACAGCCATCAAAGTCCCTGAGTCAATTAAATCAGAACCTCCAAGAGACTTAAGAATGTAGTCACTTAATCATAAAGGTAATAAAAGCAGCTTAAAGGTGCTAAATTCAAAATTCAAACCATTAATATGGCTGCAAACAACTGTTTACTATGTTTTCTATTTTGATGCCATAGCTCCTTTGTGGATTTTTGTGGAGCGATGATGAAATTTCGTTATCTAGCTAACTGAGACTGCGTGGTGTCTACCCTCCAGTTCCCCCCAACGTTAACACTGCTACCTCTATGTTGACGCTGTGAGAAATGGTGGAGCCCATGGAAGTTCATTTTTCAGTGCATAATAATATAATATATTGTAATTTTAGTTGTATTTTGTTTTTCTTAATATGTATGTGGAAAAGGTTGATATTCCTCATGACGTCATCTTTCTCCTCTGTCATTCTGTCTTTGCTTTTCCTTCATTATGTTACACACTTGGTTGCTTGCTAACTTATAAAACAACTTTACAACAATAAAACAGTAAAAGCCAATTAAAAACCAGCCTCTCAAACTGAGTTAAAAGGATAAAAGCAATAAAATAGAGCAAAATAAAATAGGATAAACATGTCACCATACTGTTGGGTATTAAAAGCTAGCCTAAATAAATAGGTCTTTAGCCTAGATTTGATGAAGCCCAGGTCAGAAATGAGATGCATTTCGGGGGGGACCCCCCTCTCCCTCTCCCTCTCTCTCTCTCTCTCTCTCTCTCTCTCTCTCTCTCTCTCTCTCTCTCTGGTGTAGGCGTCTCATCTGCATCCCACTCTCTGCTTTGAATGACTCTCCTCCATTCTGCATTCATCTCACCCTCTGGTGCTCTGTTTACTTTGTGTGTGTGCTTGTGTGTGTGTGCGTGTGTGTGCGTGTGTGTGTGTGTGTGTGTGTGTGTGTGTGTGTGTGTGTGTGTGTGTGTGTGTGTGTGTGTGTGTGTGTGTGTGTGGGCTAAAAGTGCGGACACACTTATTACATCCTCCTTATCTTCAGAGGCAGCGGCAGGTGCTGTGCCTGTCATGTGTTCACTTGGTTTTCACAAGAGACCCTGGAATTGGAATCATATGTACACTTATCACAGATACACTACGTATGTGTGTACTATTCATCCTTCTATCTGTGTTTACCAGACCAAAGGAAATGATGGGACAGATTGCAGATGATGTATGATATATTTTCTTTTTTTTATGTGACTGTGTTCATAGCTACTGCACCAGCATGACACATACAGGAGGAAGATGTACATGATATTGATTTGATAGGAATCTTTGGAAATGATTGATAGAGGATACATGATAAAGACAAGAGGAGAAGAGCCGCTGTACTCAAGTTAACACTACACAAGCTCATCATTTTTGGGCTGCACATGTACAGTATGTCCCTTCTGTTTGCCTTCTAGTGTGCGTGTGTTGTTGCACAAGAGATGGAGGATTGCCATGGAGGGGGTGTCTGCCTCGAGGTGTTTGTCACAATGGCTGGTTCCCTGGCACTGCTGTCCATGGTTAAGTGTACATGTAGGTGTGTGTGAGTGTGTGTGAGAAAGAGATAAAAATAGACAGGGAGGGAACGAGAAAAAGGGGGGAAAGATGATTCCAATTTACAGTTGTAGAGGTGTAAGGGGAGGAAGCTCTGCCTCAAGAAAGACGTGTCACATACTGTATAGTGTCAGACACTTATAAATGCATAAATACAGTACACTCACACAGGCCATAAAATACAAACGGGTCCACACAGACACTTATATTCAGCAAACACTGCTGCAGAGGTTTATGCCGAGTACAATAAGAAGAGTTTTTTTTTTTTATTGTTATTTCCAGGCCAGACTCCAGCCAGCCAGCACTCTGCATGCAGAGGAAACCGAGGGGATGTTTTTCAGAAGCTTGTGTGTAGATGATTAATATGTCTCACAGCCTATTTTTTCCTGTTATTTCACAGGAACAACACATTGCCTTTTCTGTTCAGGGAGTCCAAATTCTGGGGTTTAACACAACTCCACCACATGTACATAGTTTTTAAGCTGTTTTCATTTTTATTAGTCTTGCAAAGTTGAACCAATTTTTACAACACTATGCACACAGCACTGCTGATATGTCCTGCTGGCTTAGAATTGTGGTACTCTTTACCCCTGTGAAACCACTGTTAAAAAGATACGCATGATATGACTCCTAAATGCCTCCCGCTAGAGTGCCTAAATTTTGACATTCTCTAGATCAGGTGGCAGAGCCTTGCAATCTTGCAGCTGTGACATTTTTTTTTTTTTAAACCTTCAATCATTAAAAGAAAAGTTAGGACAACATAATAGTGATTAATATACGACTCTGGTGTCTCAGAATTGTGATCCTTATAACCATGCAATGGGTGACACACACAAAAGAAATGGATGGCAAACAGGAAGAGCCTTAAGTCCCTTAGAGGAAAATGTCACACTAAATTTTGTAGGCAACCACATAATACATACAACATAAAACCAGGCTGTGGTGCATTATTAAGACGGTATCACAGTGCCTTGTTTGTGTGTGTTTGTTTTGTCCCAAGCTCACGTTGGTGTATTGTCAAGCACACAGATCTCGCTGAACAGACCCAGGTCCACATCCTATTTGTTAGTCTTTTTCCTCACGTCTGAGGTGGACTGGATACTGTACGTACAGTGAAACTTCAAATAAAAGCCAAGCCCTAATTAGACGCCGGTGTGGGTACACATTTTAACAAATAAACGTAGGTCTCAGTTAGACGCCTGGTAACTTTTGTCAATATGGACATGCTATACATTGTTATAATAGTTAGATTCTCCACAATTAAATTGTTCAGTTCATTTTAAAGAAATCTTGAGTACCAAAGTATCATTAATGTAATTTCTGTTACTGTTAAAGGGGGATTTGATAATATCTAGCGATGAGGTGAGGAAATTACAGCCAACTGAAGCCTCTACCATGTGCCAAGCATGTTGGAGAGCAGAGCTATGGTGGCCAATGCAAAAACATGAATGGTCCTATTTAGAACCAGTTAGAGCAGAGCCAGTATGTAGGGTGTGTTTGGGAAGGGAGTGGTGAAGGAAGAGAGAGAGAGCAGTGGCAACAGGAGCGAGTAATGTTATCGACTCCAGCCCAAACAAAAGTTAACAGTGTTGGGTTTGTCTGTTCTGGTCTACTGGAGAAACATGGCAACATGGCGAGGGAACCTGCTCCCTATGTAGATACAAGTGGCTCATCCTAAGGTAACGATAATACAACAATCTTTATTATCAGGCGATCCTACATTAATGAAAATATACTTTAGTTTGATATCCCATTCTTCCCAATAGATCCCCCTAATTGTCACACATTGGTCAGTTAATTGTTGCCCAGTTAATAAAGGTGAGTGTCCTTCTTTGTGTTTTTTGACTGCATTGAAAATGTTCTTTTTGAAAAGGCACAACGCCAACAAATATGAATTGAAGCAGAAGACTTGTTTGATGTTTGAATTTTGGAAATGATTGCATTATATTTACTCAATAAATTTTGACTTTTGGAGTGAGGGTGAGACAATTACAGCCAAACCCCAAATGCCGTGTCGCTCATTTTGAGTGTGTGTGAGAGAAACAAGGTGGACTATTACATGCAATATTTCTGTTAGTTATTTGTAATAATAAGAATTTGAATGTCAATGTTTGGAATGAAGCTTCTAAGCTTCAATCTTTTCTGTAAAGCAGCTAACAAGAGGGACAAAATAAAAAGTGGTACTCCACCTTTGAAGTGATCATAATAACTGAATGTGTCCATTCCTTCATTATTTATAGCCTTTGCCATTAGTCTGTAAAGGTCTACCGATCAAAAGAATAAAAACAGATTTTCATAAAAAATCAATCCGTGTCTGTTTAGTTTTCACCGCTTTTGCTTTTCAGTATGCCAAACAGGCTTGTCACTGACGGGCAGGTGGGTTTTAACAGGATAAAGAGAGGCACTGTTGTCAGTGCCATAGTATTAGCCGAGTATTGTTAACTGTCTTGGAGCTAAAATATTCGAAGCATTTTTCATTTTAATTTGGATAATTGCAGCCTACAACTCATACAAGAATGAAAAAGGTATCTCATAATATTTTAAATTTCATGAGATCAATCAAAAAAGGATTTACAATACAGTAATGTCCAACTTCTGAAAAGTATGTGCATTTAATCACTTGGTTGGGACTCCTTTAGTACGAATTACTGCATCAATGCGGAATGGAGGCTATTAGCCTGTGGCACTGCTGAGGTGTTACTGAAGCCCAGGTTGCTTTGATAATGGCCTTCAGCTCACCTGTACTGTGAGGTCGGGTGTTTCTCATCTTCCTCGTGACAATACGTCATAGAGTGTCTATGGGGCTCAGGTCAGGCCAGTTGGCTGGCCAATCAAACAGTAATATCATGGTCAGTAAAACAGTTAGTAGTAGTTTTGGCACTATGAGGAGGTGCTTAGTCCTGCTGGAGTAGGAAATCTGCATCTCCATAGAGCTTGACAGCAGACAGAAGCATGAAGTGCTCTAAAATGTCCTGTTAGACTTTTACAGTGACTTGGGACTTGATGAAACACAGTGAACCAACACCAACAGATGACATGGCCCCCCGAATCATCACCGACTGTGCAAACTCCACACTGGACTTCAAGCAACTTGGATTCTGTGCCTCTCCACTCTCCCTCCAGACTCTGGGACCTTGATTTCCAAATGAAATGCAAAATTTACTTTCATCTGACCTGACTTTGGACCACTGAGCCCAGGTAAGCCCAGGTAAGATGCTTCTGATGTTGTCACTGGTTCAGGAGTGGCTTGATACCAGGAATGCGAAAGCTGTAGCTCATTTCCTGAAAACGTCTGAGTTCTGGCTCTTGATGCATTGACTCCAACCTCAGTCCACTCTTTGTGAAGCTCTCCAAACTTCTTGAATCAGCTTTGCTTGACAGTCTTCTCAAGGCTATGGTCATCCCTGTTGCTCGTGCTCCTTTTCCTGTCACAACTTTCCCTGTAAGTCAACTTTCCGTGAATACGCTTCTGTGCGAACACACCGCCCTTTCAACGATGACCTTTTGGTGTTGATGATCATCTTCTGGACAACTGTCAAGTCAGAGGCCTTCCCCATGATTGTGGCTGTATGTGGTGAACTAGACTGAGAGATACACAGCATTTATACTGTATGAACAGTAATTTACTCAAACCCGAGATGAAATATTCTAATATTTAGAGATGCCTTTTTATTTCTTTTTTGAGTTGTAAGCTGTAATCATTAAAAGGAAGAAAAATACTTAAAAAAATTTAGCTTACATGTCATGAGTCTAGAATATATTAAATTTTTACTTTCTTAAATAACTGACGTTGGGTTTGAATTATGTGGAATGTCTAGTAAATTCACCAATCCACAAGAATGCCACCAAAACCCCTTTTTATGCGTCGCATAAAAAGCCAAATTTCCCAAAAGCATCAGAATTTCAGGCTGAAAAAGCGGCTTTGTGTATAGACAAAGAAAAAAAAGATTAAATAAGGAAAGACGTTACTAAAGAATAAGTGAATAAGATTCAAGCCTTTTCATGGCCTGGCAAGAGCAGATATGTATGACACACCATTTGTACCTAGATTTTTTAACCATATAATTTGCACTTTGTATTTAACTGAGCTGTCGTCGATATTAACTCCAAGGCTAGAACCATGACTCCCATTATGCATCAGCTTTACAATATATTTTAAAAAGGCAATACTTTAGAGATAAAAAGAAGTCTGCAAGCTGCTATAATATACTGTGAGGTCAAATATTCATTCAGTGGAAATCAATAATTATAATGATAGCAACAGTTCACAATAAAAATTCTAAAGACCCAGGCTGATTTCAATGTTTAACAAGAAATCTATTCAGCACAGCTACTGTATGGAGGCACAACCCACTGATAACCTCAAGGCTGCATCACATGTCCTTGCATTTAAAAAAACCTGCTGTACCCTCTGCTCAGTACAAACTACTAAGTCTGCATGTACAATTCCCTCTGCTCCTCCTTTCATGTAGACCAGGCTTTTAATTATGGACACTTACTCCATGCTAGCGACTGTCAGCCCAGGTTTGGCCATTTCAGCAGCTAGGTGCATTCAGGCCAAATCTCCCACCTGGGCACCTTTACCACGATAAAAAAAGCAATTTGCTCACACTATAAAATGACAGTACTCTGGATGGTTTGCTCCCAATTTCTCATTATCCAAACCAAATAGGCTATTGTATGGTGCGTGGCTGGGGCTGATAGGGGTTGCATTGTAGAATGGGCTTATAAGAGATTGTGATGAATAAAAAAAAAAAAAATAGAGATACAATGAGACTATAATTAGAACAATTGTTACAATTGCTACATAAAGAGCAACCGACTTGGGTCAATAAAGACTGTTCACAAAAGATTAATAAATAAATTAGCAATCCATTTAAATGCAGATTCTTCCATTAAAGCAATCAAATCAATCAAATGTATTATTTATCATTTTATTAGGAACAGCAAGTGGTAAAATTAGTGCTAAATATATAGGAAATGTTTTTTTGTAGATTTACTGTATGTGCCCATTTTGTAGGGGGCCATTCCCAAGGGCCTGTTTTTGAGGGTGCGATGGCTGCTCCCTGAGATAACAATGGTTCAGATATCTTTTCTTTCTTCCATAAATATCAAACACATTTAATCATTTTAGTGCAGGGCTACGCAGAGCTTTACGACCTGTCCCTCAGACTACTTTACTTGCTTTACCCTTTCCATCTAAGAACACAACATCGGATTTAAAGGTCAGCCAAACTGACACAGACAAATCGAGCAGTAAAGCTACTGTGAGGGATTTACGGTGTTGGAAATCCATGTATCTTTGTTTTGAGTTTAGTCAGTGAGGCTTACTGCTAAAATACCATAACTTCATCATCACTGTCATCACAGCACACAGGTGTTGGTTGCATATTAATGGCATGAAAGCGGTGCTTGATAGGTGTAAATTAAAGGGGTGGTCAACCTACATAGGTCTAAGACAGCAATGCTAATGGCTCTGTGAGGTTGTGAGGTTGCACTAATGCACTAACACATTGAGCTAATGTTAGCATGCTAAAACCCTCACACAATGAGAGGTGAAGTTTGGGATTCATGAATGTCTGTACAAAACGTTGTGCCAATTTACAGTATCTGACATATAATGAGATTTTTCATTGGGTAAGTGTAAGGCCACCAGCAGACTATTAGAAAAATCAAACCAAAGTGACAACAATTCATCCTCCTGGGACAATGAATGCCTGTATAAATTTCATGGCAATCAATCCAATAGTTAAGTATAGATATTTCAGTCTAAACCAAAACGTTGGACTGAGAAACTTACATTGCCATCCCTAGAGCCATGCCCCTAACACGGTTAAAGGCAGACCCTAAAAGGAGTCCCTATGGAAACTGTTAACAGTGTGCTCTGTGGATTGTCCAGTGAACAAGGGCACTATTACTGGAGAGACATGTAAATTTATTAAGTATTTTTTAATGCTTTGAACACCACAAATTATTTTATTTTACTTCAATTGTGTTGGTGTTGAGGCAATTCTTTTTGGCTCAGCCTGGGGCATTATTTAAAATAATATAATAATTTAAATAAAAGTAATTCAAGGGAACAGACATACATTAGCAGTAGTGGTAAAAGAAGCAATAGTAATGGTAGCAGCAGAATATAGCAGGTAAAATACACAGAAATAGTAATATTTTTTGGGGATTTCTAATATCAGAAAGTTGGACTCCTGGCCTCTAGAATTATGAATTAGAATTAAAAGAAAACATGTATCTCCAAACCAAAGATGCATTAAGAGTGTAAGCACTCTCCCACCCAACCTCTCTCCACCCACGCTGCTCCGACAGCGCTGCAGAGTGCACTCATGCTTAATGAATTGAGACAGAAGGCCAGATAAATGTGACCAGTTCAGTAAAGGCAGAAGGCAGACACAGAGAGAGGCTACTGCCTGCTCGCTATGTTGCATATACAGGGAGCACCGGAGGCGCCCTGTAGTCCGATCCACGCTTTACTCTGCCTCTGGTTGGCATAAACATCTAATAGGGCCTAAAAGCCTTAGACGAAAGCAGCACATGCTGGGTAAGTGGTTGGAAATGGGACATGGAAAAGGTTTTAGGACATTCCAAGAACAAAGCATACAGCGAGCGTCTGTTCTAATCTATGAGATATGTGTCCCTGTAGTATGTGTTATGGCCCTGTGAGTATGTGGAGCTCTCTCTGTGTGTCTCCGGGTGTATGTGTTGGTCTGCATGCATGCATGCATGCATTTAGTACATGTTTGGTTCTATGTAGTGATGCTAATTTTAAATTATTTTTCGAACTGCTAACCATCCCTCATTAACCAATTATTAACCATTACATGCAGAGGTGAGCCAGCTGCAGTGTATGAGCAAAACAGACAACTGAGTCCCCAGTTCACCGTCCAGGAGGGTTAGCAGCCACGGTGCTGCGTGTATTGTCGAGGACACGTGAAGCCACTGTCCCTGTAAGTCTCACCGCACGTTTAATATTAGCTGTGAGGTTGTCAGCTGTGACTGCCTGGCGTAACATTAGCTAGTGTCCAACAGGCCGCGTGTGTTTGTGCTTCGTTCAGAGCTGAAGTGTTGCTGGTGGCTGTAAGTCTGTAAACGCTGCATAACGTTAGCAAGTGTCTGACAGACCCTGTGTGTGTGTGTGTGTGTGTGTGTGTGTGTGTGTGTGTGTGTGTGTGTGTGTGTGTGTGTGTGTGTGTGTGTGAGTGTTTGGCAGCAGTAAGTGTTGGGTTGTCAGTGGCGTTACAGCTGTGAACGTAGCTGCAGCAGTGAGTGTACAGTTTATCTGTCTTGAATTAATGCTACAACTCCTACGCTCAAGACCCGCGCCAACTTCCTGTATTTTGCAATACAAACTCAGACTCACTTAAGGTGGGATGTTACGGTGGATCAGCTTTTCTCCTTGAAGTAACAAGCTGCTACTCTGAGTTTTGCTCAGCTTTTGAATTCATTTTTAATATTCATTTTAAATGCTGAACCGATTTATTCTGTAAGTTTCTAATGTAAGTTAAAGGTTAAACAGTTAATTACTATGTGTAATTCTGTGTATACACGCATGTGTTGTTTGTGGTGTTGTCTGCGCATATCTGTGTATGTACAGTATGCGTGTGTTTACATGTGTGCCTGTATATAGTGTAAGAGTGTGTTTTTCCATGTCTATAAATGTTTCTGTATGTGTGGGTGTTGCTGCTAACAGGGCCAGTGCATATCTTCGCTTATCAGAGATGGAGAAGATGTTTCCTCGGGGATCAGCGAGCAGCCGTCACTTCACATGAAGGCAGCCAGGAGGGAGGAAGTAGAATGATGAAGCAAGGGATGGGTGGGAACACGGAGGACTGGGGACAAAGCGGGGCGGCGGGCGTATAGGAGGAAAGGGGCGTTGGGAGTGCTTCCTCCAGTCAACATCATGTCAACTGGAGACTAGAGCTGGAAGAGAACGAGGGGAAAGTGAAGAGAAGGGATGAAAGGAATAGTGACAAAAAAGAAGAGAGGGAAGTGGACTAGCGAGGGAAAGAGACAACAGCAATATATTTGCCACAGGGAACCAGAGAGAAGAATGAGGGCAAAACAATGTGGGTTTGTTACATAAAGCAGGCTCAGACACAGGTCAGCACATCAGACCCAAAGCAATAGATGGAGGCGAGCAGTTCAGGAGGAAAGCCTAAGTAATAGAAATAAAACAAGACACCAGGGCAACTAATGCAGCCCCATCACAGGTTATGTAGGAGTCTTCACTGAAACAAACTCACCTACTGTCTCCCTCTCAAGGAAATACTACTTTCCAACTTGCCATAAAACTTAGCTGAGAAAAAAAAGCAAATGATCGAAGCCTGTTTATTGGCGCCAGCACTTCCCCATTGCTGTCAGTAAATACTTCCTCCTCTCGGAGGAGGGTTGAGCAGGCATTTCTGTATTTATGGGTTTTAATAGGAAGAGCGTGATCATCATATTGACTGGCCTGCTCGAATCGTAATGGGCACCTTAAATCTCAAGGAAACACACTGTATTCTGGGGTGAGTTACAGGCAAATTAACACGGAGAGGGAGGCCGGGGGGCCGATCCAGCCGGGAGGGAGGAAAACAATCGCTTGAATGATTGTCAGACATTTAGGATGAGCTGGGAGGGGTGGCAACGAGAGGGGAGAGGAGGCAATAAACGATTTTCATCAGCAACAGAGAGAGAAATGAGGTGGGTTGGAGAGGGTTGGCGGAATCCAACATGCTCGCCTTCCATTATAAGAGTCATAAAGTAGTTTTAATGACCAAATATTGGGCTCTTTCAAACAAGATATTGGATCACATAACAAGTGTTATGGCTCACACACTTTGGCACGGACAAATTGTGAAGTGGCTTTGGTTGCATCTGTGTTAGGTTCACTTCCCTCTGCGTGCCAGGCTGTCAGTTGATCCACTGTAAACCCATCACTAGTAAAGGTGTGCTCAATAAGGCATGTACTGTGAGAGTACAAAGGACACAGCAGCACACTCAAAGACGTTTTATCTCATCTCTTCTGTGCTCCATGTATGATTTAGGTGGGGCTGTCAATCAATTAAAATATTTAATCACAATTAATCGCAGATGAATCCCACATTTTTTTCTGTTCAAAATGTACCTTAAAGGGAAATTTGGCGAGTATTTAATACTCTTATCAACATGGGGGTCGACAAATATGCTGCTTTATGCAAAAATATGTATGCATTTATTATTGGAAATCAACTAACAAAACAAAAAATAAACAAATATTGTCCAGAAACCCTCACAGGAGCTTCATTTAGCATGATAAATATGCTGAAATCATAACTGGGAAACTGAAATCAGTGCGTCAGTGTGCTGACTTGACTATGACTTGCCCCAAACTGCAAGTGATTGTCATAAAGTGGGCATGTCTGTAAAGGGGAGACTTGTGGGTACCCATAGAACCCATTTCTGAAGGTCAGAGGTCAAGGCACCCCTTTGAAAATGCCCTTGCCTGTTTTTCCTTGCCAAAATTTAGCAGATTTTTGGAGCATTATTTATGAAATGCTTCATGACAAGTCAAATTGACATGGTACACAGTACGAATGGATTCCTTAAGTTTCCTAGTTTCATGTGACACCAGTATCTTTACTCAAGCTTCAAAACTGAACCCACTACAACCTAAAAAAGGCAAGAAGGAAATTAAGACAAAAAAGGTAAAAATAATACAT